>WTXF01000143.1:0-72030 GCA_022496215.1 Russula brevipes | reverse complement strand
AGTCATCGTTGGGCCAGGGGAGCTGTTTGAAAACTGCGTCGTAACCAGACATCTGTTTGACCAACGGAGCTTGAGCAATAGACGCTTCAGGAGACTTGAACAAAGAAAGCGGCTGAAGGAAGAATTTCAATTCGTGAGTGGTGTGAGGTGGGTCAGCGCCGGGGTCTTGGAACGAGAAGCCTCGGAGCGCCCGAACCCTCGACCCCCACCACCTCCTCTTCGACAACGCGCGGCCGACTTCCCCGATTAAGCCCATTGACAATTTAGAATACTTTCTGTACGCTTTTTTTCTTTCATTTACTATTCGCTCTAACACGTCGTAGGACTCGTTCTACATACCGCGTAAATGACACACGCGTCCGGCCGACACCTCAGTTTGGGGACACTCCCGCAGATCCCTAGCACGCTGAATAGTCCATGTTCCGCGCTAAGCCTCACCTCGTTGACTTTGGCATCGGCCGATGTGGCACATCCAGCTGTATATAAGGAGCAGTGACTCGAGAAATAGTAGTAGCTTTTCGTGTCCCGGAAACGTCTGATCTCTTTCTACTGATTTCTTTCGTCTAGTGTCCTCTATTCCGACTTGCGAACGTCTGCTAGAGTTGCCGCGCCCTCTGACGTTGCCTCCTTCGATCTCAAACTCCTCCCTTGACATTCATTTCCTCTCACGTTCTCTCTCAATCTTTTCTCCCTCTCTCGTCATTCGTCAGCTGCTCTTTCTCTCATCGTCCCTCATCGCTCCTCTCCCCATATCCTCTCTCGCCTCCTCCTTTCCTCTCGTCCTCCGCTCCTCGCTCGCTCTCTCTCTAGTAGCTCCTATCGCTCGTGTGCTCTCTCGCCGGTCGCTCCTTGTTCTATCCAGTCAACATGTGGAGTGGTTTGGAGCAGAGAGCAGAAAGGGTATTTCTGGACAATTTCAAATTTGTTTTTGCCATGATGTTTTTCCTATAAATCCTGTACGTGCGTCTTAGGTCTGCCTTCCGTCAACGCCGCAGCGCGTGCAAGGTATCAAATTGTCGAAAGCCATAAAATTTCCGCCCTGCCCTGACGGTCCTGACCGCGCAGGAAATTTGATTTGGAACGCGTGAAGTGGAACGCGCGCATTTGGACATCCGTACCCGGACCCAGCCCGGCCCGGGACGTCAGACTTACTTGGACAGAACTTGCAGCAGTTCACACGTTCACCCCGTGACAGTAGTGATGCATATGGTTTACATGTGGTACAAACCTTATGGTACATACAGTACGAGTAGTCTTATATACAGTAGATAGTAGGTAGAGCCTCATAGAGGATACGTCTCACGCCAGTCTCACGCTCAGCATGTCTCCGTCGTACCAACTGCGCTTTTTTGTTCTGTTTGCCTTGCGATACGTTCGCTTCGTGCTCAACTGTGTGGCACGGGCGCGGTATCGGCCTTGCAATCGGCCACAGAGCCCTCGCTATCGACCCAGCAACGTCGTCTGCTACATCCCCAGCGTGGACTGCGCGGGTGCGGAGTTTGAACGTACGGTCCGATGTGCGGTCCAGACGGGCTGTCGCGCCGTGTACGTCTCAACAGTCGAACGCGCCGCGCCACACGCGCACGCCGTCTGCGGCGCTCTGGGCGATAATGTCTCTGTTCTCGCAGCCGTGCGATCTCCCAACAAGCGAGAGCAGACGTGCGCAGCCCTGCAGCAGATCGCCCGCGACATGGAGGACGAGGCGGCGGCGGGGGCTGCCGCCGACGAGCGCATCCAGCTGATCCTCGGTCTGGACGATCACGTCTGGATGAACGAACCCCACGAATTCTTGGCCGATGTGGTCGCCCCGTTCGAGGACCCGCTGTCGGCGGCGTGGCGGTGGGCAAGCAGGTGGAAAGGCTTACCGCGCCACGTGCCGCCAAGGCGGCGCCTCCCGCTCTCTGCTCAATCTGCTCGGGTGTTTTTATCTTCTGCGCCACAACTGGGGTAGTGCCGACCCTGTGCAACGAATCGGGCATTGCTGACCAGCCTCTTAGAACTGAGTGCGAGCAACGCCGCCGACGGAGGTGTCTTCGTCATTTCCGGGCGCGCCGCGTGCTTCCGCGCGGAGATCCTTACCGACCGTCGCTTCCTGGCCGCCTTCGTGGATGAGTACTTTGCGTGGTGCATCTTTGGTCGGCGGATTGGGCCCCTGCACGCTGACGATGACAACTACGTCACCCGCTGGCTCGTCGCGGAGGGGTGGAAGATCAAGTTCCAGCACACCCCGCACGCCTGCATCACCACGAGCCTCGGCGTCGACGGGCCGCACAAATGGCTGCAGCAGTGCATCCGCTGGTCGCGCACTACCGTCCGATCCAACTTGACCAGCTTGAGCAGCCCGCACGTGTGGTATACGTATCCGTGGACCACCGCGACGGTGTACATCCCCGCACTCTGCAACTACGCGCTGCTCATCGACCCCGCCCTGATCTGGTTCGGGTGGAACGCCGCGCTCGAGCACCACATCCGCCCACCGGCCGTGCTCGTGCCGCTGGTGCTGTGGATGCTCGTGACCAAGACAGCCAAGCTCTATCCCCATCTCCGCGCTTACCCACGGGACATTGGGCTGCTTCCGGTGCAGTTCGCGTTTGGATATGCCCACTCGCTCATCAAGCTTTACTCGACACTGACATTTTGGGTGCTGGGGTGGGGCTCGCGCCCGGAATTGGATCTACCACAAGCCTGCGACACGTACCGGAGCCCGGAGGGACGAGGCTCGCCTCGTCCCCGCGGCGCCGAGATGGAGAAAAAATGCAACTGAGTGCGACGGCGGACGCCAGCCATGGTGCCAGGACACGTTACTCCATCCCCGTGGCTTGCGACATGGTCACCGGGTAAGTTCGCGCCAAGCCGTTCGATGCGTCCGCTGGACCGAGCCTCCAGTTCGGCCCCCATTGCCGTGGCCGCAGCAAAGCATCATCCCCGCCATCGGCTCAAGCACTCACGGGCTAGCGTACCGCCCTGCGCTTATAGATAGACAGCAAAAAGCCCGCAAGGACAAGGGAGGAGGCCTCAGTGCCGCGAGCGAGATGGCGAACGGCTCGTCCCACCAAATTGGCCTGGGGTTGATCCCGGTCTTGGTCGTGCTAGCTCGGATCTTCGCCTGCGCTCCCGTCGTCCTCATCCCCTTCATCTCGTTCTGGTTTTTGGTGTTCTGTCAATGCAGGCTTGGCTGTATCGTGATCGCGAGAACACGGCGGGAAAGGGCTACCAGATGATGGCGTGGTTGTAGATCTGAGAGAGGATCCACTCTACGAAGCCTTTGACGCGGCGGCTGCCCCTATCCTTTCGACACTACTGCAGGCGCGAACATAGATGGAGCGAACGCCCTACTTCGTCTGCACTAACGAGCTCTCTACCGTCTTGGGAGCGGGGTGGAGTTGCCTTCGATACGGTCAGCGCACGATGGAGTCTCCGCGATCACGGTTCTAATCGCCGTGGTCTTTGCGGGGCTTCCAGGACGAGAGCTACGCGCACGGGACATGACGCTAGGCACTAATGTTTAGCTATCAAGCGCTCATTGGCGCCCTCCACGACACAGCTGAGCCCTACGTAGACAGACACCTTTATACATCACAGCGGGCAGTCCAGACCAGTAGAGCCAGTATTTACTGTGGTGAAAATAGCCCCCGCAGAAACATTTGGGATATTGGGGGGAGGAGTACTTGTATCCAAGTTCAACATACCGACGAGAGAGACAGAAAGCAGCAGCGAGTGAGATCTTGGCACAACACAAAGCAAGAATAATAGGACTGAGGTCAGGCAGCAGCCTTTGAATTCAAAACCAGGTTGATCCGTCCATGTCCTCAGTCGGCGTCATCATGATTTCATGACCTGCACCGACTCTAGTCTACGGACAGCAATGATCAATTACGAAAATACTTGTACCAGGAGAAAATATGTCTACTCACCCCCAGTCCACGGTATCGTAACGAGTTGAGGATACTTCACCCATTAACGTGCTATGGCGCAGTAAATCGCGCACGTAGAGTTCCACTGGCAAGCACTTGTCGCGCATGCCACCAAGCAAGCGCTGGACGCCGACATCGCTTGAAGGTTCGACGGGTGTGATCCGCGAGCACGTCGGGAAGGAATAGAGACGGAAAAAACTTGCTAAATTATGCTGGTTCGTGGTGGAATCCCTGCGTAACGAAGATACAAGTGCATCTGCGCTGCGCTGGGGGACGCGCGAATGCTACAGAGGCATATCAAGATTGGCGCCACCAACTTGAAAGCGCCATGCATTTCCATTTCTGGCAGGTCGGTCTCGGGGCACTATCGGTGTTATACCGCCTCGCTATCAGATCTCGCCTGATGCCATTCGCCGGATGACACCTCACAATTCGGTACTGGCTGCGAGCTACCTGTACGACCAGGGCGGCCCCGATCGTCCTGCAGCAGCCCGAAACAGGTGCGGTTTTCACCAGTCCAAGTCGGTCGTCGTCGTGGTATTCCCCCGAGCCCTGACGCGAAAGATAATGCCTTCACCCCCAGCACCAGCTGTGCCATCGTCTGCCTCCCCGCAGATATCCTCATCAGGATCTTTTTGGTGCTCACATTGCACGACTTTGACCGCCGCTTCTACATCGAGGGGCAGGAGACGGGCCTCGGGTGGCTCGTCCTGCCCCACGTCTGCCGCTTCTGGCGGCGCGTCGCGCTGGGGACGCCGCTCCTGTGGAGGCGCATCATCTTCAACATCGGCCAGCGTGGACGGAGGAGATGCTCCTGCGCACGCAGGCGGGGACACTCGTCATCAAGTCCACCCCGCAGATGCGGATCCCGCGGCCCGCCGCGCTCCTCCTCTCACAGAACCTCGCCGCATCGCGTGCCTCCACCTGGAACAGAGCGACCCGTATCTCTACGCTTTGCTCCTCGACAAGCCCGTGCCGGCACTGGAGGAATTCGAGCTCACGCTGCCCACGCAGAACCCCCCCGCGCAGCTCTTCGGGGGCACGCGCCCCGTCTGCGGCGCGTCTCGCTCTCCTCGCGCACGACGATCCCGTGGACGTCGCCCCTCTTCTCCAACCTCGTGTCCTTCTCCACCGCAAACGAGCCCCTGCGCGCCCCGCGCACGCTCGACGACATCCTCGACGGCCTGCAGAGCATGCCCCGCCTCGAGCTCCTCGCCCTGCACGGGTGCCTCCCCGACTTCCCCGACCAGCGCCCGCTCCCGAAGCGCATCGTGCCCCTGCCGCAGCTCCAGATGCTCTCGCTCCAGGGCACGCTCTCCGGCTGCCTCGCGCTCGCGGACCACGTCGGCCTGCCGCAGCGCGGGGTCAAGCTCCGCGTGATCTGCGGACGGCTCGACGGCGCGGCCAACTTTTTCGCGCTCATGCTGCTCGTCGCCCGCGCGGGCGGCGGCTCGCGCGCGTACGCGCACGTCTGCTTCGCCAGCTACAAGACGGAGGGCCTCTTCCTCAAGGCGTGGGCGCACGCCGACGACGCGAGCGAGGCGCTGTACGGCAGGCTCGCGCCGCACACGCCCGACCTCGACCTCACCATTCGCTCGCGCTTCCAGTGCTTCCCCGTCACGTCCGTCGCGCCGATCCACGCGGACGTGCATCGCAAGGACATGATGCAGGACCTCTGCGGCGCGCTGTACCTCGAGCACGTCCGCGCGCTCGACATCGCCTGCATGTGCGACATCGACTACGTGGCCACCTGGCTCGACGCGCTCGGCTCCGCCGGCAACGTGCACAAGCTGACCGTCCATCACATGACCGGCATCTGCGCGCTCTCCATGTTCACGACCGATCGCGGGAAAACGTGGCAGAGGCTGGGCAGAGATCCGGAGAGGTGGAGGTGCGAGACGGCACGCACCACTCGGGAGTTTCCCTTCCCGCGCCTGTCGACGCTCATCATCAAGCGGGTCGACCTCACGCAATGGGTCCCAGGCGAGAGCGTGCCTATATTTCAAATTCTGCCCCGCTGGTTGCTCGCTCGAAAGACGGGCGAGCCTAATTGTTCGATCGAGCGCATCGTGTTGGACAGGTGCAGGGGTTTGCGGCGGCCTTTGGGCTTTTGGATGAATTACAACTGGTTGTCCCTTCGGTGGAGGTCATTGGATAGTATATTCTTGATGGTTCACGTACCCGTACCCATACCCATAGGCCACGAAGGGCTGTTTGAACGGGTGCTTGTATTCTAGCTCTATGAGGCACCGAATCCTCTTCATCGGTACCTCGTGGCACACAGTTTATGGCACAAATTTTTAGGGTTATGTCATGTCATTCATCCAGACACCTTCCCTAATTACTTGCGCCAATTTGCTCTGGGGCGCAGTCCACGGGACAGCGTCCCACGATATCATGCGGTGCGAGACATGCTTGATGGTCGTGACGACTAAAGATCCACGCACCGGACTCCACGCTATCAAACACGATCAGTGAACCCGCGATCCTCCCGCCGCCATCCAACACCATACGATGACCCCCCAGAGCCGCGGCTTCGAGATTTGCGGCCGAGAGTACCTCGCCCAACGTGACGTTGACCGCAAAATAATTCAAATTGGAGCCCATGACGAGCGTCCGCCCGTCCTCACCAGCCCAAACGCCAAAGTCCAGCCGACCGGGCGTGACGACGTGTGTAAAGTGGACGCGCGGCTCGGTCAGCGGGGAGGATAGCAAGAATGGCGAGAGCTCGGGCAGCGCGCGCGCAAACGCGGACGCGGAGGCCTTGATGGACGGTGTGGTCGGGTCGTTCCAGGCCACGGAGCCCCGCGCACCCGCGTTGACGGCGACGATGGTCTGCACCAGGAACTCTGCCCCCGTCGGCGTACGCGACCAGTGCCTGTAGGAGGGACCATGCATGTGATCAGATTTGATCGATCGAACACGCCGGTACGATGCGCCGGCAGCGAGCCCGAAGAAACGATTCGACGCACTCGGTGGACCCGAAGGCCTGTGGCACCGTCCAGATGGTCTTGGAGCGCTCCCAGCCGAGCACCTCGAGCCTCATGGCATAGTCGACCATGCGGTTACGGATGTCCTCAAAGTCGCCGACGCAATTGTCACATCCGCAGACACCCTCGACCGGCGTACACGGCGTGTCCCACACCACGCTGTAGGTCGCATTGATCCCGATAGGGTATGTGTCTTGCATCAGAACCGGCGTTCCGGCAGCATATTCTGAGAAGAAAAAGTCTTGGCAATTGAGCACTAGAGACGATGGTCGGTAGGGATCCAGCGAGCCAATATGTGCGGCGGCAGTTGCAGGAGCGGAGGGAATGTCCCCAAACCCGTCGGGTTCGTCTGCGGTGTAGTACAACAAAAGGTTCGTCCGGTTTCTGAGCAGCGCGACTTGCTCTGTGACTTCAGTCAAGTTTTTGTAGTCCCTAGATATGTTTCTCAGGAAGTCGGACTAGGGACGATGTTCATGGAAGATCCCACCAACGCATATCATACATGAGCCATAGTCCTAGATCTTCCATTTTATCGAGCATGAGATTAAAGGCCGTTAAATTGTCAAAAGTTGGAATGGGATGGACCTGCGCCGACACGTTATTTGGGACTCGAATAGCGGCTTGAGCGTACTGACCGCATTGAATCTGACAACGCGGTCATCAACTAGCCGGTGACACGTTTGGAGAATCGTCGCACCCTTGTCTTTTAAGCACCTCCAATATGGTATCATTTCCTTCCAGGTATCCTCCGAAGTTGGTATAGAACCCTACAGGGAAAATAGGCTGATATGGCTCCTGAGTATGCGCTCGCTTTGCGAGAAGGGAACCTGTCCTCAAGTCCAGTTTCGTGACAGAGCCTATGGAAGCAGGGGGCGATGGGAGATATGTCAGATTCGTGGGAATGGATGTGAAGGTCTGGTTTGACGACAAAGTAGCCACACACGCCAAAGCGTATGGCTCGATGCGAGGCGACATTCCGGATAAAGAGAAAGGAAGGGCAGCTGATCCATTCAAGGGGACTTTTCCGGACGTCAAAGGTTTACCGTCCAGTGATACGTTCACGTGTAATTCAGCATGTTGAGAGGACGGCATGACGAGGGACTGAGCTCCGGTGATGTTGGCGTCCCGGACGAGAGCGTCCACAAGGATCACAGTAGACACGGTGTTCATGAGGTCATCGGGGAGGAAAGGAATCAGAGCGGGGTTGCATCGTAGGGCCAGTCGAGGTGTGGTCATCGACGCGGGGAGAGGAAATTCGCCGCCAGGGGAATCGACGACTTTCCCTCTGTAAACTTTGCCACACCTGACATTTCCATGACGTGCATGTAGGTGAACAGGAAGGAGACTCACCATTTTTGAGCAGATCCAAGGGGAAGGAGAGATACCAAGGACGAGAACAACATGGGTCGCCGCAGCAACCGACAGGCGCGCACGCCGACGCGAATGAGGGCAGCTCACTGGCATGTGACCGCTTGGCATCACACGACGCGTGATACACCGCCTTTGCGGGGGGGTTGACCAACAGTGTTCAACCAAATCATTCTTATCACTGTGCTAGGCATCGTTGTACTCGTTGTACTCGGAGGTCGCATATCAGTCGCGACTGGCAACACTGCAGCACTGCGGACGGTTTGGGTGGCCGTGAGCAGTGCTTACATAATAGACCCATTGACTGACGTGGTCCCACTTGCACACTTTGCTGCAGTCCCATTCTTCCTCGGATCCCCACCGTGCCCAAATCTCGCAGCTTCCTGACTTCCTGACTCTGGCAGCCAATGAGTCCACACCTCATCGCCACCCCACCCCTTCCTGAAGTTCGTCAAGGAACGGTTGGAGCCCCGCCAACACACTCTCACGCAAAGTCACCTCAGTCATTGTCAAGCAGCCACTCAAAATTTGCGCGCAGTTTCTGGAATTTCCATTGGTGTGGACATCGTCGTGTCCTGAACCTGTTTACGTATTTTCTCGTCTTGCCCAACCCGTGACAGGTCCCAAATGTCAAATGTGCCTGCTTGTCAAACAATGACGTAGTGTGGCTCGACCTGCAATCGAGAGCGGCGAGCTGCGTGCTCCCTCTTCTTATGGGTTGCCTTTTATCAAAATCGTTCTGAATTCGAACACACGATCAATGTGACCTTCGAAAAGCAAGGGCCTCGATGCTTTGCAGGGCCAACACCGAGCTACCGAGCGTTTCCCGTGGAACTACGGTGTGTTCCCATCGAACGCTCCTCGGATCTCGGATCTTGTCCATTCCCTTGGCGGAATATACATGGTTGGTGCGGTGACGTCTTGTCGACCATCTACCCTCAGCGTGAGACGAGCGCGAGCCTGATTCGGGAAGCTAGTTTCCACAGCTTCAGCGTTCGTTGCCGAGGCTTGTTTTCCTGGCGATGCCGGTTTTCCCCACATGTACTTTGCGTTTCCTTTTCCCTGCCATATTCCTCAACACATCACCTTGGGTCTCACCTGACTCTCTGGCGCCCTTTCTAGTGACCATCAGAACAAATCGTCACCGAGATCCTGGCTTTCGTTCAAAGTGAGGTAATTCGCTCCGTAGTTTCGGATCTGGCTGTGTGATCTCGGAATTTTGTCTGGATACCATTTATCCACGGCCTTGCATCTCAAGGAAGTTTTGATAATGTATGCTCCCTGACTTTCAAATGACAATTTTCTTCGGCGCCTAACTGACCGAAACTCTCGGCATCTCATGGATCGCGTGACCCCATGGTGCTTCATGAGATCTTTGAAAAAGAGGAACATCCCATTTGCATACCACTAAACCGTAAGTTACATCGCGCCCATACAGCGCTGGTTCTGACCCTACTTTTCTACTTATCCAGGTCGTTAGCCGCTGTCGTAGAAGTCCACCGCACATAATCCAGGACCGAAGAATAAAGGGTACCACTGTGGGTGTGCGCCATCCATGACCGGTTTTACGGTTGTAGCTGAAAATTCTCAGTCAATTTTCATAGCCAACTCTAGACTTCATCCAGGGAGCCCAGAATATTCCAGTTTATCTTCGACAGCGTCTCCGGCTTCTTGACTTTAGTGAGTACCCTACGTAACGCTTTCTGCGCTCAAAAGACTGCGCTCCAGCCCGGGAGCACTGTCCACAAACCAGGCACATTGAACCGTGTGCACTCATGATACGTTGATCACGATTGATGTCCTGTACTTTTTGCAACTGGGACGGCTTAAGGCGGCAACCGCAGGCCAGCTTGCGCCCTCAGGTCAAATGATACGATCAGAATTAGGCAATGATTAGCGCCAACTATCTATTCTTCCCTGTTTTAGTCCAAGTTTGCATTGGAACTCCCACAAGCGCTTTCCAGAGCGCTCGATTTCCCAACGGTGACTGGAAGACCTGGAAGAACAGCGTCTCCTGTTGTGGTTGGCCAGGACGTGCTTGCATGTGATTGGCAACTGCAGAGATTTATCCTTTTTACTCAGTGGTGCTAACGCGCCTACCTCTTAGCAGATTTGGGCGCCGCAATGGCCACGAAACGCCGTGCGCGAGGCGCGTGTAAGTCCCGTGATGTTGCACGAGAAGGTGTTCCTGGCGCTTGGCAAGAGGCTCTTCCATTTCCCTCATGCAGGATGGGCTGCTGTAACGTCGCACTGTCTACGAAACACACGGTGGCCCTTCGAAATAGTCAGGCGTTGATCTGGTGACAACTCGTCTCTCCGGGCCGAGAAGGATCAGGTGATTGTCCCGCATCATATCCCTCTGCCCCGTCCCACCCATTGTCCTGTTCCCGCGTGCAGCAATCCGAGCTTGGTGTGTGGCACACGCGCTTGCTGGGTGTGCCCGTCTGCGTGCTCGGATGATGTATCTACCTCCCCGCTTCTCCCGCGTTCCCCGCTTCCCCGCGTTTCGCAGGCCGTGTTCACGGGGCTCTAGCCCAACACTTCTTCTCTCTTTTCCCTCTCCCTCAGAACTCACATGATCGACAATCGAACGACTCTGCGCAATTCCCCATCTCTTTTTAGCGGTTCTCACGACGGTGCATGCGTCCAGTGTTGATTCGTGGTAACAATGGACAAGCCAATCGAGGGCAGGCGGAGCAGAGCTGACCTGAGCCGGTGCCATGGCGCACGGTGCGTTCTGCTGTCGTGCATGCCATGTTGTCTCGCCTCAGTTCTTTCTATTTCGTGTTGCCGCGACTTGTGCTTCTCTTCCATTCCTTTCATTGCGTTTTGCCGACCGCCGCCTCTTCCTCACCCTTGTGTGTCTAAGAGCGCCTTCATTTTTCTCCCACAGGATAGCCCAGGGCCTCACATCCGACCTTGTCTGTATGTCTGTCCGAACTGCATGCCAGGTGTATCCGGTGCGTCCTCCGTTGTGCGTTTGTTGTCGCAACGGTTGGACGGAAGAAACCGGATGGTTTACGGGTAGAGGCGGGTCGGGAGGAAAATCCGAAGGGAACTCTCCGCGGTTCGAAACTTCATTTGTTGCTGATGTGTTTCTTCACTCTGCCACGAAGACATCCAATTCTGGAAAATGTAACGACGAGAAGACACACAGTAAGGTGAGGAAGGTCTAGATGGTATGCTGTCGACTTCGTGTACGGGTTACTCTAGCGGTTTATCTACGATACTCCCCGTATTACAAGTACCGATGGCAAGAAACGACGATAAAATCTCGACGATTCTCCGTCGGCTCCGTTGCTAACGGCGGCATAAACCCAGTCGGGGACAGAGCGGCTAGCGACTGGCAACCATCTCCGCTGCGGCCCCAAGTTGATCACAGCGCACGGCCTGCTCGGAGGACATTGTTTGTTTGCGCGTAAGTTTGGGGTCCGCATTATCATGTCACGCAGACCGTATTAGTGTTGGGGCAAGACATGAGGTTCACAGCAGTCAACTCCCAACCACCCCCCCCCCCCTCAATCGGTCTGGTACTATTATAATATACTGGCATGATGCGCGTTCTACGTCCCATAATCTCCCACTCGATTCGAGACGGGCATCGGACAGTTGGCTTCGAGGTGCCAGGGGCGGCGCCTCAAAATGATCGCCGAGCGTTCTCAAACCGGCCCGCCGACTTCCGGCTCATGACAACTCGACTCGGCACCACCATTTCGGGTGACTGAGTGTACGTGGCAAAAGGTAGCGTAGCTTTGCGGCCAGTCTCAGTGGCGCCCTGTCAACGGCCGCCTGCGCTGGACGCCAAGCACCGGGAACTAGCGCTGCCGCAAAGACATGTACGAGACTCGTACATGGTGATGGCGATGATGAGCGTGGGTATCGTGATGGGCATGGGGGGTGTGAGGCGCGCCCTCCAGTTCAAGTTCATTGACATCACAAACTGGTACTTTTTCTCAGTCCGGACGAAGTTTTGAATGCGGAGAATGGTGGGGCTGCCACGCAAAGACTCGAAGCCTTCCACATTGCCGCCGTATCCCAAGGGAAGAAGATGGCAGGCCGATTTCCTTCCTGCCACCATGACTTCGCAGGGGTCACACTCAAGCTCCGGGCGGTGCCTTCATTTCCTTTGAAAACCCCCTCTCTTCTCCACTTGGCGAACCCCGAAGAGGCAGACGCACGTTTGCTCATTCCACCCACCCACTCCCATAGCACACGCACACGAACCACCACTTTGCCAACTGGTTGGGCCGGGGGCCGGCTGTCAGGCTAGCAGCAGCATGGCAGCCATGGAGAGAGCCGCAACGAGGCACGAGGCATTTTACAGTATCGGGAACTGCGACACATGTTTTGTTGCTCCGCCGAAGCCTTTAGTAGACACGGCCCCGCCCGCCCCCTTCGCCGTTCCATTGTTCCAGTCTTGCCACGGAGAGGCAAGCGCGTGGTGTGATGATGATGGCGCACCACAGCGTGTCAGCCACTCGCATGCATGCATGCGTGCGTGTGGTGCGTGCGTGCGTGTCAGGGGCTCATCCCTTTCGCAGATCCAAATGCTCCAGGGTTGCCCGTTGCTTATCACCCCCGCGGGTAGCGCCGCGCCACACGCATTTGTGCCCGGCGACAGCAAGCCCGACAACGGTAGGTCGCCGGCCGGCCCCAGGGGTTCTTAAGTTACCTGCCGGCGAACAACAGCTAGAGTTGGAGCTTATCTTTAGGTTTTTTTCACGGGTGCGGGTGTAACATTGTTAACATAGTTCATCGATGTAGTCATGGTCTCAACGCGCGTTCATCAAAACAAACCATGTCCCTCCCTCATTGTTCGCCTTTTTTGAATTGATTTTGGAAAAGCTAAAACCTCAACGTCTCAACCTCAACCCCCCGCCGCCCGCGCGCGATCGCCCGGCGCCACGACCTTCCTCGGTCGATCGCTCCGCTCCGCCCTGCTTCGCGCGTTCGTTTCGCGTGTCGTGTCGTGTCGCGGCAGAATCACGTGCACGTGCACGTGTGTGTGTTGTATCTGTGTGTTTGGGCTTTTTTGTCCCTCACACCCCAGACCCAGACGGCAAGAAGGAAGGAAGCAAACAAAAAAAAGGGTGGGGGTGGGTATACGATATAGCGAGAGAGAGCGAGAGAGAGGAGAGGCCGAGAGCGGACGTGCCAAGGCCCACGGCCCACGGACGTAAAACTGTGGGTTGGCTGGCTGCGCCCGTGTGCCCGTGCCCGTGCCCTGCCCTGGCCAATCCGTTTCCTGCCGGGCGCAGCGCGCAGCCATCTAAAGGGTAAACGAAAAACGATTTGGGGTGGGAAAATATGCAGTATAATATAATGATTGATATAATGATTGTGGGATGCATGGGCATTTGTGCAGAAATGGCCGACCGCACGCTACTACGACCGAGCTGCCCGAGATATAATAGCCTGACCACTGTTACCCGTGATCGCGTGATCGTTCGCAGCAGGGCCCGCGCGTACTACAGTAGTAGCAGTAGCAGTAGCAGTAGTGGCGTGGCGTAGCAGTCAGTGATTGTCTGGTGGGCACGGCGCGGTCTCGAGAGAGGCGAGTTCATACAAGCGGAGAAGCGCCAATCGAACCCGCGGACGGCCATTCGATTCGCGATTCGCGATTCGTGGGTCGTGGGAACCCCGGAGCGGCCGACCAGGAGAGGCAAGTGTCGCCCCACCGCAGGCGCCCATGAGTAGGGGAGAGAGAGAGAGAGGTGTGCGATTTGCCGCGCCAAACGAAGCAGACTGATCGCCAGCGAGCGAGAGCCAAGGGTGCTTCCCTCATAAAAGCAAAAAAGTGCAGGTGCCACGAACGAACCTGAAACCACGCATGTAAACCATAAACTATGGTGTTTTTCTTTTTTGCTTTTCTCTTCTCCTTACCTACCCACAAACCGCTCGCTCGCTCTCTCTTTCGTCTTTCGCCCACCTGAGAGGGGGGTTGGCCAGATACGGTATCCAAGTGAAGTGAGACGGGACGGCCCGTTCCGGGAATCGGGCGTTGAGCCGGGTTCAGCCACTATCGATGGCGCCCTGCGACCTTCCTGACTCGGGCGGCGTATGTTTATCGATGGCACAATAACGCCCGTTTTGGGAGGGAGAGGCAAGGGCGTGAGCGAGCGAGCAGACCACGAACTTTGGGTACGGGTGCGCCTGACCTGAAGTTTTAGAATTCAGCACCCAGTGGCAATTGCTCCCTTCCTCCTCCGGATCCCCCTTCCCTCTCAGCTTGCGCCTTCTTTCCCGATGCCTGCCCAGCACTTCGGATATTGAATACAAAGAGGTTTTTTTTCGTTCGCACCGTCCTTGGCAATGCGATAACCCGGACTGTCATAACACCTAACCAGTACGCTACTGCCTGTAATTGATTTTCATACTTCTGTAGTCAAGGTGTCTATCGTCTTGCGACATGCGTGTGGAGTAAGCGATAAGCGGGGATATGCGCTGGCGTGGAGTGCGAGATAAAAAACACATGTCACATGTAGGTGTCGTCAATTAACTAGACGTGGATTAGTTGGATCGGGGGATGTCGCTGCGGTGGGTCAGAGACATATCGGCGGAGCCGAATGCAGGGGCAACAGAAAGGTTTTGTTTTCTTTCTGGAGCACTGACAGGCACACAAGCGCCCATTCGTTAGCCTTACTATGTGCGGATGGCATGGGATGGATCGCCTCTCGGGATCGGAGAGAGGGGGTCGTATTGGGTTGGTTGGGGGCGCTTGGTTGCCCGTTCTCAGCACAGCGCACAGGCATGGACGAAGAGTAGATAACATGTATCTGGGCGACGCGCGTCTATGTTTACCAGGAGTGGAAGGTAAATTTATGTGCCTTTCTCATATTACTTTTCCATCGGCTTGGCTAAAGAGCAAGCGAGGGAGGCACCCACGGTTTATGATTGTCGGGGGTAATGAGGGATGATGACAAGTAGACCTTCCACGCCGGGGGGGGGGCGGCAAGAGCCGACATGAGCCCGATTGGCGAGGTAGGTGGTCGGTGCTGCTGGCAGATTAGCCGGTAGTGCAGCAGGCCAGCAGCAAAGGGGGGACGAGGTGAGTACAGCCAAATCAGGGGGGGGTCGTCGTGGAGAGATCTCAGTTTGTGGGATCTGGCCTCGAGGCAAAGGATGGGACCCTCGTGACGGAGAGCCGAGATGGAATGGAGGGGTTGTGAGTGTCGCTTCTTCTGGAGCGGTGTGTCAGTGGTGGGGCTCTGCAGGAACGAGAGAACGATAAATAGGGTCAAGGGTTATGCAGGGGAAAAAGAACGGGAGATGGGCGTGTGAGATCAGAATCGTGGCAGGCCTTCTGGATCGGAATTGAGCGGCTAAGCGAGATGGAGATGGAGAGTATGTACACCTTACACATGGGCAGAGACAGGAGTGATGCGCGCGCCGAGAGGGAGAGAGAGAAGAGAAGAGGAAAGAAGGTTGGGCACCGATGGGACGGGTATGAGAGCGGGAAGCAAGGAAGTTCTGTAGAGGAGGAAAATAACGAATGAATTTGATATGTCAGGACATGTTTTTTTGCAGCAAGATCGTGAGTCAACGGTGGCGGAGAGGGTGTCCGCGGAGGTGGAATTTGGAATACGGAGGACATGATGATTTTCGTTGTCGGTGGAGTGCCTCGAGGAGGGGTGAAAGGTCTGCTAAGCGGAGCGAGATTCTGATGAGCTGTTCTCTGTTCCATCTTTAGGTCTCTTCGGCCGGAGTCAAGTCGGCCGCATCGGCGGACTGCCAGAGAAAATCGGAGTTTGGAAAGAAAAAAGAACGCAGAAAATAAAGAAACGAGTGCGAGCGACGCGCGACATTGGGACTTTGTTATACACGCTCGCTCAGGCCGTCCTTTGAGCCTCCCCTCCCTCCCTCTCTCTTTCCCTCCCCTCCTGCGCGACGACACACGTCTCTTCCCCTCCCTCCCCCCTCTCTCTTAAATGCCTTCCATTTTAAATCTCAAGTTCAAAGTGTGTTCCCACTTTCTCTCCCTCCACCGACCCGACTCCTCATGCTCGATATCGAATCACTGCTTCCCTTGATGCCCCATCCTTTCCAGGGCAACAAATCTTTCATCGCATTCTCCAACCTCGGTGATGCCGATGCCCTCACAAAGACCTGGAAGGTCCGTATATCACATCTCGCCACGCCCCTGTTCCGCCACTGATTCATTACCTCGCCATCCTCACACTCAGGTGTGCACCAAAGTTGCCAGCTTTCTCGAGCAAGGGCAGCGTCTCGAGAACCTCAGCTGGCGGCTATGGCACCTCCAGAACCTCATGGTCGACGTCGACAGCGCAAAGTCGAAGCGCGAGTTCAAGCGACTGAGCAAGACGATGAGCGACAAGCTTGACAAGGAGAAAGGCCGGTCCGTTCCTTCCGCCCCGCCTTACCCGTAACCCTCCACCCTGACTCCTCGTGTTCTCCCTCCTCGCCCCCGTCTGCCATCCCATCAATCCATCAGGAGCATAGAAGAGCTGGAGGCCCCTGGCTTCAAGCACAATCACTCCACAGACATCATCAGGCAACGCGCCGCAGAGAAAGAACGTTCCCGCGAGGCCAACGTCAATGCCCGTCCCGGTACGATCAAGCGCATGCAATTTACCTTCTCGGTCGATCAGCCGACTTCACCCGCTTCCGCTACCCTCGTACAGAAGCCCGACCTCAAGCCATCAGCCGAGTTCAAGGACAATGTTACCCGCCGATGCCGTCCCGTCACCCGGTCTACTGCCACCCAAGAAGACACTCATCCCGATTCGTCCTCCCTTCCTTCCGCCGCTGATTCACAGGACACCTACCTCTCCCACAACGACCCCAAGGAGGCCGACGCCACCCCCTCCATTGCCACAACCACCCCTCAAGACATCTTACTTCGCTTCCCCTCTCTCTTCTCCACCGACTTTGGTCCCTCCGCCCTTCTCTTTCCCACTCCTAGCGCCAGCAACCCCGTCAACTACGGAGAAGGCGTCCGTCACTCTATCCCGACTTCGGATTCTTTCGACATCGTTCGCCCCACCATCGAACTCCCTCTCGACGAACTCCTCATGGAGCCCGGTGACTGCTCCGAGGGCTGGCCCATTCCTTCCTACTCTTCCGTCCCCACCACCACCGATCATCAGTCCCATTCACGCCAGCTGGACCTGGCACCGGAGACCGATATCAGTATGAAGAGCGAGGCATTTGAACACCACCATCCCGCCTTTTCTCAAGCCCACTTTGCTCGACGTGCCTCCCAACAGGAGCAGACAGTTTCTCCCGCAAAACTCGGTCACCACAGCGAGGTCCCCACGAGCTCCAGCTCCTCGCGACCTACGCTCAGCGTCCGCACTCAGGGTGCGATTACACGCTCCTCTGGCCCTGGGGCGTCCCTCACTGACCCTTCAACGACCCTTCCGTCCCCAGGAGGAAACCCCAACAACGCACCGGGAGGTGTCAAAGCCGAGTGCTCAAATTGTGGCGCTACCCACACCCCGCTTTGGCGCCGCGGACTGAACGATGAGCTCAACTGCAATGCCTGTGGGCTTTATTGCAAGCTGGTATGCATTTTTGCCCCAGCGTCCAATATCGTTGCTTATCCCTTCACCCAGCATAAGCGTCCGCGCCCGAAGAGCATGAGGAATAATCACGGTGAGGGACGGTCCCAAGCAGCACCCCGGCAAGAATCCTCGGATGTGATTGGTACGTCGCCTACCCCCTACAGATATCTTTCCGAATTTAATGGGACTTGTTCGTGCGTTCGTTGCACAGCGCAATGTTACAATTGCCACACAACGGCCACACCCCTCTGGCGCAAAGATGACGAAGGCAAGACAGTTTGCAATGCGTATGCGTCCCCAAATTCTATCTATTTTTAGCTTCTGCTCAACGTGTCCATCTTTCCCTGTCAACTTGTAGTTGTGGCCTGTAGTGAGTTCCCTCCCAGACAGTGTTTTCATCAAGTAGCTGATCCACGACAAAGTTTCAAGCTTCATGGTTCTGCCCGGCCAATCTCAATGAAATCCGACGTGATTCGCAAGCGCTCCCGGCATGATGCCCGTCGTGGTAGCAGCAGCAGTGCAAATGGTAGCGGCCACTCCTCCGAGACACCCTCTGCAAGTCCCGGCGCGTCGCGCCGGACTTCTCCCAATGGCGATGCGGATGGTGGCGTTTCGCCCATTCTTGCGGTCGACCCCAATCCAAACGCATTTGACGATGTCGATCCTGATCCTGCCGGCAACCACAACGGTATGGTTAACAATGCTGGCAGGGCCTTTGGGTATGTGCCACCAACGCAGAGCGAATTGGTTGGGGCTCTTGGCGCCAGTAATGCCTACAGTTATCCCGGACTCAACTTGTCGAGCTTCCCTGGGCCGTATCACCCCGATCTGCTATCCCAGCTCTATCCTACGGACTACGCCACTGGCGGTGGGGACATGTCCGAAGGTGAGAACGGGATTGAGATGCGTGTGGCAAAGCGCAGGCGGATGAGCAACGACTCGGCGACGGAACCACCGAGTTCGGCCGTCTCATTCTCGTCCTTCGGAGACAGCAACTTCTCGACTAGCAGCGCGACGTCTGCTTCCGGATCGGCGCGCAACTCGATGGACTTTTCCTTTTCGGGTCCAGCAGTCCACCATCTAACGGTGCAGGTTGTGGCAGTCCGAACATGAATGGTGGGAGCTGTAACGCCCCCAACAACAACAATGGTTCTGGAGCAGGAGGATATTACAGCGCATATTGGCACCCACCGATGCTTCCCAGGCGCATGGGTCGCCGTTTATCCATCCTCCCATGCTTCCACCGGCATCTACGACCGACAGCGACGTGCAGATGGACTTTTTGCATTCCGCGGCGGGCCTGCCTGAGGGCGACCATTTCCTCAACCCATATATTCATCCCCCGATGTTGCTACCCGAACCTCATCCACCCATGTTACCGAGCGACTGGTCAGGCTACGCTCCGGATGGCGTCGGCGCTGGTGCAGGTGGGTACTAAAGCGCTCGCGTCGTGGGGCTTCCCTCCCCCTTCGCTGGTCCTTTTACCCTTGCCGGTCTCATTTCTCTCATTTCATTCATTCCCACTCTACTCATGGGTCTCTCGTCTCTCGTTCCGCTCATAGCAATCCCCATCGTTCGTTCATAGAAATTTGCTTCTGCGCCATTACGATCACGGTCACGATCCCATCTTCATCTGTGCTCCTCTTTCTTTCTTTCCTCTCCCCAGCCTCGTGACACATGACTTCAACCCTCAAATCTCTCACTCCATCTCTATCCATCTTGTCTTCTACTCTCCCTCCCGTGCTTGTGTTATTCGTTTTCCTTATTCGTTTCTCTCTCTCATCTCTATCTCATTCACATACCGATGGCGCTCGACCCTGTTGTCTCTCACACCCAAAGCCAACTTATATCGATATCGCTCTTACGCCACGCATTTCGTCTGTTTGGAAGTTTTGTACGAGGAAGCAGCGCAGTAGTTACAAGTATCAAGTAGTATCGAGTACCACGGAGGAGGATATCATTGTTTTCGACGCGAAGGGCTTCGCGATCCAAGCCCCATCAAAAGCATCATCAATACAGTAAAATTCTGGACCCCGCAAACTGACCGATGTTCTTCTGTTTCTCAGCGTCGTTTTGCGCCGAACCACGCCGTAATCCGCTTACAACAAGGCAGGCTATTGAGTGGGTGGGTCTTGTATGTAAACGCTGTCGTTAGTTCCGGGTCCGGTTCGAGTGATTTGTATTGGTGGGTCGGTGGCTGATGATGACAATCGTCACGGGGTCGCTCCTCTGGCATCCCCATTCCAATTAATTGTTCTTTCGGGTTTTTCATTTCCGTCGACCACACCCAAGTGTCGCCCTGGCGTCGTCACACCGATATGGGCACCCGTGCCCAAGCCCGAGGACAGCCCCCAACACCCCCATCAAAATTTCAATAAACATCACGTCAATCCGAGGCAAAACGGTAACGCCGTCGACATATATGGGCGGTTCTTTCTCTATACTGTACGGCGGTGCCCTGCCGGGTCCTTTGTTGTGAACAACAACAACAACAATACGAATGCTACCGCTATACCATAAACGATTGGATTGGGCTCCCATCGCCCCAGCCAGGTAGCAATACAGTCGTGGGGTGAAGCCAATGACGATGATAGATGTGCACGAATGAATGAATGGATGACAGGCTGGAGACGTACATATGTGTGTACGGTACGTATGTACGTCATGTGGCTTTGGACGTGTGCGTGAAGAGAGAAAGAGCACACAGAGGGACGCAGTAAGTTACCACACGCACACATACACACACATACGCATTTGGTTCCGTTGCGTTGTGTTGTG
Organism: Russula brevipes; assembly: GCA_022496215.1. Classification (NCBI taxonomy): domain Eukaryota; kingdom Fungi; phylum Basidiomycota; class Agaricomycetes; order Russulales; family Russulaceae; genus Russula; species Russula brevipes. Next base: position 51,456 of record WTXF01000143.1, on the reverse strand, counting down.
TTGTGTGTGTTTCGTGTGCTCTTCACGTCATAAAATTCATAAATGACGATCGTGTGGACGTCCGAGAACCCGTCTCTTCACACAACAACGACGACGACGACGACGACGCCAAGCGCTCCTTTTCGTCGTTTCTCTTAGAGGGCCACCGTCTGGTGAATCGGGTTTAATGGCGCCGTTTTGATTGCCGTACGGTACACGGTCCAAAAGCGCGCGACAAGCAAATGGGATGTCCCGAAGCCGTTCTGCATCTGCGTCGCGTAACCATCTCGTTCGGGCTCTGATCGTGACACCCAGCAAGCACGCCACGCGCGCGCCCTACGTACGCCATTGTTCTTTCATGGTTCTTGTCCCTCGGCTTCTAATATATCGACATTCTGGACTGCTCCGAAGCGAGGTGGCGACGCCCGTCATCTGTGTCTCTCTCGAAGCGTTTTTGCTTTTTTGTCGAGACGAGTCGAGAGCCAGCTAGGCCCGAGCGAGAGAGTGATTGAGAGAAAGAGACAATGACGTATGCAATATGCCAATGTGCAGGGCAGTATGGGACGCGAGGAGCGAGTCGATGTGAAATAGAGTTACGAAAGGGGAGCCAACGGCCAGAACTAGACTTGGGGAGTCAGTAGAAGAAGGCAGGCAGGACGGGAATGGGATGTGTGGCTCTCTGTGCGTGGTGCGTGTGTACCGACCGCACATCTTTCGCCTGGCATGGTTAGGAGTACCTGAGAGGAGAAGAAGATTTGACGCGTGACAATGATCAATGATGACAATGAAAACCCAATATTGAAATGAACAGGTTTCAATATCCACATCCACTCGCAATTGCGTCAAGGGACCCCAACTTTCTTGCGGGGATTTCCGCAACGGCGTAAGACTAAGACGTGTGCACACCGTTTTCCGTGTCGAGAAGAGAAGAGAAGCTTCTTCCAGCCTTTTTGATCGGCGCGTCGATGTGGAAAGTTCTCGGCCTCGCTTCGTCGCATCAAGGGTATGTGTATTACACCGTGTATTACACCGAGACGGGACATCCTTCTGCCAGAACTAGCACAACTGAGAGCTAATTTCACTCGCCAGTGAGCAGGGGCTGTCCGACGAGGCCTTTGCTGGGCGGCGCGGCGGCGGGTGGCCGTAGCCTGCGCCTCGCGGACCACGACTGCTATCACGTTGCCGACAGCCGATCGCAGACGCTGTCGGTGCGGGGTAAGGGGCATTCTCGCAGGGGAAGCGAATGGGGCCTGGGCGCAAAGCAAAGAGAGGAGACCGGTTCCCGGTCTTCGTCCAAGCAGGGCCCACATGCCTGGATGCGCGACCCGAACGAAATGAGAGGAGGGCTGCACGTAAACGAGATGGTTCTGGGTGGGCAGGCCCAGACTTGAGACCCTGCCCCTGGTGGTGGTGGTGGTGATGGTGGAGTGTGGTCATTAAAGACAGCGCAACGCAAGCCCGCTCGCCTGATCTTTGCATTTGCCCCCAAAGCCTCGTCGATTGCTGTACTGTACGGCACGGCGGCCGTTCCAGAAAACCGGGTGCAATAAGGTTGCTGACTTGCAGGGGAGGTACGGGCGCCTTCATTTCGCATAACCGTTGAAACGTCCAAAGAGGGCATCCCCCGGGGTCCAGGCGAGCCCACCTACTTTCCTCCAATCATCATTGGCTCCAATTGCGCCGCACGAGGGTGCAGTTACTGGCACATTCAGCACAACAAGTGGGTGGGAATCAAGGTACGGGAGAAGGCGCGTCATGACGCCGGCCCACAGGAACTGCCGCAAAGTGCTTGCCTTTCTTGGCTCGCTTCTGACTTCGCGGTCCTGGGTGGTTACGCACTGGCCAAGCGCAAAGGATTTACGCCCACTATCTGCGGCGCAAGGGAACTTCCAAACAGTCGCCATTTTAGTCGTTGACCATGCGGAACCAATACGAGTCAGCCGGCCAGTGAATGCCTGTAAGGGCGTCTACGATCAAGGTGACGTTGAGGTCTCTTCGAACAGGAATACTTTGATCAAGGGGCCGAGAGCGTAATACCCCCAAGGGTAAAGCGTAGATCCGGTGTGCCATTATGTGTTGGGTGAAGAAGCACGTCACTTGTCCGACCGCTATGCCCGAAACATACCGAGTCATTTATGCATGCTGTGTGAAGTAAGCCGCTCTGAGCCCGCAGCGACTGTCAGGCGCAGAGAACGTAGGCCTTCTTTTTCCCTGCTACACATAATAGTATGCTTCGGAAACGCACAACATATTATGTTGTGACTCCATGAGGCTCCGTGGTAGCGAAGAAGGCAAGTATTCGCTTGGGCGTCTTCTAGAAAAAAAATTGACATCGTGAGCGAGGTGTTGGTCCGACTGCGCGGCAGGGGAAGATAATTCATTCAACTCGCACGCCCATGAACTGAGCGCAAGGATGGCTCCTATCCTATGTGCGAATCGTCCTGAAATTTAATTTCACCGTGCGTGGGGTGGTGAGCTTCCTGCTACCGCTAATGGGAATCAAATACGGTACCTTCGAGGACTCCCACTCCCACTTCCTATTCCCTCTCCGCTCAGAACTCAGCTGAGAGTAGTCATCTCCTTGGAGGGATGGCAGGAAACGCCCTCTACGTCAAGGTGGTGCGCGCGTCTCGGACTCATCAAATGGTGAGAACCACTTCTGGTATCGCGCGGGCGCGTTAACCGCGCAAGTTCAAAGGCAGCAATGGTTAACGTGGATCGGCCTCAGCCACAGCCATTTCTGTTGCGGTTACTTCTCAGTACTATAGCGGGCGGAGGGTTCTTCTTGAGTTAGGTTTGATGGTGAGGTGCATGATCATAATAACCCTGCCCCGACTCGGAGGTGGTAGATCGCCCAAATACAAACAAACACCGGCGTTGACCCACTGTGGTCACATATCCTTGTTGAATATGTTCATCACTCGTGCAAGAGCAACGCTGAATGGTCTAGACTATTTCTCACCCGTACGACGAACCCCGGCCTAGAGCCCCACCGAGAAACTTGCGTTGTGCAATTGAACAACAAGCGAGTTCTTCTGCTCTTCTTCTGTGGTTCCATCACGAGAAGGGCTGCTATTCTTATCGCGCGACCCTATGAGCATAGTTCGAGGACTGGGCCCTCGGTAAGTGGTGAAGTCTCGCAAAATCGTCATAATCATTCAATACCGTTCGTTCCGTGTGGGAAGTGATGGGCGTTCTTCGGAACCGCCGCCTCATTCACTATTTTTATAACCACGGGATGACTTTCTTCCTGAACGTAAAGCCAGTCATAGGAGGCCTGCCTCACTTGAGCCAACTTGTGCCCCTCGGCATGGGGAGAACAACAACCGAACACGTTTTCCGGAAACCGTGTACGACCTCTCTTGCCACTGAAAGTCGCACGACAAGTGTCTGTAACTTCGCGAATCGTGTCTCATGACTACAGACCACGCGCACTGTTGAAACATCAACTCTTGGAACTTTATATGACCTCGTCTGGCTCACGACGGGGCTGCAACCTATTCTTTGTTGCACCAAAGGGGCTGATGTTTGCCGCTAAGCAGAGAGTTTGATGCTGGACTCGCTTCGCCTAGTGAGCATCACCCCCCCTTCCGCCCTTCTCTTTAGTGGCCGAAAGGAGGTACGTCAGAAGCCGAGGCTCCAGTCCTGCTGAAAGATGTATGATGCATTGGTACTCCACCGCAGCATCTCGAAGGATCTGACAGAATTGTGGAGTCGCACGCGACTTTTGGGATCTCGCAACGTTCTAGTTCTAGTGCGTGTCGTGTGGACCCCGTGGACATGCATGCTGGCACTTGTCTCGAAGGGGTTATATCCGTGTTATTGTCGGCCACCTCTGCTCATTTGATGTTGCATCGTCCATCACAACACGACGAAGTGTGTCAGTGAGTCTCCGCCTTGTGGATGCACGGATACTACACAACTCTCTGGTGTATAACTGGAGAAGTACGATCATTTGCCCGGCTTACTATGACCCATGTCGTTAGAGTTATTTGCCACAGCAGGTTCAAAAGGGGCTTGCTTAGTGTTGTGTGTTGTTTTCGACAGTCAAAAAAAAAAAGTCTGCATCGTTGCTCACCCATCTCCATCTGCACCAAAATTCGCAGCGCTTTTCAGCCAGCATAGCAACCGGTGCATGACTCTATACGTTGATTGAGGACAATTCCTCCGCGGAGACTGGCGTCCCGACGAGCCATTTTCGCGACGTGGAGCTAACTCAACTCCGGGATTCCCGCTCGGCCGAGGCTATATGGCACGCTGCACAGAAAAACAAAAGTCTGGCGCGGTAATCTACACATAACAGTGGACTGATCTACGTATTGATATCCGGCGGCACTGGCCCCATCATATACCTGTACTCCATTTGATGGCATTTTCCACACGGCTGTGACTGGGTTTTCCGCTATCATTGTTCGTGATGCCTGTGCGACGGGTAAACATAGCCTGTACGGTTTGCTCGACCTATTGAGGTAGTGCATCGGTCGTGATCTGGCACTTCTGCGAGGGAATGCGACTCAGATTGTCTAATCATGTCCGTTGTAATGGCTGGTGCGGTTCTCTCACCTAGTGACGTGCTAACTTCATTCGAAGAAAAAAACTATATTGAGACCGAAGCGGCCGAAGCACCCATACCACGAGGGGATATATCCTCCCGGAGGGAGAGCAGGATTCTGATTCGGCCACCGTGCAAAGGGTATTGGCTAAGTTTTTACGATTCAAAAATAGCGTCGATGTGAGTCATCGGAGCTGAAGAGTCTCTCGCGAGAACACCCGAATCAATATCCCAAGTTGACCGATGTCGGTCACGCAACTATGTACAAGGCACTCCCTTTTCAGTGTTTCAACTTTGAGATGAGCAGCTCTAGGGGATGCCCATATTTGTCGAAGAACAGCGGCTGGATGTGTGCAGAACAAGAACGCTGTCCGTGGTCGGGCCCTAGAATCCTTCCTTAAACGCACCGTGCGGGACAAGGATAGTTGGGCCATCAACGCCTCGGGCTTCGATTTCAGAGAAATGCCAAGAAAAAGAACCAACCAAGGTTACAACCCGAGGCCTTCCGCCGAGTGGATGCTCCTGGCGCTGGCGCTGATTGCGTGTGCATCTTCTCACATTCTGCGGCGCGCCGAACGGTTAAGTGTCCGTGACGTGTTGGGCATCTGGCGGGTACGAGCGGGAAGCTTAACAACAGCTTTTTAGGCTTAGAGCCTTAGGCAGGCGCGCGGGCGGTCGGAGGGGACCTTTTAGAAAGTAAAGAAGAGAAGGACAGGCATCGCAATGGTTTTCAAAAACAAATAAGATGTTGCCCTCAGATGTCCAACCTAAATTTTACAGTGCAGGCGCTCGCCGGCGAAAGCCCCGTATATGGCGACGGTCGCTGCAGCTAGAGAAGCAGAGACTCACTCGACCACCCATCATCATTTATGCAGGCTCTAGGCCACCGTTCGCCCCGCGGAGCGAAGCTGCGGTGTGCGGCGCGCTGGTGCCGAGATGGGTCTGCCGCGGTTACCTTCTCTGGGGGAGAGAAGCAATTCGTTTGGGTCGGTCCACATTCACGCCGCATGACTTAAAGGAAAGCATTCCGTAGGGCTAGAGCCTTGGGTCTTGGTTGCGTTTGGTCTTCAAGATATGGTCACGTGACAGCTGGGCCAGGAACAAACTCGACACATTTATTGTCTCGCAATGAAGAATGCTGATCAGACAAGCGTATTTTTTTGGGTGATTTCGCATCAGCGGTATAGCCGTGGTATATTCCACGAGAGTCGATAATCAGGATAGGTGTACATACGAATATGAACGAGTGTGGGGATATGGGTCCTGATTGGGAACTTGCGCGTCAGTTGGATCTGCAACCGTACCTAAAAATGTTCGGCGTTCGGGGTGCCACGTCTAGGCTTTGAACCATCAATGTCGTCCCACAGCAAGCGCAGGGCGGAGTCGGAGGAAGTTGTCCACAAGAAAAAGTGAGTTGACCTAGCATATTAGGTCATACACAAGTCACATAGCCCTAAATTAGGCACCGCAAGGGAGACGATGATGAGTTTAACCAGGATGAAGAAGACTTTGAGGATGAGCTTGACAACGGTGAGCGCTCCTAGATCCACGCGGTCTGATCGATTCTAAGTGCGGACACACAGACGACTTGGGTGGGGTTGACAAGAGCAACATTATCACTAGCGGAAGAACGCGCGGTAAACGGATCAACTATACGGAAGACCCTGGTATAGGAGGGCTGGGCGTTAACAATGGAGCTGAAGGGGAGGGGCGGAAAGAGACGAATGAGGCACCTGCCAGGCCCCGGACTAAATCTCCACAGAGGAAGCCGGTGAAGGCGGTTGAGGAAGTCGAGGAAAATGAGGGGGAAGAGGATGAGAGTGAAGGAGGAGACGAAGATGACGACGACGATGACGACGACAACGACGACGACGACGAGGAAACCATGAGTGAGGAGGATGAGGAAGAGTAACCGGCCAGCCCGCTCAGGTGACGGGTGATTCCAAGCGAAAAAAATGTCGCGCATAAACACGTTTTTTTTTCTTGCTTTCTTTTTGTATTTTATTTATGTGATGGCTCGTTGATTTGCACGTTGCGGGATTTCGGCGAATGCCGCACGGTCGCTCGCTCTCCTTTGGCAAGTTGCCTTTGACCTCATCTCAATCTGCCATGTCCAAGGAACACTTGCACGCAGGCTCACGCTCAGACTACATCACCGCGCTTGCCCTCGCTCGCAGCAACGCAGAGACTCAGGGCCGCTCTGGCTCTCGTCCAAAGCACGACAAGCAACTGCCAAAGCGCCTGCCACCGTCCGCGATCCCGGACCTACGTTTCGAACCGACGTACTTGGCCAAGCTCGCGGCGGCCGGTTCCGGTTGGCAATCCGTCGTCTATATCACGGTGCGAGATCAAGTGATAAACCCGCTGCTACAGGGCGCACTCTGGTGCGTTGCGTCCCGCTGGCTCGGTCCTATTCTTTCTGACGTGCTGTGCACAGGGGCACTGCGACCGTGTTCATACAACCCCTGCTACGACCCCTGATCGGGTGGTGGTCCAATCCTTACACAACACAACCTCCGGGAGAAGGCAGCGCTGCAGGTTGGCTCCGCCGGTGGGCCCGCTCGCTCTTTCCAGAAGCTAGGCCCGGGATCCCGTCAGGAGTTCGATGATGGGAAGTTGCGCGCTGGCAGCTCGCGACGTAGATGATGACGATTTGGAACATACTGGCGTCTTGGTGCGTGTCGAGTGGTGTCCAAGCCGTGGGTCCCACGATTCTGACCTAGCAACGTCACCTCTAGAGTTGCCGTTCTTCGTTTGTTGTTTCGTCCCGCTCTTCCAGAGACGTGCGATAGTATCCTGGTCACTTGATACTTGCCGTATAGACTTGCAATTCCTGTCGGATAATATGCCTGCTTCCATGGGGAAGCGCCAGTCCTGATCCCGTAATTCTCAGGATTGCCTTCGTGGCGTTCGTAATCCCACCTTCCCGCCCTCTTTCGGGTCGTTGGCTCGTTCAAAGACAAGAACGACGGCGCTTGTTTCCATTAGAGCAAGACTTTGGCGGGTCCCTAGAGTCATACCGTGAATCCTCACAACAGTGTGTTTCATAGGACCACGCATGGACAACATCATCCACACCCTATTTATATTTCGACTCCATTGCGAGGGCGAGTGACGAGACTTCCTCATACGGAGATGGCGAGCACCCGAACTTGTTTCGGAGTGCCTCTGTCACACAATGTATAGTACCCTTACTTCGTGTTGGGAACTCTCTCAGGTGGCACGAATGGTTGTGTGCCGTTCTCGGCTTTCGAGTCAGCTGACGCGGGCAAGGCATACAGCCGGGGAATCTATTAGAGGGCGCTAATAGCACCCATATGGTTGTGTTGCCTTTCGCCACATCCAGGATTGCTCACAAAAATTCTTACATTTCGATTCAGAAACTACACGACAACGGTGGAACGGTGATGCACACATCCCATCGGAGACTCACAGCAGTCGCCCACACCTCCACTACGTCACCAAAGAAACCAGCCTCTTTTTTTCTGGGTTTTCTTTAAGAGAAAAAATCGAGGAGGAAATAGAAAAGAAAGAAAGATTCACTTGTTAAATCGCAAATGACAGTTCATTCGGCCCTAGTGAAAATATTATAGCTCAGAAGAACGATCGCGACGGCAGGGGAAGGACAAGCGACGTACAGGAACTGAAGTTTGGGGGCAGCCACAGGGAGTCTGATCAGCCTGATGGTCTGAGGTTTCCCAGGGAGGGTCCGGCGGAACAGTTCGGTGACAGACATTTCCACATAAAGGTACCCATCGTGCTCGTAGAAACGTGCCCAGCCTTGCGTGAGCCCGATGTGGAAGTCGACTCTGGTGCCCTGTCCACGTAGGGGTCCCTTCACGGTGGCCAGCTTGGCTAAATTAAGAAGGGGGACAGCGAGAGAGAAGTCGGCACTGATGTTCAACGACGTTAGGTCGATGGTCCCTCGGAGCTGTCGACGTAGAGGACAAACATTAGAATTCAGGGTCCAGCGCGAAAAAGTCGGCCACCGTGCCACTTACAAACCAGGTGAAACCGTACAAAATCCAGTGTACGTTGAAGGCCCAAAGTACCGGCGATGGACGGATGATTGGGACGCTGGCGCTGGAAAACACGTGGATAGGGCCCTCGGGATGGTCAATCAGTTCGTGGTGGTTGCCCAGCCATTCGAGATAGCCTGAACAACCCGATTGCGTCAGCAGGTATACAGAACGCGAGAACGGCGTCGACGCGTGCCTTCGGGGGAGGTATTCCCGGGCGCGGGCGCAGCTGTGCCAGTAGTGGTCTCGCTCATGGTTGGAACTGGATGCTGTACAAGGGTGGGGTGTACGACGGTAGAGCGAGCCTCTGGCATGTCACCCCAGTATTTATGCCTTCCGTACTATCGACTGGGAAGGCAACAACGGCCAACCCCAAAGCAAAGGTGTCAGTTTAGCTTCCCCCCGTGACTAGACGCATCATGATTGTGCGCGCGCAATTATCATGAAAGTGCACTGGGAGAAGACATTGGGCGTCGCCTTTCAGAAGTTATTTTTAGCTACACTCACTAGATCCTCGTTCATTGCTGGCCTTGGGCGTTGAACTTGGTCAATCTCCCATCGCACGAACCGAGATGAACTGCGTGCCGTGACTGCCGAAGCGACCGGGATTTGCAACCTCCGGTACTAGCCACTGAACCTGAAAGACGCCTGATTACAGCAGTTGTCTTGCGCCAGAGCCTGAGCTGCGCGTTTGGTCGGCCTCACTGGCATCGCATGTGGTTCGGACTGATGAATGCTGTCACGGTCATTCGGCGCGCGGTCCAGAGTTGCTCCGCGCGCCGACCGTTTCCAGTCCGAGTCGTCCTAACCCACCACAACAACTTTTTTTTTTGCACAACTGCACCGTGAACGACCGCAGATTCTTCATTTCACCAGGTGGTCCCAAGTGCGCCCGAACAGTGTTCAGCGGCTTGTCCGTAGATTCCGGGGCCCGTCAGTGCTAGCGGGCCCATTCGCGGTTGGGGCTAGGGATGGCGTATGCCATGATTCTCAGGCTACTACATAGTACGCAACCAAATCCCTCCTTTTGGTATGCTGCTGATGTGATACAAGCTATCACCTGATCTTGTTCCTATCCCGCCCATGTTCGATGCGTGCGCTCACTGTTGTCCCTTTTCTTTTCAAGAAACTTTGAACGGAACTTTCGTGGGCTTATTCATGATCCGATTCCTCCGCACACAGTGAAGTTGCGCAGGTCCAAGAGTGGCCTCCAACCCTGCAGCAGCCGCACGGGTGAGGAGTGTCCTGCACAGAGCGGCCATTAGGCGGCCTCATATCCCTCAGGCAGTCAGGCTCTCTGTAATCACTTGACATCACCCGTCACACCGTCGCTCGGAGATGAAGGACCTTGCGCTCACTTGTCGTGGCGAGCTCAATCGGGTATACAGATACCGGCGGCGCGATGCGGGAACGCAGGAACCCGAACGCCATCTCAAGTACTGTGGTGCCTTTCTCTGTCAACGGAGGCGCCATGTCGTGGGATTCTCACTGTATCTCACAGACATAGCTTGTCGCTTTGAACGGCACAAGTAGAGTAGAAGCCACGCGCGCTGGAGGGAACATGTACATGGCCAAGTACATGACTATATCCCCTCATCTCTTTCCCTTTCCATTGGAACGGCATCAGCATGCAGGACCGGGCACAGCAGGCAACTTCCATGCCTATACCAAACACATCAACACATGACGCTACTTCGAAAATGGCACCCTTGAACGTGGTCCATCGCCCACGAACGAAATGAGCGCTGATGTGCACACAATAAATGCTGCCCAGTTAGAAGGTCAAGGGTTCGGGCGTGGCGCTCAGACTGCGCTACACCTGAGGTGGAGAAATGAAATCGGCCCTATTGATCCGGACACTTCTGGTTTCGCCATGTATTTACTTATAGGTTAGCGCGAGCGCGTACAAGTCTGTGAATCGTACCAACATCTTCCCCCCTCCTCTTTACGTTTCCTTTTCTTTTGATCTTGGCTCTCCTCTTTGGCTAACGATGCTCGTAGCTCAGCCTCCTTCTGATAGACTATGCAGTGCACCCTATTCTTGCACTCCTATTGACCTGGACCCCTCTGGACTCTATGTGGCTGTGTGGATAAACCTGTCCTATGTGCTCATTCTCTTTTTCTCGAAGCAGCGCCCCCTTACGGCTTCTACTAGTCAGCGTCTGCTGCGTGACAGGCTCTTCCCTTCGTCCTTCGACAAACGCTACTGTTCTTCACACCAGAACGGATTGTGCAGGGAGAGAAAATCAACTGAAAAACGCAGAATTCACCCTTACAGTCTTTTCCCCCAGCCGATCTTTGCGCAACTAAGCATGGCGCTCATTCTCACGTCTCCTCTCTCCGCCTCCGAGTCTCTGCGTACTTTTTTTCCTTCTTTCGCTCCTAGGTGCTGTTCCCGACATGCTATGAATTTACCACTTTGCAACCGCTTTCTCATCAAGTCGTTGCCTAAGAGGGATCGTGTTGGTCGGGCCGGGGGGACATCTTTTTGTCTCCACGGTTTACGTGTGTTTGCCCTGTATCTGCCGTCAATGGTTCACCTCCTTGGTCTCAACTTCACGCGGTACGACAGGTTCACTATGATAGACCTCTCACAGTGTGACATGCCTTCGTACCGACTTCGTCCGTCTTGCTTCACGGTTGCATTCTATTCCATACGGTGCCATCAAACGTGCCTTGTAGCGTCCGCCATAGATTGAATACGGCTATCGAGCCCATGTCATCGAGGAATCCCCTTGCTGAGGACATGATGGGACCAGCAGGCTGGCACGTAAGGACGTCTAGCTGCGCTTCGAGGAAAATGACGGCATCCTCCACGTCGTATGTCTTGCGTATGCGCCCCGGAGTGGCCTCGAGGTAAGGCTACAGTACGGGGCAGCACGTTGGGGTGTGCGGGTCGGTACTCTGCGCGGGCGTAAACCCGGACGGATGCGCCCTTCAATTCGCGGCGCGGTTGAAGAGAACAGGTGCGATGTGAGTGTTGGGGTGCGCGGGCGTCCACAGATTCGTCCATGCGGCGTAGGCGATACTCTGATTAATGTAACGCGGGGCGGGTACAAACCTGACACAGCGGCTGCAAAACAATCACCGCCCGATTCAGAACCAACCAGCGGCGAACATGAACGCGACTTTCTGAGCGATTTCGGGCCGCCGAGTAAGCGCCGCGTGGCTCGCCGCGCTTACCTCATTCAGGTCAACAGCTCGAGTCTTGCCACTGCCCTCAGGGCCAGGGCCTAGGATCAGTATCCTCGTCCCCAGAGGCGCCCTTACGTTATGGCAGCCCAGGGTTCCCAGTGCTCGGAATCAGCCTCATAGACGCTCGTCTTTGGTTTTCAATGTAATCCATTAGCGATCTTCTTGTTTTTCCTTCGCCCCCTAACTTTTGCGTTCACGTATCCTGGAACTTGTCTCACTGGCACCCACGTACCCAAATTCCAATGGGATTTTTGAATGGCGACGTCCCGATAGCGGCGATTACTCATCAATCCAGCCGCTTTCCCTTGGCCCTCACCTCGTGCATAGCTTCGTGAGGGCAGTGATCATTTCCACATAACGGCGGTGCTATTCTCTGTCTTCTCTGTCTATTGGACTCGTATTCCATGCTCCCCCTGTCCGTGTTGTAAGGTGTACTTCCAAAATTCCGAACTTTATCGCAGTCTGTGCGCGCTTGGGGGATTCCAGATGCCAGATGACTTACAGGCTTAGCACCGCTCCCGATCTTGAGTTCGTGTCCTGATCTTTGTTTTCTGTTTTCTTTCGCTTGTCCCCTTTCCCGTTCTTTGGGTCCATCTACATGTACGAGATGGTGGAAGACTAGGGGGCATCCTTCCGCGGGACTGTATTGTGACTTGGGAAGGGGACCCGAACCCAGGCTCTTTCAGCGTCTCTTTGGCTATTTTCACATTCAGTTTACCATCACCATAACGTGTGATCGATGTTCTAGACCTCCCATGATGTTCGGAGACTCGTGTAATGCCTGCGACACCACAGGAATACATCAACTGGACTAGACCCTCGTTTTGAACGGCGTTTTGGGGTGATATAGTCCGTTTTCCGGCCGGGACCCTGGCTAGTAGATTGCGTACGCCCCTGGCTCCTGGGGCACAGCCCACCTGCGCATCTGTCCGCTTCCTCTATTGTTCAGTTGAGAGCCTGCCCGTCACTACCTTCCGTCTCCCAAAGTACGCATTTTTCCCTTAGATAGGCATCACGAGGTCCGTTCATATACACATGCCATTCGCCGTCGGGTTCCGCAGCCACAACACTTTCGACACTCATCGAGCGCAAATTCATGGACCTTAAGAGGTACCCACTGGCAGGTTCTTGATACAAGCTTTTTGCCTGTAAAGTTGAGACGTGCAGCCATATGAGGACCTGTGTGGCGCCATAGCTGTGTAACCTCCGTTAATTTGGTTCGGATGGCGAACACATCGGGTGCTTGCCAGTGGCGCCATCGCACGAGGCATGCTAATTTTTTTGTTCTCTATTTCACCGTGCCTCTTCTGGACAGAACTCCTATAATGAAGTGCCAAAGTCCAGGATTGTGACCGATGTTATGCCGGTCCCATCGTTCGGGCATCTCAAATTGCATATAAACAAGCCACCTTCCGCCGACCCTCGTTGTGCGTTCCCCTCCCCCAGATTCTTTCACCCCGTCGTATTTGTATGGACATGGAATCAGTCAAAGGCCTTCTGGCACCACTCAACCTCAAATCTAACTACATCAAAGGCGCATTGGTATGTCACGGTGTATTTTTACCCCTTCTTTGCCTTGGACAACAGATTGGATTTTTTTTTTCTCAGAAACTGGTTGCCATTGGGGGTACAGTCGAGACAGCCCGGAAGGTTTCGGTATTCACATGGAATGGATTCTGGGATTGTCCGAATCTTCTCCTTTCGAGTTGATACGACTGACTGAAACGCCATCCGTCGTTAGTGTTCAACCTCACTGCGCATGTCAGCCAAGAGGATCACCCATACGAGTGGCGAGTCGGGTCTCCCTTCACCTTGGTGTGCGCGTACTCACGCCCCCGTTTGACAGGCTGATGCACTGGCTTTCCAAGGTACGTTCCACCCGGACAACGGTGCTGATATGGTAACTGGATTTGCCATCACCCCGTGGAGGAATAGCAGCCTGAATGGGCTCGCAGTCGAGAGTTCGAAATTACTACACGTTCCCTCGATGGGGGTCCCTTGAACACGTCAACAACCGGAGGCTTGGAGGAATTGGACGAAGAAGGCGAGCATGACTTGGAACATGGCCGCCGCAACAGCGGGGTGACGTTCGTACCCAGCCCCGGTAAGTAAACTTTGACTGTGGTAGCGAAAGTATCCACTGGTGACTTTTTCTTCAGACCTCACCCATACGATTTTCTACCGTGGCCATTGGTTGAAGGTGAGCGCCCGTTGCGGCATCACCTTAGTTGGGAGACGCTCACAGGCGGTATGCCGCATCCCCCAGATAACGCGCGTTCGTCAAGACCAGGACAGAGGCCACAATTCGGCCCTGAAAATAAGGTGCGGTCGGAGCCTGAGGCCACCCAGTCGCTCTTTTTCTTTCCCTGATCATAAGTAGCGTCGTTGCGTGGAACGACGACATCTTCAAGCGGCTTGTTCTCGATGCAAGGCGTGGATATGAGAAGGAGGTGGAGGACCGCGTGCACATTTTCATGGCAGACAAGTGAGTGGGAAATCGACCCCGTGTTTGACCATGACGCGTCTTGATTAATCTTTGATTGCCCGAAAGGACGTACGCGTGCTGGAGATGGATCTGCGCACGCCAGAAGCGCCCGATGAGCTCGATAATTCTGGAACCCGCCGTAAAGGAAATGCTCTTAGCAGATTGCCGAGATTTCCTGCGCTCGGAAGACTGGTCAGTGGCCATCTCTTTTTGGAGTTTTGCCAAAAATGATGACAAGAGTACATGTGACCTTCAGGTACGCTGAAAGGGGTGATTTTATTCAATGCTACGTACATTTGAGATACAAGTATTTATTCATGGACCCGCATTTGGGAAAGGGATCCCGTTCCGACGTGGGTATTTGCTGCACGGCGTGCCGAGAAGGTAACCCTACCCCCTTATCCCGAAATGGGCGCCTTGGTGCTAATGCCGTCCCCAAAGTGGCAAGACCTCGCTCGTTTACTCACTTGCTGGCGAGCTCGGCCTGGATATCTATGGTGTTAGCCTCTCATCCAAGGGGTGCGTGATCGGATCTTCTCTTCGTCACCTGGTTAACCCGCACATAGAATGAATGACAACACAATGATGGTATTAATGAGAAGTGTTCCATCGCGGTGAGTTGGCTCACCCAAGATATCGAGGGGTGGCTAGACGTCAAATCTCAGATGTATTGTACTACTGGAGGACTTGGACGCCGCATTTACCCGCGACATCAATCAAGGATCAACGTCGACTTGTGCCTCAACTCTGCCCGTCGACACCACAGCGGAAGCAGGCCGTGGCTCCACCTTGAGCCAGGGTGTCTTCCTGAAGAGCCTGGATTGGATTGCCACGGGGGAAGGCAGGTGCGTCTTTGTTCTCCTCGCGCACCCTTCCTTTGGGCCTAACCGTAATCGTCCGTCGCCGATTAGGCTTCTTTTCGCCACAACCAATCACATAGAGCGCGTCGATCCCGCTTTGACTGGACCTGGACGGATGGACGTCTGGGTTAACTTCACCAATGCGACAAAGTGGCAGGCGGAGAGCATCTTCAAATCTTTCTTCCCGTCCACGCCAGCTGCGTCGTCATCTCATGAAGCCTCATATTTGGGCGCTTCACTGAAGGATCTTCGTTGGTCGGGCTCGGGACATGCGGGGCCAATTCTTGAAGAGGCGGAAGTTGACCAGCTTGCCAAGCATTTTGCCGATGCGATCCCGGAACAGGAGATAAGTGTGCGGCCTACCTTTCCCCCCGTCACATTGCGCCTGTTCTTACGCAACGGGTTTTGCAGGTTGCTAGCCTGCAGGGGTATTTGCTCAAGAATAAGACGCGCCCACGAGAATGCGTCGAGGAGGTGGCTGAATGGTGCCGGGAAGTGATTTAAGCTGTTTTCTGGAGAGCTGACTTTGTTGCTGAACAGGGTACAACGAGAGCTCGATGCGGGAGCCCGGATCAAGTGAGAGGAAGACAAGGTGAGTGACGCCTCCATTAGGGGAAGATTTAATCATATGCCTCCTAGTTCAAGGCGAAAGGTGAGTAGACATCAATACACGCTTCTCGACGGCTGAAGACCTACTGCTCAGAGGGATGTTAGGCAGGCCAGGCGGCGATAGGGCCATCGGAGGGGTGGAGTCGTGGTGCATTGCTATCCGTACTCCTCTCAGAATCCAGTAGTCTGTAGTCCAATCTAGTCTGTCTATTCAACCTTCGTCATCATGGACGCGAGAACAAACATGTCCCTCCGAGAAGACAAAAGTCAGAGAGGTGAAGCACACCAAGGCGCGTGAGAGAGCGCGAGGAGGAAGGTGTCGTGGGAAAGAGCGACGAAAGAGAGAGAGCGGAAGGAGGAAGGCACTCGAAGCCGGAAGGCCGGAAGAGTCGACACCAGATGATACAGGTAGCTTCAGCAGATTTCCACGAGTCGAAGGGGACGGGACTAGGTGAGAAGAAACCAGCAGAAAGAGTAGAGAAGGAGATCAGACGTCTCCGCCACTGGCAGCCGGGACATAAAAAATCCATTACCACTATTTCTCGAGTCTCTGGTCCTAAAATACATTTTGGATGCCTCTACTTCGGCCGGTGATAGTTAAGTGGGAAGGGGTTTAGTGTGGAACGTGGACGGTTTGACGTGTTAAGGTCCTTTTTTTTTTTTTTTTTTTTTTTTTCGATTCCATTTATGTGCGCCCGGGGTGCAGAGCCCCATGTAGCACTTCCTATCTGTGCTTTGACAGTTTATGTAACTTCCGTAGTGGTGTTTTTTCAGCTTATAGTAAAAGATCCTGTCCGTCGCTTTATAAGCGTAACTCCCAACGGCCACTGTGGCAAACGGCGAGCGCAAGAGATTCGCGCCAGACGCCCTGGTAATCGAATATCGCCTCTACCTAGAGGGCGAACGGGTGGTAGAGATACGACAGGTGGGCTGTCTGTGTTTCGCAGTCTTGCCTGAGTTTGGGATGCTCCTGAGCGCCCTGGGGGCGCGAGCTCAGCTCGTTTGAAGGGAGGGGGCAGGGTTGACGCGGGCGTGAGCCGACCCGATCGAATGTTGGCTGTGGGGTGGTGTTAAGGTCCTTAAGGATCTGCAGGAGTACCCGAGTCATCCAAAACTGAGTGATGAAAGGAGACTTTCAAGTTTCTGGGGTCGGCAGAACGCATGCTTATTTACGTGGATTGAGTAGAACGTGCCCCACGACGTACAAGAGTGAATAGAAAATGAAGGGGAGGCGTACTTTTGGCTTGTCTGGGGGTTTTAGAATCGGGAGGCGAGGCACATTATTAACCCTACTATACCTTAACCTTAACCCTACTTTGTGTCTCCCAATCGGACGGCAGCTGTAACCGCGTCACGTATCTCCACCTCGACCCTCGAACGAATCCATTTTCCTGATCGCCCACCACGTTACGAAAACAAGCACTACCCAAGCGGTCCCGATGCCCGTGCCCCGGACTTCAACGTTTCAAGTTTCAACAACACCCCACGCCTAATTCCAGACGACCGTGTTTCGTGCATACCCCTACGTCGATCTTTCATACATCTCCTTTACTTTACTAACCTTCGAGCTGGTCCTATCTTGCATTGCCTGCCTCACGAGCGACGGCTTCCTCTCTTTTTGACGATTGTCTCCTTTCCCTTTCGTACGCATACGGTACTTCAGGACCGTCGGCAGGTAGGAATACATGTATATAAGACTAACCTATAGTACACCGAACGGCAGATTGGCACAGGACTTTGTCCCCTCTTTCCTCCCCTCTCGGCTGCGTGAACTTCTCTGTTCGTTTTCTCCAAACACGCTTCTCAACGTAGTTTCGACTCCATTTCGTCAAACCGAGCTACGTTGCCGCCGTGCGATTTGGATTATCAACCCGCTGAGTATCGTCCTCTTTGCTGCTTCAAACTACATTTCCTCTCCTTGTAGGCCCCAGAGCGAGATGCTCTCGCTCTGGTCTTTGCTTCCCTCTGACAACCTCTGGTCTTCCCCTCTGATATCCCCGGGCTCGATTCGCATCGGCCCTTTTCCTCCGAACTCACATGCGTGCCCACCCGGCTCACTACAGCATTACCGTAGCTGAGCTTCTTTGAAAGAAAGGTGCAGTCGACTTTTTTACCTAACATAAATAATATTTGAGCCAATTTCAGAAGCCACCACGAGATTACGAGATGATCGTTACCAAATGTCAGCGCAAGTCAAAAAAAACATCACGACGTCATCCCGTCCCTCTCACCGTGTACTATAGATGGCACTTCTGCCCTGGTCGTAGATGACAAAAAAAGTAATGGTGGGATCAGAGTGATGGTGGGACTCGCAGTATGGACCAGCCAATGGCGATGATGCATCAGCATCAGCTGGACATGGAACTGCAAGGGGAACACTAAAAAGGCAAGTGGGGGTGGGGCGGGCTTCATCCAGACCAGTATTTGTTCACCCTCTGAGCACAGCGCACGCCACAGGCTATGCATCAGACCGTGATGATTGACACGCTGTCGGCCACGTCCCTGTTACATTATGCTCGATTGATCGTAGCTTCCCACGCAAAGGGAGTAAATTGGTTCTCTTTGAGAACTTCCCCATCGCCATCCCCCGCTTCCTCTTCCTCTTCCTTGGATTATCGTGGCCCTACTTTCGTTTTTGTGGCAGATGCACACCGTCCTCCCTTGGCTTGACACCATTACATGGTCGTTATTTATGGGCAAGAAATTCCAATCCAAAATGCAGAGATCTCTGTTCTTTCCTCAGTTGTCGCCCTATAGGTGACTATCGCCTCCTCATCGGAGCATGTTATCGAGCAATTGACGCAGGAAACCAATGCCGACTCCCCCAACCTGGCGAGGCACAATCGATCATGGTACCCCCCATCGTCGTCTCCTCCCCTCACCCATACTTTCACCCCGCTTCAAAGAGGTCACCTTCATCGAGTACCCTCAGGTCTATCAAAGCTCCTGTTCCGTCCCATGCAATATCCCCTCATGCGCCACCAATGGCCCCAATGTTCCATCTCAACCTCATAGACCTCGACCGCTTCGCTGCCGTTGGTCTCTTTCACATTGTGGTCTATCGCCATGCCAGCCCCGTCTATCATGGCCTTATGAAAGGCTCCTTGCCGTCGGCGATTCTTTCGCTGAAGACATGCCTCCCACGGGCCAGCACGATGACGTCCCACCTCTCAAGAGCGCAATTTCCGCATCACGTGTCGTGCGCTTGCGGTCCGACGGTTGGTGAGATCATAAGGTCGAAGAATACGGACGTGGTGCGCGTGTTCGAGAGCGATTTCATGTTCTTGATACTGATGATATCCCTTGTATTCCCCCAGTCTTCGTAGGCGACGTTCGTGGCGGGAACGAAAGCGGGCTCGATATAGAACGATCACGACTCAAGATGGTGTATTGTCGTCGCGTTTCCTCGGTCATCATGAATCAAGTGACAAGCCTGATAGGACGACGGATCAGTATCCAAAATTCGCGCCAAGGGATAATTATTTTGGTTTCCGAATTTATCCTATCACGTTTCCTCAGTTCTTTGGGCCCACGTGTACTCATAATCGAATCTCTAATTTTCAGCATATATTAGAATGCTGGCTCGATATGACTGAATTGTCAATTTATTCTCGCCTCATTTCGTTGGGGATTTAGAGTCAGGCATCCCATCCCATCTTTTTTTTTTCTCCGGGTACTTCTACTGGCCTGACACACTCATCATATGTAGTGGGGCATTTCTGCCTGATCAGCAGGCGCTTGGCCCGTCCACATCTCCGGATGGTGAACGGCTACGTGCATCTCTTGATCGGCCTGTATTGCAGTCTCAGAATGAGGTATCCGAGCCTTCGCTCTGTGTGCCACTTGCGGTCATCGGAGACCATGGTTACGGCCCTTTACCATGTCGTTGATGTTTCGGAACCCCTACGGTGTCCAAGGCGCATGGCGGTGCGCTGCCGGTGCACAGCCGAAATAGCTACTGACCCATGTGTCTTGTCACCTTTGAAGGCGGGGGGTTTTTTTTCTTTTTTCTTTTCTTTTTCCCTGGAAACTGAATGTGCTTTCCAGATTGGTTATGCTCCGTGCTTCTGCCGCACAGAGGTGATGTCGGCTCACGGATACTACTGAAGTTCCGACCGCTATCTGGCGTGCCA
Organism: Russula brevipes; assembly: GCA_022496215.1. Classification (NCBI taxonomy): domain Eukaryota; kingdom Fungi; phylum Basidiomycota; class Agaricomycetes; order Russulales; family Russulaceae; genus Russula; species Russula brevipes. Next base: position 31,624 of record WTXF01000143.1, on the reverse strand, counting down.
ACGCGTCACATGCACCCGTTCAGGCGACGGGTGGCGCACACGCCCATCAATCGTACCCCCCAAAATAAAACCGGGGTGTCTTTCCTCTGTCAGAGGCGTTCCCCGTGGTATCCGAAATATGAACTATCCGCAACATGGGTATCACGGGCTCGGGGTCCCTCGATGCACTCAGGGTTGTGCATCGGAACTGCATCATAACCAGCCGATGGCCTACATTACGCCAAATCTTCCGATATAGTAAACGACCACAAGTCGCCCTACAATGGAGGGGACGGGACAGCATTTGGGCTGCGCTACGCCGTTTTGGCTCACGTAATTTCTTGTTGGGCGCCTCGTGCACACGGTATATATCCATATAAGATGCCCCTTTCTTTACCTTATCTTCCCGTAGCCCCCCCTACATCCTCTCCCCCATATTTTACAAGCGCGTCACCCTTACACGAATATGGAAGCAGTCAAGGGCTTGTTCTCTCCGCTTCGCCTCGATGCTAGCTCTCTCCGGGACACATTAGTATGTCACGTGTTTTGTCCCTCGGCGCCGGATAATAGTCTCTGAAGCACGTTCCTTAGAAACTAGTCGTCGTCGGAGGCACGGTCGAAACAGCGCGAAGAGCTTCGATATCCGCATGGAATGGTTTTGTGGATTGTGGGTATCATCCTTCGAGGTGATACGGCTAACTAAAGCACAATCAGCGTTCTATCTCACTGCGCATTTCAGCCAAGAGGACCACCCATACGACTGGCATGTCCTTTATTTTCGCCCTGCGTGCGTGCACTCACGTCCTTGGCTCAACAGGCTGCTGCATTGGCTTTCCAAGGTACGTTCCGGCGCCCCGAAGTCCGAGTATCATGATGTCTGAATTGTAGTCACCTCGCGAAAAATAACAGCAGCCCGAATGGGGCCGTTGCCGAGAGTATGAAATCACCACACGTTCAGTCCGCCATCATCGGTCGAACCAGCCGACAATTGGAGACCTGGATGGTGAGGAAATCGATGAAGGCGACGAGCATGCCTCGGAGCATGACTGCCGCAGGCAAAAGGCGACGTTCATGCCCAGTCTCGGTAAATGGTTTGTCCGCCCGCTTTGAAATTAAATTGAACGTATCGTGTTACCAGATACCACCCATACAATTTTATACCGCGGCCATTGGCTGAAGGTGCGTGCCCAACTACGGAGCCCCGTAATTCGGCGATGCGTACTACTCCCCACCTCAGATAACGCGCATTCGTCGATACCAGGACTATGGCCGCTATTCGGCACTGAAAGTAGGGTGCGTTCGGAGGTTGACTAGTCTCTTCCATTTCCCCTGATTATAATTAGTGTCGTTGCGCGGGATAAAGACATCCTCAAGCGGCTCGTTCTCGAAGCAAAGCGTGAATATGAGAAGGACGCGGAACACCACGTACACGTTTTCATGGCAGATACGTGAGGGACAATTAACCTGTGGTGACATGGCTCGTCCTGATTCCCGAAGGACATATGCACGCTGGAAATGGAACGGCACGCGGAAGAAGCGTCCCATGAGCTCAATGGTTCTGGAGCAGGCCACTAAGATTTTGGAGGACTGCCAAGATTTCCTGCACTCTGAAGACTGGTACGTCCATCATACTTTCACTGAATACGGAGGCACATGTCGTCTACAGGTACGCCGAAAGAGGTCAGTTCCGTCATTTGATCCAGCACGTAACTGCGGACGTACTTATGATTCGGAAAGGGCTGCCTTATAGGCGTGGCTATCTGTTTCACGGTGCTCCAGGAAGGTAGTACGCTCACCAACCGAGATGAAGATGACCTACTGACATTGTCCTCAAGTGGCAAGACCTCACTGGTTTATTCGATTGCCAGCGAGCTTGGCCTGGACATATATGCAGTTACCCTCTCCAAAGAGTGCGTATTTCGCCACCCCACCCCATTAGCCAAATAAGTTCTGTGAATAGGACGAGTGAAAAGACAATCACGACCTTGGTGGAAAACATTCCATCACAGTGAGCTATGTTCCCAGAATGATGGTGAGACTGGGTAGTAGACGTTCGGTCCACAGATGTATTTTGTTGTTGGAGGACTTGGACGCCGCGTGCTCCACCCTGATCAAAGCGGCCTCCTGGACCGCTTGAACGCGATCGCCCCCGAGAATGGCCTGTGAGTCTCTGCCCATTGCGCTCTTCGTTTCGTCTGATTGCCCCTGTTATTTTCACCAGGCTCCTTTTCGCACGACCAATACATCGAACGCATTGATCCCGCGCTGAACATATCCGGGCGCATGGACGTTTGGGTCGACTTCCCGAACGCGACCAAGTGGCAGGCAGAGGGCATCTTCAAACGTTTCTTCCCAGCAGGCCCACCTGCGTCGTCGATCAACGCATCTCGCAGGGGTATTCGCGCGTCCGGGCGAAAGCCGTCAGTGTCTGCCGTACCAGTTCTTGAAGAGGCGAGGTTGGCCGACTCGCCAAGCGTTTTGCCGATGCGATCCCTGAGGGGAAGATAAGTGTATGACATGCTTTTCTCGGTCCCTTGGTGTCCGGTTTATGCAATAAGGGGTGTACAGGTTGCCAGCCTGCAGAAGTATTTGCTCGAGTATAAGATGCGCCCGCGGGAATCCGTCGAGAAGGTCGCCGAGTGGTGCGGGGGTATTCGTCTGGTATGACATGACGGACATTGACTGTATTACTGGACAGGGTACGACGTGAGCACAAGGCGCCGACTCAAATCAAGCATAGGAAAAGGTGAGCGCTTTTTTCCCTGGCCCCCAAGGCCTAACCATATGTCTCGGGGCGAAAAGCGAAAGAGCGAAAAAGAGGTGAACAGGCATTACTGTAATACGTGATTCGCGAATATCCCAGGCGCGGAATGGCGAAGTGTAAGCGGTAGGTGCAGGAAAGGTGCGTGATGTTGTGAGACGAGTGTAGGGGGGAAATACGCTTCTTTGTAAGAGGGAGAATAAGAGAATATATAATACGACTTGCTGTTGAGAGTTTCAATGTCGGCGTGAGTTGATACCAAAGGAAGTCAGCGGGTGCGCCCATCAGGTCAGGTACGCGCCAAAAGGAAACATGGCCCTGACGGGACGTGGGACTGTATGAGGCTGTCCAGGGTCCACCTGTCAAGCATGTCAAGGTGGAGTTGATGGGTGTCGGTGATCGTTAAAAGTGATAGTGATGGCTGTAGCGAGGCCAAGGAGACCTGCGCCTGCCTCGAGGCTGGTAGTTGCGCCATTAAGCAAGCGAAGCCATGATGTGTACCTGCCTAGTTTGTCTCCTGAAGTCTGGTGGGAAATGGTGCCAGTGTGCGGCTCGCAGTCTGGTGGAGGCGGTGCGGGTGGGGCCACGGCCCAAGCGCCCAAGGCCAACCGGGGATCCCATCATGGACGTCTCCTGTACAGGGACATAGCATATGTAAGGACGGGGTGGAATACACAGCACTGGCCTCCCTTGGCAGACCGTTTCTGCCATCACGAGAGAATATAGCTGCAAATTTGGAATATGGTGGTAATTCCTAGATAGTGGGCGGTGCTCTCAGCTGGACAATCCAAGGCATACGATAGTCAGTTGTGCTGAGGGCGAGAACACCCAAACTACTGACAGTGATAAAGGCATCCAGAATGCCTAGCCACCCCCCTGTGGACACGATCACACGAAGAACTTATCACACGCGCAAGCGATAATCGCTTTGGTCCTCTCTCACGTGACCGCAATCTATCCAAGATGGGAAACACGAAACACTCTAGCAAATAACACACAGCGTACACCGGAATCTATGCGACGACATCTGATCTTATCTACACAAAATACGGTAGATTTCCCTTTCAAACCGTAGATGAGCATTCCAAGATGGGCGACATTGGAGGGACGGGCAACGTACCGCACGCCTTGTCCGTTGTTGCGCGGCATCACGCTCGTTCTCCTCGGCGGGGCCATATACCGTGAAGCTACGCGTTCCGTTCTCCCGAACAGTGAGGATTGCTGCCATGTTCCCACAACGGTAGCAGTAATTTGGCGCGGACCACACAGTAGCTAGTGCCTCGTCAAACATATATTTGTAGCCCTCCTGCACGAGTTGATGAGCGCGTGCGATGAGAGAAAGCGAGTTGACGTGGTTGAACTGGAAATACGTCTCAGAAACAAAGAGGGGCAGTGAAGGAAAGGGGGGTACCTCTCGCGTAACGCTACCACCGAAGAGCCAACCTGCACCGCGTGGGCTCACACCCCAGTTCTCAACGTCGTCTGGGTCAGACCACATAAGGTCTTATTCACGACATGAACGCATTATTACGACATTCATTTCAAACGTTTCGCCGCCTTGTCCGACTCACCGCAAAATGCGCCCTCGTGCGGGATTTCCTGTGCCCGAGAAAGAACGCGAATTTGATCGAGAGTGCGAATGTCCGGTGAGAGCCCTCCGTGGACGCACAGTACTTCGCCGTCGATGATCTGCACTGGCAGCTAGAGCGGCGGTCCAGGAATCAGGATATGGTGACGCACCGCAGCGAGATTCAGGTAGTCGAAGACACTACAACACGCCTTCCATACAGAGGCGCTTCCGTACTTTTGCTGACACTCCTCTTCATATGGTATTGGACAGCGAAGCAACGTGCGGTGCGGGAGAGCGCACCATAAAAACCGTAGACCTGAGTTATTTGTCTGCTCTCGTGGTTGCCGCGGAGTAGCGAGATCTTATCGGGGTATCTTTGATGGAAAGCTCGTCAAGAGGCACAGAAGTATAGTCAGGCTCACGCACCGAGCCTTGAGGGCAAGAAGGAGAGACACAGTTTCGAGGCTATAATGTCCTCTATCCACAAAGTCGCCCTGGGCAGAAACGCGGGTCAGTGAGGTAAGACGTCTCGCGCATGCCACGTACGTGCCATGAATATGTAGCTTGTCTCTGGAACAGAGCCACCTTTCCGCAACAGCTCGAGGAGGTCCCAGAACTGGCCGTGGATGTCACCACATATCGTGACCGGGCTTGAGACCGGTTGGATGTTGGACTCTTCCATGAGGATGGTACGGACGCGATCGCAGAGAACCTTCATGTCGAGCTCTGGAAGATGCTCACACCGCATAAGCTGTGCGATCCACTTGTCTGGGTTGAATCGAGTCATTCGGTGGAGCGTGAAGGGCTTGATTTCAGAAATGGTTGTGCTGAGCCGTCGAGACGAGCCTGGGCATCTGACTGCGTTAGGGAAAATAATCCCACGCCTCATTTTTGATTGTGGCAAACAAAACCCGTGGACGTCTCTCTCTCCAGCTCTCATTTTCATGGCAGGCCAAGACGCTCACATAGTTCTCGTATACAGTATGCCCCGACTGCCGGAAGAAGCAGAGGGTTTCTGCTGAGCATCACACTGTCCTCGCGATTAGCTTCTCGTGCGTGCAATGCGTGGTTACTCGGATTATGTCTTCTCTGGGTTTGGCTCACAGTTTCACATTAACTCGTACAGAAGCTTCTTGACGACTCTATTTCCCAGAAATCAGCTAATAATCGTCACAGATTGAGTTTTTTTTCCCTTGAGCTGCCGTCCCGGGTTGGTGAGCCTGAGGATCGGGGGTGTCTAGCGTCACTTCGTGTGGCGTCTGCATTGGCTCACGTTGTCGGTGATCCTCTTACTACCCATACATCTTTGGTCACCCGCGGAGTTTATAGTCAGCTCGGCATCGAAGAGTTGCGTCATGATCAACCAGGACCGGCAGCGACGTATCCCGAGGAACCAACCTTATCTCCAATCCACGATTTGGGAACTCCGGGATTTTCTTGGTCATGGGCACAACACCAACAGCAGTCTACAGACAGAGGGAAACAATGTTCAAAGGTGTTGTTATCGTCTGTGGTCGCGGCCAGGTGGTTATTTGTTACAGTGGACCAATGACGGACCGAGGCGCCTTATAGGCCTCACCTTTTTTCTCAGCGACGAGCAACGTCTATCTACACAGAAGACCACATTCTAATACCACCACATCCTCGTACATTGTGACCCCGCTTGCTACGGACCTTACCTTAGAATGCTCGCCATTCTCAGCCTCCAAGGAAGCTTCCAGCAGCATGAATAAGGTCTCGGTCTCCATCGACATAGGCGGATAAATATTCTAACTGGCCTAGCCAATGTCCGCGAACCGGATCCGGTGCCGTTTGCACTCCGTAAATACCAAACGGGATGCTTGCGTTCTTCACGCAGCCTCGTTCCTTCGATTTTTTCGGAGCCCCGTTACCCCTTCATCCGGAATAGAACGATGCTGACTGAGCTGCCTCGTCATACCCTAAACCTGGGTCTCGTGGGTGTGCCTGGCACATTCACATTGCCATTCGTCCTGGTACGGGTGCATGCAGATCTTCACCAACCTAGGGTCTAGGAGTTACACAGATAGGCATTCACCTACGCACCTTTTGTCACATGGGCCTCCACACCGCCCAGCGACGGTGCATTACAGAATGTGGCATCAATGTTGAGCATCACGTAGAGCCCGGCCACTGCCTGACCTCAAGGCCTCAAGGACACTGCAGCAACGAGAGACGAGCCGGTGTACCAGCCTGAGGGCTCGGTGACCTCATGGCAACAGTGGACATGTGATGCACACAGCCATATTGGAATCATGATGAGTGGTTATAATTTCAGTGATCTGCTCCCCAATTGACTTCCCAACAGCGGAGCCGCAGAGAACGGCCATGACACCTCAGATATGCGCCCTCACCGCAGACCAGAATGTCCCGGTTGAGCATCACGTAGAACCCGGCCACTGCCTGACCTCAAGGCCTCAAGGACACTGCAGCAACGAGAGACGAGCCGGTGTACCAGCCTGAGGGCTCTGTGACCTTAGGGCAACGTGGACATGTGATGCACACAGCCATATTGGTTATCATTTCAGTGATCTGCTCCCCAATTGACTTCCCAACAGCGGAGCCGCAGAGAACGGCCATGACACCTCAGATATGCGCCCTCACCGCAGAACAGAATGTCCCGGTCAGGATTGCATCTCCGAAAGAAGGACCAGGGAGTCCCAAAATAACTTACGAGTTGCTGAAGTTTGCTGATTGTCCTTGCGGTCCGTCGAGCCGGCGGTCGTCTTTGCTTTCAATCATCTGCGCATCGCGCACCATCCGGCCATCACAAAGCATCCGGGTCGTGGCTAAAAATAGAACGGCCCTTATCCAAGCGTTAATCTCGTGAATTCCGGGGCTTTGAGGTGGCCGTAGTACTGAGGTTTGTTGATTGTCCTTGCGGTCCGTCGGGCCGGCGGTCGTCTTTGCTTTCAATCATCTGCGCATCGCGCACCATCCGGCCATCACAAAGCATCCGGGTCGTGGCTAAAAATAGAACGGTCCTTATTCAAGAGTTAATCTCGTGAATTCCGGGGGTTTGAGGTGGCCGTAGTACTGGAACAGGTGACGGATATCATACCTGAAACAAGGTGACATTTTCTGTGGAACTGCGCCTCTACTAGCTCTTTGGGCCCATCCTTCCATACGAAGAATAACATGAATCACTTGGAAATCGTCCGCTCGGCGTCATATATTCCTTGTGGTTGTGCGTAGACACGCAACAACGAAACTAAACCAGCAACGAGGTGGGAAAGGAAGGCATTCTGCACTACCTTGTGTCTTCGTTTCCCCCTGCCTTCCTGCAGGATGTGTCGGTGATCACGCGTGGAACCAAATACACCATGATATCATATCACGAGGGATAATCCGCTTCCCTGTGCCTGGGCCTGGCCACCTCTTCGAGCGTTCGAAACGCCATAACAAATGAGCGCGGACATACTTCCTGGTGCCGGTTCATTCACGTAGAGCGCACCTAGAGACCTCGATGCGGGTATGCCTGTAAATGACTGACCCAGGACTCCGTTGTTTGGCTTACAAATAGTTTCGAGCAGCATAAATACGGCAGCAGCGAGAGCTAGAGTTCCCCAGCGCACCCTACAGTTGTTGCACGACGATCAAACATGGCTAACTTCGACAGCAGTTAGTGTCGAACATTCGAACATTGGTTGCACCAACCCTGACGAGTTTGGCGTTACAGATACAGCCCTCGACGACTTTGCCAAGGGTCACCACTCTACGCACCAAGCGTCCGAGACAGAACTCATCCATATCTATGCCATTGCCGGTCAACCTGTCTTCACCAACCACGACCATTGGGACTTTGATGTCCAGGTGCCCTGGGCGGGAGGTGTCTGGAAGGTCGGTTTCTCATGTGGCTATCGAGCTATGCGACTGCTAATTCTTTTGGGTCTGGTCAGCTTAAAGGTTACATTGACTTGAAGACAACCGAGATTGACGCAAACTTTTCTGTCAAATTTCCGATCCTTCCAGAGATACCATTGGCGCATGTGAAGGGAAATTTGACCAACGGCGTCCAGGTGACATTCAGCATCGGGTCGATTGTCATTGGGACAGCAAGGTTTTACATCAAGGACAAGTACCTCTGGGTCGACCTGTCTGCGAAGGTATGGGGGCACCCGTACGGGCCTATCTCCATCAAACTCATTCCTATTTGTGCGTATTCCTTTGCTGTTCCACGACGTATGGATTCTGTTGCCGAGCCTCACGTATTATCCACCAGGATTTAATTGGACGCCCCGGAGTCCAAGACCTCCCTCTCTGATGGCACACTTCCAGTGTGCTGTTTGTGGGCAAGTGCTTGGCGTTCCCATTAAATCAAGCAGTGGAAAGTATAGAAAAGGAACGAAAAAACCAGAATGTGTTACTACTAGTATCTTGTACTAGTAGCTCGGAGTTTGTGCGTCGAGTTTATGCGAGAATCCGAATAAAATGTTCGGATCGTTTGTGTAGTATTTGTCATTTGTGCACCACGAAAGTTCAAAGGTTCGTTGGACGTTCAAAGTGTTCAGATGTTGTTGTTCAAGAGTAAGAGTCCCAAGGTGCGGCGCGGCCCGAGGTGGCTGCTCGTTTCTGGTTGCGACCAGCCGTTCCGCGTTACGGCCCGACTCTTTTACGCGGCGATTCCGCGCACTCGTAGCACTGAAACTAATGATAGATAGCTTATCAAGTCACTATCCGGTGAACTTGGTCGTGCATGGTATGCTCCATTGGTCGCACCTCGCTGGTACGCATCGCCGTATACGGTATCCCGAGGAGCTTGTAGCACCCCTAAAAGCAGTGTTTGCTGTCACATCTATCCTTGAGGGGAGATCGGCAAGGAGATCGGTGCTCAGCCTGATTAAGCTATCTTGATTCGGGGTAAATAGGGCTCCCGGTACGCCATGAAGGGGTGAACCCCGTTCTAACAGGCAGTCGCTCCGAGTCGTCATGAACTGGTCTGCAATTGCAACGGCATCGCGTCTCCGATACGTCGTTCTGCGAGGGACTTTACCACACAGGTCAATGAATGAAACCATGTCGCCCCGCGTCGCCCGTCGCTGCGCCCCCGTCTCTGCGGCGGCGCCTCCCCTCGTCGCCGCGCCCCTGTCTCTGCGTCGTCGCCGCCCCGTGTCTGCGTCACCACCGCCCCGTCTGCGTCGCCCGTCACTGCGCCCCCGTTTCCTCTTCATAAGGTGTTGGACAACGAAGGAACGTGCGGTGCGGGAGAGCACACCATAAAATCCGTAGACCTGAGTTATTTGTCAGCTGCTCTCGTGGTTGCCGCGGAGTAGCGAGATCTTATCGGGGTATCTTGATGGAAAGCTCGTAAAGAGGTACAGAAGTGTAGTCAGGCTCACGCACCGGGCCTTGAGGGAAAGGAGGAGAGATACGGTTTCGAGGCTATAATGTCCTCTATCCACGAAGTCGCCCGGGCAGAAACGCGAGTCAGTGAGGTAAGACGTCTCGCGCATACCACGTACGTGCCATGAATATGTAGCTTGTCTCTGGGACAGAGCCACCTTTCCGTAACAGCTCGAGAAGGTCCCAGAACTGGCCGTGGATGTCACTACATATCGTGACTGGACTTGAGACTGGACTCTTCCATGAGAATGGTACGGACGCGATCGCAGAGAACCTTCATGTCGAGCTCTGGAAGATGCTCACACCGCATAAGTTGTGCGTGTAGAAACGCGTGAACCCGACTGAACTCCCCGGACGTGGCAATGACCTCGGGCGCGGGAAACTGAGGAAACACACAGAAGGGATTTTTTATTTACCAAGGCAAACTATCTACTGTATATAAGAGATGTATACTAGGTTCAGTGCTAAAATAGATTGCTGTCAAGTGAGTGACCACTGTAGGTTCTGTCCATAAAGTATGTACAAGTGTCTCGGACATCTTATTTGACCGGGGGTCCGAGATCTGCGCGTTCCGCTTCGCGCGCTCCAGTTTCTACACTCCCCCTCATTTCCTGCACGGTCAGGCAGTGCAGGGAAATGCCTGGATCGAAAGTGAGCGCTGTAAAGGGTGCTCCAATGTCTGTATTTTGGTGTGAGGGACTCGGAGGGGCAGGACGCGAGGCGCGCGTGCTGTGGCTGTGATTGGTAAGCGGGGGTTCTGAGGGCCACGCGTCGTTCGACTTCCTCTCTGTCGCACGACGCCAGGACGCTCCCCCTCGTTATCGACTTTCTGGGGCTCGAAGGTCCGGGGATTGGCCATTGGACTGGTGGCCTGCGGTGATGAGCAAGAAGGTGAGTGGCCCCCTCTCTGTGGTGCCTCGGGGCTGACTGGGAATGTGGTGGGTGTGTAGGCCCTCTTCGGCGCGCGGCGACGTCGCCCGTGCCCTCGTTTCTGGCCTCGGGCCCTCTTGGCGACGCGACGGCCTCCTTCCAGGAGGCTCCCCCTCAAGCCCTCGGGTGGCGGCCCTCAACAGGGTGGTGCGCACCTGCTCGGTCGGACGCCCTTGTGCAGGCCAGTTGGCCTCGCACATGGCTTCGACCATGCACGGCTGCGGTGCCTCCACCGCCTCCCTTCGGACTCGAAATCGCGCCCCAAGCCTATGGGGCTCCTCAAGAATGTGTCAGTAGGGACGGGAGGGGTCGCGACCGTGGCAAGGTTCCGGCCCCGGACTCGCTCCGTCGACGTGAGGACCGCTGTCCTCCTCGACGCCTGCGATTTCCTCGGCGGCCTCCACCTTCTCCACCTCTGCCCACCCAAGCTCCTGTCCAGCAAGTCCGCCGGCTCCGCGCCCTCAAGATGCGCGCGAGCGGCCCCTTCTAGTCCCGGTCGTCCTCCCCCAGAAATGGGTCTGGCTCGACCGGCCAAAAGTCGTCCGGGTCCGCGCCATCGCGCGCGTGACCGTTCGCGTTCCGCGGCCAGTGATGGTCCGTCGGGGGGTCCACCTCCACGACCATCCAGAAGCCGTCGCCATCGTCGTCGGTGATCACGACGTTGGCCGAGCCCACGGGCTTGTTCTCGGGTCGCGCCTGTGCACCCGACGATCCTTGCCCGGCCTGCCCAGCCGCCATCTCCTCCACTGGCGCGCGGCACTCGCGCGCGTAGTGGCCCGGCTTGCCACACCGGTGGCACTTGCCCCGGCGCCCCCTGCTCCCCTGCCCTGTGACCGCGAGGCTTCGTCCGCCGCCGCCTCCTCCCTCTTCGCGCCCCCGGAGCGTTGCTGGTGCCGCCGCCTGTTCTTCAGCCGGTCCGCCTCCTCGCAGATGTGGCCAATTAGGGTGTCAGTGGCCATGTCAGTGGAAGGGTCAGCAGCACGGGTGGCAGTCAAGAGCTGCGACGCGAAGGTCGCCAACTCGTCCGGGATGCCGCGCAGGACCGTGCGCCGGTAGTCCTTGTTCGTAATTTGGACACCAGCAGCTGTGAGCTGCTCTCGCTTGTGGCGCAGCGACGTGAGGAATCCCCGGACGTCCCCCCCTCGGGGACATCGCATCTCGAGGAACGCATCCTCCAGGTCGTTCTGCGCGTACGCGCTCTTGGCCGTGTACTCCCGGCTGAGTATACTCCAGCGCCCCTGGGCAGTAGGGAACTGCTCCAGGTGCAACGCAGTCGTGTCCGGGAGGCGTTGTGCGAGCAGGTAGGACGCGACGAGATCCTCGTGATCCCATCGCTCCATGGCCGCCGCCTCTTCCTCCGTCGGCTTCGCGCTGTTCTTCGGAGTAGGGCGCAGCTTCGTCCCTTCGAAGTGCCCCCATCGGCGGGTGGCCTGCATGGCCTGTCGGAAGCGCGCGAGGAAGATGGCCCAGTTGGAACCATCAGGAAGGAGTTGGGGGATCGTCGCAGGGAGATTCTTGATGGTGGCAGACATGATGTTGATTCCAGTAATGACAGTGTATTCTCTAGGAAAGTTCAGAAGGGCAGCGCAGGGCCCATAACCTGTAGAAACGCGTGAACCCGACTGAACTCCCGGACGTGGCAATGACCTCGGGCGCGGGAAACTGAGGAAACACACAGAAGGGATTTTTTATTTACCAAGGCAAACTATCTACTGTATATAAGAGATGTATACTAGGTTCAGTGCTAAAATAGATTGCTGTCAAGTGAGTGACCACTGTAGGTTCTGTCCATAAAGTATGTACAAGTGTCTCGGACATCTTATTTGACCGGGGGTCCGAGATCTGCACGTTCCGCTTCGCGCGCTCCAGTTTCTACAGTGCGATCCACTTGTCTGGGTTGAATCGAGCCATTCGGTGGGCATGAAGGGATCGTCCAGCAGTCTGAACGAGCTCGTGGTCGGTGGTGGCCTGCGGGCATCCGACTGTGTTAGGGAAAATAATCCCACGCCTCATGTGCGGTGATATTTCTCTCATTTTCAATTCTGTTGGCTATATGACAAGCCAAGATTCACACATACCCCAACTTCTGGAAGAAGCAGAGGGTTTCTGCTACGCCTCACGTTGTCCTCGGAAACTGTCATAGAGTAAGTTGCTTTTCCCTTGAGCTGCCGTCCCGAGTTAGGGAGCCTGAGGACCAGGGTATTTAGCGTCGCTTCGTGTAGCATGTACATTGGCTCACGTTTGACGGAAAGTAATATAGCCGTCTTTGCGGATGATAGATGGTCCTCGCTTTCTCTCATACATTTTTGGTCACCCGCGGAGTTTATAGTCGGCTCGGTGTCGGAGAGGTTGTGTCGTAATCAACCAGGACCGGCAGCGACGTACCGTATCCCGGAACCTACCTCATCCCTAATTCATGATTTGGGGACTCCAGAAACTTGTTGGCCACAGAACTGACAACAGTCTACAGACAGAGGGAAACAATGTCCAAGGTGTTATCCTCCATGGCCACGGCCAGGTTGTGGATCAATAACGGACCAAATCAGGCGCCTTGTAGGCCTCACTGGCATCTGTTTTCTCAGCGACGAGCAACTTCAACTATGCACACAGAAGACTACGTTTCTGATATCGCCGCAATCCCGTACATTGATTGTGAACCCGCTTGTCACGGTGGAACGCTCGCCAGTTTCAGCACCCACAGAAGCATTTCAGCAGCGCGGATACAGTTGCCGTATCCGTCGACGCACTGGCAGGCGGCAAGGAAGGCCCCGAGTGCGCCGTGCGGGGGACCATGGGAGTATTTTTTTCCCGGGGGCCGCTCCAGGAAAAAAGGTCCAACCAGTTCGGCCGATACCTGCAAACCGGATCGGCTGCCCTTCCACTCCGTAAATATCAAACGGGGCACTGTTATGCTTGCGTTCTTCACGCAGCCTCGCGTTCTTTCGATTTTTAAGGAACCCCGTTACTCGTTCATCCGGAATAGAATGATGCCGACTGAGCTCCCTCGTCCGCCACACCCCACTGACATTCCAGTGGGTGACCCCGGGCCCATGTTCGATGCGTCTCGTGCGCCTGGTACAAGGCGCGCTAAAATTGGGCTCATCCATGTGACTGCTATTGCTGATGGAGTGGCTTGGCAAAGAGGTTCGGGTGAGGTGGGTATGGAATGTAGGCATGGCATTGAACGCTCGCATCGATGGAGCGTCGAAGAACTGATATTGCACACAAAGGGGTGCAACACTTAGTGATGCAGATAGCGTAGTGCTACCAGCCTCTGCGACTTTGCTCAACAGATGGTGGACACTGACAGTCGTCGAGAGGGGACCTGCACAAAAATAAATATATTTGAATAGTGTCGTGGTCCATTTCTGGTGCATGATACTCGTCGCACAGACAAGCAGACCTGGAAGCACCCGAATAAGTAAGCACATTCACACTTCCATTCGTGTCGGTGCGGGTGCGTTGCAGATTTTGTACACCTGACCAGCACAGGGTGTAGGAAGGACGTACTAGTAGATGGGCGTTCACCTATGCACACCGCCCAGTATTACAGAATGTGGCAGAAATGTTGAGCGTCACCGTGACATAGAACTAGCAGTGGCTTGGCCTCAAGGCCTCAAGGAGACTAGCAAAAATGAGAGACGAGTCGGTGTGCCAGTGCCAGCCTGAGGGCTCCGCGACCTTCAACCTTAGGTCCAGACTTGACATGTGGCACGCACACAGCCATATTGGAATGAGTGGGTCATTTCGGCGATCCACCTTACAATTGACATTGACTTCCCAGCAGCAGGGCCGCGGACTCGGAGAACGTCTGTCCATGGTCCATGACACCTCAGATAGGCGCCCACTCCGCAGACTGGTTAGATTGCAACTCCGACTGAAAGAAGGGTGGTGGGAGAACGGAAGGATCTATTGATACCCTCTTTCACTATGTCCTACACGGCTCATGGCTTCCAATGTGGAATTTCTCCGGCATGTAGCCAGCCTAAATGGAAGTCTCGTACTGCGTTGTCAGTGCCAGGTGGCTCAGCTTCCTTCATCTTACATACAGCTCGCACTAACAATTATGTTCCAGGGTTGACGGCCAGAAATCCCCGATAACTGACCACGAGAAGGCACTGTGATGAGACGCGATGTAGTCGGTGAGAGGTTTGTGCTACTGGTTTGCCGTTGTAGTCATATACTGCTTTTCTCACATGCGAATTGCGAATTGAATTGAACAGAATTGCCCTTGCGGTCCGTCCGGTCAGCTGTCGTCCTTACCTTCAATTCATCTGCGGTGCATCGAAGGCCCACCATCTGGCCATCACAACGCATCCGAGTCATGGTTAAAAAAAAAAGAATGGACCCATTCAAGAGTTATCTCGTGAAATTCCGGAGGTTTGAAGTGGCCGTATGACCCAAAAAGGTGACGGAAAGCATACCTGAAACAAGGGTCGCCTCGATTTTTTCTGTGTAACTGCATGGCTAGTTCTTTGGGCTCATGCTTCCATGCGAAGGACCACACGAATCACTTGGAAATCGTCCGGTTCGTGTCGTGTATTCCATGTGACAGTGCATTGCATGTCTAAGAGGAAAACAAAATTAACCTAGGTGCCCTTGTTTCCCCCGCTTCCCTGCAGGATATGCCGGTGACCACGCCTGGAACCAAATGCACCACTGGCATGATATCATATCACGAGGAATGATGGGAATAATCCGCTTCCCTGGCCGCCCGGCCGCCTCTTCAAGAATTCGAAACGTTATGCCAAATGAGGACGGACGTCCTTCCTGGTTCCAGTTCACTTACGTAGAGCGCCTCCAGAGAACTCGATATCAATATGCCTGAAAATAACTGACCCAGACTTCGTTGTTTGGCTCACAAATAGTTTCGAGCATAAATACGGCAGCAGCAAAAGCCAGAGTTCCCCGCAGTCCGCCCTACTTTTCCTGCAAGACGATCAACATGTCTCAATTTGACCTGGTTGGAGTCAAACCTTCGAATTTGGCTGCACCGACTCTGATGAGTTTGGCGTTACAGATACAGCCCTCGAGGAGTTTGCCAAGGGTCACCACTCTACATACCAAGTGCCCCAATGGTGAAGTCATAGATGTCTACGCCATTGCCGGTAAACCGTCTTCGGTAAGCAGAAAGACCATTGGGACATTGATATGAGTACCCTGGCGGGAGGTGTCTGGAAGGTCAGTTTCTCATGTAGCTATCGGCTATGCGACTGCTAATTCTTTTGGGTCTGGTCAGCTTAAAGGTTACATTGACTTGAAGACAACCGACATTGACGCAACTTTTCTGTCAAATTTCCGATCATCCCAGAGATCAAATAGCGCATGTGAAGGGAAATTTAACTAAGGGCGTCCGGTGAATTCAGCTTCGGGTCGATTATCAGTGGAACGGCAAGTTTTACCTCAAGGACAAATGGCTCTGGGTCGACCTGTCTGCGAAGGTATGGGGGAAGCAGTACGGGCCTATTTCCATCAAACTCATTCCTATTCCGTGCGTATTCCTTTGCTGTTCCACGACGTATGGATTCTGTTGCCGAGCCTTACGTGCTATCCACCAGGATTTAATGACGCCCCGGAGTTCAAGACCTGCCTCTCCCAATGGCACACTTCCAGTGTGTTGTTCGTGGGAAATTGCTTGGCGTTGCCCGTAAATCAAGAAGTGGAAAGTATGGAAAAGAAATGACAGAAAAAAAAGAATGTGTTATCTTGTAGCTTGGAGTTGTGCGTCGAGTTTATGCGAGAATCCGAATAGAATGTTCGGATAGTTCGTGTGGTATTTGTCATTTGTGCATCACGAAAGTTCAAAGGTTCGTCGGACGCTCAAGACGTTCAGATGTTCAAACGTTCGAGGAGCAAAGCCTTGGGCAAAGCTAGCAAAGGATCCCGATGGAACGTGTGGCGCGGCCCGAAGGGCCGAAGTGGCCTCATTTCGGGCTACGACCAACCACGACCAGCGACTCTCTTACCCGCGATTCCGCCATTTCCGGCAATTCTCGAGAGCTGTCCAAGGGCTATGGCATATCTTTGATCACACAGCTAGTTTCACTGCCGCGTGTACAGAGGGAAAAGCAATGTCCAAGAAGGTCGTCATAGTCGGTGGTCACGGAAAGGTACGTCGCGACACATATGTGGCAAGCTCCTCATCCCTGGAAGGTTCACGATCGGCCGGCCGCTTCGCTTCACTTCCGTGCGACACTTGCTCACTGGCTCGGGGCACTCACGCACAGATCGCCTTGCGCCTCACGCAGCTTCTCGGCGACAAGCAATACACCGTAACGTCGATCATCCGCAAAGAGGAGCACATTCCGGAAATCGCCGCGATCTCCCCCAGCGCCGTCCCGCTCGTCCTCTCCTTGGAGAGCTCGCCCGCCTCAGAGTTCACCGCCGTATTCAGCGGCGCGGACACGGTCGTCTTCTCCGCCGGCGCAGGCGGCAAGGAGAGCCCGAGCGCACGCGCACGGTAGACTACGAAGGCGCCGTGAAAGTGTTCGACGCCCTGGAGGCCGTTCCAGGAAAAAGGCCCCATCTACTGCTCGTCAGCTCTGCCGACGTCCGCGACCCGGATCAAACCCCCCGCACTGGGTAAGTAATCAGCATTGCATTATCCCTGTCCCTTTCCATCCATTAACACCCCCTCTCCCCTCTCATCCCGAATAGAACGATGCCGACAAGGCCTCGTCTGCCCGCGCACGCTTGTCTCTCAGTAACTATTTCCATTGGAAATATCAGGCCGACAAGGACCTCGTCCGCCGCACCGCATTCCCGTGGACGATCCTGCGCCCGACGGGACTCCTGGATGGACCCGGTACAGGATGCGCTGACATTGGCCGAACACATGTGACTGCCTTGATTTCCGTACGCGACCCTGTTTCCCGGTATACCTGCTCGGTGACGTGCTGACTACTTATTCAGCGTGATGATGTGGCTCTGATCCTCGCAGAGCTCGTTGAGAGGGTCGATGCCGCTGGACTGGTGATCGATATCGAGGGCGGAGACGTCCCTATTGCCGACGGACTCGACAAGTTCATTAAGAAGGGCGAGACGGACTGGCTTGGTTGAAAGGATCCACCACGACAGTTCAGTAGGGTATGAGAGACATGATAGCATCGCGTATGGATTAAGTAGAATGAACAGATACAAGAGAATGGAAGTGTACTAAGAAGCACAGATAATTTAGTTAGGAGGCACAATCAAACGCGCCGGTGCTCATATTTTGGCTCACGAAGACTGAATAGGTAGTGGTCGTCACCTGAATTGCAGAAAGTGAAATACCACTATCATCGGTAGGTTTATTAGAAAAGACCAGAGGAAAGGCCGATAATGAATCCCGCTCTGCCCATCCTCCGACTTACATTCCCGAGTGACCCGTTGGGTATTACAGCTCCAGGGGTGCAACCCCCTCGGAAGCTTCGGAAAGGCGGGGTGCCTCTCTATGTCAGGCAGAGCCGTGATCTCCCTCACCAAAGCGTACTTTGTTGACTTGTCGCGATGGCCTGGCCTTGTTGCCCCGCGCGTCGATTGACAAGACCCAGCGACCATGCCCGGCCTGATTGCAGGGCAGCACAGGTACTTGGGTGCCTCCATGATGAGCATGGGGTCGGTGAGCTCGTCGCGTGAAAGGTGGCGCTGCAGTTGTTCTGGTCGTGGCATGTAGGAATGGCATCGGCAACAGTGTCGACAAGTGGTGAATGCCTGTCTCATATGAGCACGGGAGCGAGCGGAGACATAGTAGCTCGGTTGCGAGGCAATGATTATGAGCTTCGCCCAGTGCCAGTGGAAGGGGAGAGGGGCGATGTCCGGTGGCTCTTGGGGGCAGGGAATCTACAATGCCATTTCTTGACAGTTCCTACTCTTTAGATACAGTCTGGATGTCCCTACTTTGGTAGATGTCAAAGTCAACGAGGTAAGTAAGACGAGGCTCAGCGTGGAAAGTGGACTATTCAGCATGTTGGGGATCTGGGGGAGCGTCCCAAAATTGAGGGGTGTGGGGAGTTTTCGAGCTATATGGGTCGGCCGGATGTGTGTATGTTTATGTGGTACGTAGAATGTGTCCTACGCGTTAAGGGGAACAGTAAATGTCAGAGAGGTGAGGGTTGCTGAAGGAAGGGAGTGTTTGAGAGCCTCGACTGGGCCTCGGCGCCAGTCTCCTTACGTCATCACTAAATGCTTGCGGCACCCGCGTGTTGTTCCACGTGCTGAATGGGCAGCTTTGCGCCCGGCCGTTCTAGGGCTTCTTATCTGCCATAAATCAGACGAGTGACACTCTACTATCTCCCCATCACCCCCTCACAACCGACGAAGCTCCCCCTTCCAAGCACCCATTTCCCTCCCACTTGTGCTATGAGTTGCCAATCAGAACCCCAGTCGTCTAACTTTACCACCCTCTTCGAGTCTGCCCTTGAGGAGTACGCAAAGCAGACAGGCAAACCATGGGCAGAGCACCCACTTGCGAAGCAACTCGAACAGTGCTACTCCCTCGAGAACGTCGAGAACGTCCTCCAGGGACAAGCACAGGCCTTCACGCGATCCCGAGGAGGTGACAGTAGAATCGCGAAATCGCTCAAATCTGCCATCTCCATTCTGTATAAACTTTCCACCAACACTGCCCTCCGTGACGCTATCAGCGTGGTACGTCGTGCACGCTGATCGGTGTTGTATTTCTCTAATGCCTTGTTCTATAGCCATTTCCTCCTGCGAAACCAATATTTATTGGCTTTGCTGTCCTACTCGGTGTACGTGTCCTTCCCTACCTCCCACTTGTGTATCCTTGCGTAATCCAAGCATACCAGGCGGCAAAGGACATCAGTGCCAGCCACGACGCGCTCGCTGACCTGCTCGAGTTGATCGAACAATCCCTGAACCGCCTTGAGATTTATACCAATGTCACTCTTGAACGAGCGATGGTCGAACTGATTGTGAAATTGATGGTGCAACTGCTGCACGTGCTTGGCTTGGTGACCAAAGAGATCCAGTGGAACCCATTGAGTAAGTCCGCGTCTGCTGACATGACACTCAACTGAATGCAATACAGCCAAGATTGGAAAGAAACTTTCGGGAGACAGTGTAATCGAAGTGGCACTGCAGAAACTGAATCAACTCAACGTAACTGAGAGTCTCACAGTCACGGCGCAGATTCTCGAGCACACCGTTCAAGGTGAGAAATGTGCCTGGCTTGTGATAAAAAGGGTGTTGAACATCCTTCCCTCTAGATGGAAAGGCAATGCGCGGTCAGTTTCAATCTATTGAAGACAGTTAAGTAGCTCTGTGTCTGATGGAGCGCTAGAGCTGTTGCAACAAATGGCGAGCGACATTAACGAATCGAGACGTCGGTCATTTCCAATATATCCGTTACTGACTGAACGTGCTGAAATTGTCTGGCAGGTGACAAGTTGGCGCAGAATATTCGAAATTGGCTTTCCCCGCCTGATCCATGGAAAAATCAGAACGAGATGAACGAATTGCGCCACCCCGACACCGCATCATGGCTTCTCAACGGCGAAATGTTCTCAAAGTGGAAGTCATCTGAGCAGAGTTCTCGTCTTTGGATTCATGGCATACGTAGGTCGCGGCCCACTCATCCGCCTTCGCTGAGACTGACGGCCTTTTCCCTTTCGTAGCGGGCGCAGGAAAGAGCGTCCTTTGGTATGTGGACTTCTCCATATTTCTGTCCCCCAGAGAACTTATCATGTCGGCCAGCTCTGCTATCATCCAGGACATCGATGAGATGCGGAAATCTCGGCCTGCGGCCCTCATGTTTTTCTACTGTGATTTTAAGGACGAACAAAAACGGGACCTCCGTGGGCTGCTCTCGTCACTGCTGGTCCAACTTTGTTATCAATCCGACTCGTACTACGATCTTATTTCCAAGGTCTTCTCAGAACACAGACATGGTTCACAACATGCCAGCGATGCCGCGCTTGTCCGATGTTTAAAGGAAATAATGGAATCCCCAAGACGTCATCCAGTTTATCTGATTGTGGATGCTTTGGACGAATGTCCCAACCCTGTCGAGCTGCCCCCCCGCAAGAAGGTTCTAGACTTTCTAGCGGAGCTGATCAACTCCAAAATTCCGAATCTGCACATATGTGTCACGAGCAGACCCGAGGCCGACATCATCGATGTCCTTCATTCTTTGACTTCCCATTCCATTTCTTTACACGACGAGGGGAGACATAGTGATGACATTAACAACTATATCAAGTCGGTCGTTAACGATGATCGACGGATGCGAAGGTGGAAACTACAGGACAAGCAACATGTCATCGAGGTCCTCACTAAAAATGCCAACGGGATGTAAGGCATCGATACCCGAGCTGTTGATGACTCTCGCTCACCCGTGTGATGTAGGTTCCGATGGGTGAATTGTCAAGTGGACTACCTTCGCAATTGCCACTTGAGTCGTATCCGGAAGGTGCTGGCGGAGGTACCAAAGACGCTGGATGAAACCTATGCGCGGGTCTTGCGAGAGATCAAAGAATCGGACCAGGAATTCGCACAAATGATTTTCCAGTGTGTTGCAGTGGCTTCGCGCCCGCTCCGGGTGAAGGAACTGGCGGAAGTTTTCGCATTTGATTTCGATGCAGGAGAAATTCCGGAATTTCGGGAGGATTGGCGCGAGGACGATCCGGTGGATGCGGTGCTGTCGGCATGTTCAAGTTTACTTGCGGTCATCAATGTCAAAGATACCCAAGTGATACAATTTTCGCATTTCTCAGTGAAGGAGTTCTTGACTTCGGACCGCTTTCCCAAAGCAAATGACATTTATCGTTACCATATTTCTATGACACCGGCTCACACCCTCGTCGCACGAGTGTGTCTAGGCACTCTATTACACCTGCCTGAAGGTGTCACGAACGACAGCCTGGAGAACTTTCCCCTTGCTGAATACGCTGCCGAGCACTGGGTCGACCATGCGCGGTTCGAGGACGTGTCGCAAGACGTGGAAGATGGTATGAAGCAGTTGTTTGACCCAAGGAAATCACATCTTGCAGTGTGGGTGTGGATACACGACCCAGCACTGCGCTCCGGGATGCTTGCCGGGATGCGACCCATACGAGGCAAAATTCCATCGGGCCTGAGAGGAACAGCATTGCATTATACGGCGCTCTGTGGCTTGCACAGCATTATCAAATGGTTAATCACGGAGTACTCGCAGGATGTGCAAGCTTTGGGCTTCGGCAACAATTCTACTCCGCTACATCTGGCGTCGTCCCGGGGGCACGTCGAACTTGCGCGGGTCCTTTTCAAGCACGGCGCTGTCGCCACGGCGCAGGACGGGAATGGGTCGACTCCGCTGCATGAGGCGTCGTCCGGGGGTCACCTCGAACTTGCACGGGTCCTTATCAAACACGGCGCTGTCGCCACGGCGCAGGACAGGGGTGGGTTGACTCCGCTGCATTGGGCGTCGTTCGGGGGACACCTCGAACTCGCGCGGGTCCTTCTCGAGCACGGCGCTGTCACCACGGCGCAGGACTGGAATGGGTCGACTCCGCTGCATGGGGCGTCGTCCGGGGGACACGTCGAACTCGCGCGGGTCCTTCTCGAGCACGGCGCTGTCGCCACGGTGCAGGACTGGAATGGGTCGACTCCGCTGCATGGGGCGTCGTCCGGGGGACACGTCGAACTCGCGCGGGTCCTTCTCGAGCACGGCGCTGTCGCCACGGCGCAGGCCACGAATGGGTCGACTCCGCTGCATGGGGCGTCGTCCGGGGGACACGTCGAACTCGCGCGGGTCCTTCTCGAGCACGGCGCTGTCGCCACGGCGCAGGACGGGAATGGGTCGACTCCGCTGCATCGGGTGCCGTCCAGGGGACACCTCGAACTCGCACGGGTCCTTATCGAACACGGCGCATGACGGGGATAGGTCGACTCCGCTTCATTTCGTGTCGTCCGAGGGACACCTCCAACTCGCACGGGTCCTCCAGCATGAGTCCATCGTGACGGCCCAAGACCGCTGATTCACATGTAGCAATGGGGATAGCTAATGGTCTTTGGGGGATTTTACATATCTAATGTGCGTTCCGTTCCTGTCCTCCTCCTACCCCTCTAATTTTCTGCAGCTAGCTAAGTGTTGTCCCTGACAGCCCGACCCTATCCGTTGTCCGCCGTCGGAGGGGGTTCCCCTGACGCCATATGGCCGCGATGTGCTCTATACCCTCGGGTCACCAGTTGGATAAAGCGACCATTTACTGGCAGAAATCTGAGTCTTCATTGCGGTATATTTAGTTTGCAGAGATTCTTCGATGTACTGTACCTGCGAGTTTTTATGAGATGTGTAATCAGACTCGGCTGAAAGGATCCACCACCATGGGACACATGATTGCATCGGATATGGATTAAATAGAGTTGAACACATGCAAGGAATGGAAGTGTATCGAGAAGCACAGATACGATTAATTTAGGAGGCACAATCAAATGCGCTGGTATACTTGGTGCCTCATATTTTGGCTTACGAAGACTGAATAGGTAATGCTAGTCACTAATACAGAAAATGAAATACCACTATTATCGATAGGTTTGTTGGAACTAGTCCAGATGAAAGGCCGATAATGAATCCCGCCTTGCCCAGTAATCCTACATACATGGAATCAAACGGTAAACAATTCTGGTGACGAACAGAACAGGGAGAGAATAGCTTACGATACCGTCTGCGAGTGGGATAGTTTGACTCAAGGTTTGACTCGTACTTGAGCAATCTTCTAACAGGGGCCCAAACCCGCGTGTGTTTCCACATTCTCCATTTCTGACTTAAAATATCAGAGTAAAGAATGATGGAGTATCCGCATACTGACTTCAGGTAGATTATAAGTCAGGACAGCGACGAGTAACCAGGTGTTCAAGCTATTGACGATGAACCAAATTGGACGTAGAATGGAAATTATGGAATGCACAAGCACGATGAAAGGGGCACCGGCGAACAGACAGAACGGGAGCATTTCCAAATAGATAGCAATGGCCCGAAGAACTAAAATAGCGGGTCAGCTATATGCACAACATATTTGCGGCCAGCGCCGCATCCTCGCAACACTCACAACCTCTGAGAAAGCACCTTGAGGCGTAGAAAACCACAGGCGCCAGATCTACGTGGAGAAACCATTCCCATTTAGGTGGCTGCACAGTTTCGTACAAGCCGATCCAATACAGCCTTTTTCATCGTCAAGTCAAAAGTCAGCACGGCCGGCCGCGCACAGGGCCAATGTGTAGTGAGGAAGACAGAGCGCTCACAAGGCTGCCAAAACGGAGCCCGCGGCCCACTCCAGGCCGGTCGGAGCGACTGACTGGCCCTTCAGCGACAAGATAAACTTGGCGAATCCAATCGTGAGTAAGATGACCGGGTTGAGCAGTCTGTACCCGGTGAGTTTGATCCCGAACGGAGGCGGAGCATCCACGGCGTTCTCCTCTGGATCGTCCGGGTCTGCGCTTCCGTAGGGAGGCTCGATGGTATTGGGTATGGGCATGCCAATAGAGGCGACCGGAAACTCTATGCGGCTTTCGTCTATGGGTGGAGGTAGTGGTCCCATCGTCGATTGACTAAGTCCCGGATCCATGTCATAGATGGCCATGTCTGTGAAAATATGACCCCTCTGCTTCGCTTGGATGTTGAGTTGGTAAGTAGATTAAAAGGAAACGTGTTCGGTGAGGGACGAGGTGAGCTTGTCTGCACATTGGCGAGTACCAAGGCAAGCGACCACCAATGGGAGAGACGGACCAGCAGGCCTTTGGCTGAGTCAGCAATCCCTCGGAATGAAGTACGTGTAACTTAGAGACAGGAGCGGAGCTCAGTCGATTGAGAAGAAGACTAGGTCGCGTGTTATGAAATCAATATATGTCTATTGGAAAGTGATCAGTCTCATTGTGGGGGAAGGCCGCGGAAAGGTCTTGCCGGACCGGCGTCGCATATGATTGGCTGTGGCCCGCCTTGCGGCCTCAGTTGAACTGTGAACGTGAACCCACTAACCACGAGTAACGAGTGACACCGACAGAGCAGTAGAGACAGGTCATGCTCCTGTGGATGGATATCCTCGCGCACAGCGGACCTGATTGTTTCTCGCGTGCGTGTGCGAAGTCACCCCTTTCGTCGCCTATCCATTATCATTATCAAAGCATCGACTATCAATTCATCGAGTACAAAACGCGGTTATTCGTTTGCAAACTGCTGAATTATAAAACAGGCTTCATGTCATTTTTTCACAAAGGCGTCTGGATCGCGTGAGAGAGAAGTGTATACCAAGCCGAGTGGCGAACAGACGAGAGCGATGCCGCAGAAGAACCCCAATGTCGCGCCCACAGTCCCAGACCATTCTAAAAAGCAGCAATAAATTAGAGACACCGACGCGAAGTAAACCCGACCAGAAAAAAAGGAACGAGTTGGGCTCACCGTGCCGCTCCGAAAGAGATGCACCAAGTCCGTAGACTCCGAGCAGGCCCACAACGTACTGCCTAACCCGCGCGTGGCCCCGAAGTTTCCGCGTCTACGCGTTCATCAGGGCGGTACACGGTTACGACTGGAGCAGACTAACCTTCATCCAGGGAAAGTGCACGCAGACGGTGAAACAGACGTAGACGACGAGCCAAACTTCGAGACGGACGCGCGGAACGAATTGGGCGAGTAGAAAAACGGGAAGGCTGCACAACGAGGTGACCGTGAGGGTGCCGTGGAGGGCAAACAACACGCCGAGGACTGTGCATCGGGTTTTTTTTACGCGCATTAATGCCGGGACGGCCCACAAACGCAAGGTGCTCACCTCCTCCAACGAAACGCCAAAAGCAATAACAGATCGCGTGCGTCAAGTCAACATGGTAGAACCACTCCATCTTTCCGAAGCCGTTGACTCGTATAGTCCGATGCAATACAAGCTTGTCACGGTAGCTGGGATCAGTTCCTTGCCACGGAGTCACAGAAAGCTGGCCAGCTTACACAGTTACTAAAAGCGTCCCCGACACCCAGTCCAGCGTCGTCGGCGCGACAGACTGGCCCTTGTAAGTGAGGATGGCCTTGGCGATGCCAAAGCCCAATGGGACGCTAATGTTCAGCAATCGATAGACGGTAAGCTTGACCCCAAGTGGTGGCGGAGCATCCGGGTGGGTATCCCGGTCACTACACGGAGGTTCGGAAGGTAAGTGGAGGGCTTTGAGTGTATCGCAGAGACTGTGTGACACTAACTTTGCGGTAGCGTTCACTGTTGGCACTGGAAACGACATTTCAAGAGTGCGTGGGGCTCATGCAATACCAAACTATAACCCTCTCGCTCTTGATACTTGTTCTGTAGGATGCGTAGGAGCCGCTCGTTATGGTGGCGAGGCTTTTGGGGGCATAGGGCGCAGATGTAAAGAGATATATGTAGTATAGATAGGTATTAGTTTGAGGCGGAGGCGCGGCAAACAGGCACGCGCGTGTCAGATCGATGGCGGCCAATCCGGCCCGTGCTAACTAGCGATGGCATCATGCCCCGTAATGTACAAAGTTCACCCACCGCTCAAGCGTGATTCCCTCCTTTCTCCTCAGCTTCTGCACAGAATCCCGAAGCGCCCTCGCCGTCCTCTCGCCAATGGGTACCCGGCGTTCCTCGTCAGCGAACACGCGCCCGTAAAAGTACTCCGACAGCTCCCGCCCGTCCGTGTCCGCCATCGCCCACATCGTGCCCACCGCGCTCCTGAAACCGCAGTACTGCATCGCCGCCGTGAGGTGCAGCGCCTCGTCTGGCGTGTGCTCGTCTGTCCATTCTGCGGCGTGGCACACGGAAAGAAAGGCGAATTCCGCCGTGGATAGCCGGGAGCGGACAATGTCCAGCAGTGTGAGGCGCTCGTTTCCGCGGAAGAGAAGTGCCGTGTCAAATGGCCGCTCCGCCTCCAGCTTTCCGTGGCACGCGAAATGTGCCATTCGGTGGTTCGGCAGGTGCTTCAACACGGTCGCCCGTGTCGCCTTTGACCCGATCAGGCTGAATGTGGAGTGGGCGACACTCTGGATCGCATCTATTTCTTCCTCTACCCCCGGAAGAAACGGATCAGGTTGCCCTACAATTAGCAGTGAAGGTGGCCTGGGAGTATCTGTGATACCCTTGCGAGACTCGATCAGGGCCGAAAGCGTTGGTGTGTACGAAGAAACGTATACATCTGAAAAGTACCGCTTCACGCCGTCCTTGGTTTCAATTGGCCCGGCTGCGTGCAGAGGAAGGGAACAGAAGACAGAAGTCGGGCACCACCACACCCGAGATTGTTCTCGTATCCTGAGCTTGCGGAGCTTTTCCAATACTGGACGACCTATCAACTCGTACAATCCTCGGAGGACCAAGCGCAGTGCGCGCTGATAGCGCATCGAATCTAATGAATATTCGGTCCGGGTTTTCAATAACAATCTTTCAACTCGGTCGCCCGGGGGTAGAATTCTTCAGACGTAGGTATGAGGACAGGGGGAGAATTGTGCAGGACGATGATGATGTCGGAGCGAAAGCGACAATGGTTGATAACAATGACTGGGCCACACGCCGCCGCCGTCTGGAGTGCCTCGAAAGGGACGGCCTTGAGGAAATCCTCGAAGCCTGGTAGGAGTCGGATCTGACCGATGATCTCCCCGCGCCCGTGCTCGAGCCTGCGCACGTTCTCCATCATCTGGCTGAACCTGTCAGGGCGAGTGTGGAGGTCGTCCGGCGTCGTGTGATCACGTGGGCCTGAGACCGTTTCCCGCGCTTGCCCCAAAGTCGTGATGTTCTCCAGCTCGTCGCTGATGGCCGCGAACCGCCTCGCCAGCGTGGTATGGTTGCTCGCCCGAAGCTCGTCCATCGGTGTCCGCAAGCCGCGCATCTCCGACCAGAGCAGAGCGCGTCCCCGCTCGAGACTCTCGACCGCTTTCGCCAGAGAACCCCTCCCGATATGGTAGGCTGCGCAATTGAGTGGGATCGCGGAGAGGAGCCCCCAATTTCCCCTGAGGAGCCGGTGTTGTACTTCCAGCGTCGGCCCGAGAGCCAATGAGCTCTGCACCAGCGAGATGGCCGTCTCGTATGCGACCGCCGTCGCGGGGTGTTGGGCCGCATGCGCGCAGGACGCCCACTGGCTCGCGATCTTGTACCTCGCGTGGGGGTGGGCGTATTCGTCGTCGAGCGCGGACCGGAACAACTCCATAGATTCGTCAAAGTCTGCTCTCCG
The DNA here is from genome assembly GCA_022496215.1 of Russula brevipes. NCBI lineage: Eukaryota > Fungi > Basidiomycota > Agaricomycetes > Russulales > Russulaceae > Russula > Russula brevipes. The sequence goes on along the minus strand of WTXF01000143.1, from coordinate 3,881 downwards.
GAGAAGAACGGAGGAGCGGAGGCTCAGGGACACGGCCAGCGTTTGCATGGGCTCGAAGCGGGACATTTGCCCACGTGGGCACAGTTCCAGCGCGCCCCTGCAGGACTTGATCGATTCATCGAGGTAGCGTACATAGTTTTCGTCGCCCTTGTCGAGCCAGAACCGCCTTTGAAATGCTATCCCGAGGCTGGAGAGCGTTCTCCGTCGATTGTAACTATCGGGGGGTGATGCCGCAAGCGCGATAGAAAGGTAGTTGATCTCCTCTTCGAGATCCGCCAACTCGTTGGTGCGTTGGAACTTGGCCCCGCAGGCGTGGGCAAGGGAGAGCAGTGCATCGAGCTGATCAGAATGACCCGGGGGCTTCCTGGCGAGGCGTTGCTGTTGCAGTCGTATTTCTCTTGTCAACGCTTCTAGCGAGTTGTCTCTCTGAAACCCTCCTATGAATGCGTTTGACTCTTCGATGGCATTTGCCACGGGCACGCGCAGAGACTCCGGCAATTCTTGATTGAGTGCGTCTTGAACGCAGGAGTCTGCCTCCTGCAGGGACTCCGCATTGCCGAAGAATGCGTAACGCCACCTCAGTGAGCCTGAGAGAAGCGCGAGACACGCAGGGCGCAGAACGTGGCCCGGGGGACAGGAGCTGAGCACAACGCGAGAGTGGTGGATAGCTTCTTCCAGGGACCCGAGCTGCTTGTCGTAGGTAAACTGATAGTGCAGAACAGTTGCGATGCCCATCTCAGCGAGTGGGCGTAGATTGTGCTCGGGTGGAAGGAGAGTGAGAGCCTTGTTAAAATGCACTATTGCCTTTTCGGAGTGGTCGTGGAGACTGGTCTGCTGGAAGTACATGCTGAAAGCGATACCCTGGACGACACAGAATTCGGGAGACCGTTCAGATGGGCACGCCCTCTCCACCTCCCCAAAGAGCTTGAGCACTTGTTCGCACTCTGCACCGCCCTCACACTGGTTAAGCTTCGCAAGGAGAATAATTCCAATGTTTTTGGCGATAGATCCGACGTGCCCGCTCGAGGAGTCCAAGGCAGCGGAGTTCCGAAATATGCGTATGACTTCTTCAGCCAAGCCCGACTTGACATCTGTCCCCATCTGCACCATATGAACCAGCAGATTTGTGAGGTTAAGCACAACCTCTAATACATCAATCTCGACGACAGCAGCCGGGGGGAGGTCCAGAATATAACGATAGTACTTAACAGCCTGCTCCAAGTCTTCCGGGTTGCCATACAGCTGGAACCGGAAAGCCAGGGAACACGCCAATTTGTAGAATATCTTGGTGGCATGGAGGAAGCGAGCGGCCGCAGGGCTGAGCGGAAGGAGGAGCGCCTCGGTGAAGAGAGGGATGAGAGTTAACAGGTCGTCCTCCTTCCGGGAGATCAAATAACGACAGTACAGGGCTGAGCCGAGCAAAGCAAGAATCCACGGGCGGCGATAATCGGACCTTGGGACGAAAGGGGGGAGGATTTGGAATCGCTCGATGTCGGCACTGACATCCCGAAGGATATCATGCGTTCCTTTCCAGAACATTCAGACTCGGAATCAGAATCGCAGATCAGCTGAGGAAAGCACCTTGCATCCTGTGAATCTACTACAAGAGGTTATCCTGCGTTTGTGAGTTGTTACGCGGTCTTGGTCCTTATACTGCAAGACTCGTCAACGGTCGCAAGATATCTGAGATATCGAGGCACATACGAGCGCACGCAGTTCTCGAGTATACTAGTAGATTGTGACTGATTGTTGGTACTTGTCGTCGCTGTTTTGTTACGGTTACGGCCGGAAGTAAGAGGCTCAACGATCGCTGTATTTTGGGAGTAGTTGCCGGCCATTTCTGGTAGAGAAAAAATCTCGCAGCTCCTCGGGAAGTCTGAGGAGAGTGAGGAGAGAAGGGTAGAGGGCGGACTAGAATGGTGCAACGTGTTGGTGTGGGCTGCGCCAGTGAGGCCTAGTGAGGGACCACGTGAAGTGCGGGAAGGACGAGAAGTAAAAATGTGCATCAAGGCAAGGAATCCAAGGATAGCTCTGGCCGGGCACATCGTGTACGCGCGTGCACCGCTCCGGGCACGAGTCTCTAGGTGGCTTATGTAAGGAATCCATTGGTCTGTTGTGCGTTGTGCGGCGACGGAATATGTGATCCTCTCAAACGCATACAGTACGGCAATTCCTGTATGAGGGCGCCGATAGATTGACAGACAGACTCACTTTTAAACCAACATCGCCATCGGTTCGGGATGCCTGGTCACCAAATCAGAGCCCTCTAGCCGGCATGTTCTAGTACCTTTTCCTCCAAATAATTAGCATGCGAACATACAAGGATCACGATCCCAGTGGCCAGCAGAAGCGCATTAGCACTAATATGACGGAAGGACGGGTACAACTCGCTATGGACGACTCTGGAGATTGCAAAACCCGTGATGCACACGCCATAAGATGGGTTGTCGATGTACCGGACGGAAGAACAGCGAACTGGAACCGCTCGTCCGCAATATCCCCGACTCCTTCAACTCGAAGTGGGGCAAAGCAGTTCGGGAAATCGTCACAAAAGAGGAGGGAAGGGGGAGTTTTGGTGCGCACTCTAACAGCGTTTTAGCCACGTCACAGCGCTAATAAATTCCGATCCCCCAAGGCACCCTTTCTCGCCTTGATGCCAGAATGGCACGCCTGCTTAGGACATGTGCAGATCTTGGCGCCTTTCCGAACGAATCGGAGCAGGAACGACGTGCCCGCGCTTGTATTGGCGCTTCTTTGTCGCTTGTGCTATCTTCGGAATACGAGTGGCAATGGCTCGCCGAATCGGAGATCCCAACCATGGCTCAAGTGCTCATCTATCTTAGCAGCACCAGAAAAAATCCGTGATGCGCAGATTCGAAATGCTCAACTTCGCGAGGTGCCGACCGCAAAAATTGACTCGCAATACGGCATGGACGTGCCTGTCAACCGTCGTGCGCAAGACCTTCGACGTACGGGCCGCGACAGAGCGTGTCATGAACAGCCTTACAGAAGTCCGTGGATGAAGGGGGGTAGCGAGGACGATAAAGCAGCGAAGACCGTTCGGACCATCGACGAGTACCTAAGAACAAGCAGGGGTTTCTCCAAATTATCTACCAGGAATTGATCCGTGACGTCGAGCCAGACAAGATAGAGGACCGACTACGCAAGGTCGTACAAGAAATGAAGGACAGAATCACACCCTAAGGGAAGCGACCAGTGGCGTCCTCGACTATCTCCCCGATGCAGTCTTTTCCTGGCAAGAGGATTCTCGTTCCCTTCCCGAGAAGGGAACGGATCCAATTCCGTCACACCTCATGCCCAAATCCATCCCTCCACGATTACTCGTACAACGCTTATGTCTTTGCGTCTCGGCCCTTCACGGAATCTCAAAGACAGCACGGGGAGCCAGCATGTATGCACCGAGGAGACTTGCGGATCTCAGTGCACCCGAGTTGTCGATGCCGAAGATGCGAAAGTTCCTGGACGGCACCCGAGCACCGATGCAGACTCAGTTATGGCGCCTGCAACACCTGCGCGATGGTGGTCTTGTATACACCCTGGAACTCTTCATCGAGCCGCACAGGTCCACTGGTAAAGCCGTATTGGACGATCCATCCCGCGAACTTTACGGGGCTACCTTCCTCGCTATCATCGAAAGAGAATCGTCATGCGGCCTGGAAGGAACGGCTTCTTGTCGATCTTCCTCGACGTCTGCTACTGGCCAATAATGATCCGCCTTCCGATCAAGTCCCAGAATACATCACCGACTATTCCGTAACGTTCTTGGCGGATGTATTGAAAGGGAAGAAAAGGTCGCACGTCCAGCACGCAACGTCACTGATTACTGTAAAGCATATAGCGAAGATTTTAGCGTCTCATGC
>WTXF01000142.1:0-75958 GCA_022496215.1 Russula brevipes | reverse complement strand
AACCCTGCAAAACCAGAACTGCCGGTTCCAGTTTTACATTGGTTCGGTTCAGTTCAGTTCGGTCCAGTTTTTTGCTAGTTTCGAGTATCGAACTTTCAAACTCTACTCATGGATACTACCATGTAGTATCCATGGAGAAACTTAGTTACCTTGATGCCTCACGGATACTACCGCGTAGTATCCGTGGAGTAACTTAGTCACCTTGATGCCTCACGGATACTACCGCATAGTATCCGTGGAGTAACTTAGTCACCTTGATGCCTCACGGATACTACCGCGTAGTATCTGTGGAGTAACTTAGTCACCTTGATGCCTCACGGATACATACTGTGTAGTATCCGTGGAGTGATTAATACTGGTTTGGGTAACATTATTGCTTTTTTTTACCATTAAACCCATCCTTAACCCCTTACCCTATTACAATTTTCCTATATAATCCCAATAGTTCTATTTACCTCTTTCTATTTTCGATTTTTTTACAGTTTGCCCAACAGTTCTATTTTTTACTCTCTTTCAATTTTCGAGTTTTTCACATCTGCAGCTCCCTACTTCATATATAAGCTCTTCCCTTTTCCCTCCAAAGTCCTCAGAACTTCTTGTTCACTCCTTTCCTCTCCTCTCTACTCCTCTCTTCTTTCCACTCCACTCTACTTCATCCATCTCTAATCCCACAGCTAGGGACTGAAGAAGCTTAGCCAAGCAGAAAGACATCATCAGCCACTGTTCTATCCCTTAGTTGGGTGAGTGTAGCTGTACACTCTCTTTTTAGTTTACCCTTCCTTTGTCCTTTTTGTTCTACCCCCCTTATGCGGACTATCCTTTGCCTTATCATAGTAGCACTAGCCAGGTTGTGTGTTTATACACTTCCTTCTTTCCACTTTAATATCATGATGGATCCCATCTGTAACCAATGTCTTTGTGTCATCAAAGAAGGCAGTGAAAGTGATCTCAAGGATGGACATCCATCTCTTTTCTACAGTGGTTTATAGCTCTAGGTATTTGGATACCTGGTTGGCAGCAGTGAAGAAGTAATTGATATAAAGGTGGGCCTAATAAGTCTGAGAGGGATTTGTTGGTTAGAAAACGAAGTAAATGTGCCACAGATACCACAAGATGCAAACACGGGGAAATGGTGTCACCAACAAAGGTATATCTGTGACCATAAATCCCATTGGTACCATCCACAGGTGGTTCTGCATATGATACCAAGTTAAAAACTCGAAATGCATTACATGATTGCATATGGCACTGGTGCACACAAGGTGGTAGATTAACCAAGTATAAGTCATGCTCACCTGGAAGTGGGACAGAGAGTATGTCAAGACTTGAGCACTCTTTGATGCAACGGCAGGGTATCCATCTTTCCGAGGCCATCTACGAGGATCGATCTGAAGTCCATTTTGCATTGCCATAGAAATCATAGGTTGTTTAAAAAGACGACAGATCATGGGGAAACCATCCTTCATCAATCCTCTACTTAGGCCAAGAGGGTTCATTAGGCTGGTCAACAAGACAGAAGTGTTTCCTGTATGGCAGTACTACATAAGTCTCTCCAGTGACGTAACCAATTCAACCCAAAAGGGGCAAGGAAGTGTGTCGTTTGTGATAATGTTTCATTCATGCTGGTAAAGCGCCTTCATGAGGATGAGAATGGGTTGTGCCACCCACTTGTATAAAGCCAGGAATGCCTACAAAACCAAGATTATAAAGCATTCATAAGACGCATTATATAGAGAATGAAAGACAGAAGATACATGCCTCTGGCTTAAGCACAACAAGGTACTTTTCCATAGTGTTACGGATCTTGGTTTCATCCCAGGCTCTAGCAAGGGGGAGGATAGTATGCTCAAAAATTGACCTATACCATGTTTAGTTGATGAGTGACGTAGAAACAATTTCATCTGGTACAAATCACTTATATTCTACTAGGTGATTTGATCTTTTGGACATCAACTGCATATACAAACTCAGCATAGCAGTGGGTGGGACAGTCGTCAAGAGAAATATTTTCTGATGGGAGAGAATTGTCGCAGTAATCCTACCTCTTATTCGCAATATGTCCATCTTCTTCTGACTGAGAAAAAGCACCAGATAAGGCTGATGTGACGGAGCCATGTTGTATGTCGTTACAACCTGATTGCAACACTGTTAGATGAGTGATATAGTTATAAACTTGCAATGATACAGGAAACACAATCGGATCTGGTGAGAGGCCTGAGATGTGGGGGTTATGCTCATTGTCTTCATCTTTGTCGTTGTTGTAGTTGTTCTTGGAACGTGGAAGGTCACAGATGGTCTTGTTGACCCGGGTTAGGAGAGGATAGAAACAATTAAGGAGTCCAGTTACTTTGATATTGCTAACAGTGTGCAAGAAGTAGAGAGGGTAGACTTCGACATCAACTAGAGTTGGAATGGATCCCCCGACACCACTTGACTCATATTCTGGGCTGACTTGTAGTGCTGGATGAAAGAGTGCTTGTATGTTTGTCAGGTTGACCAGGACACCACAAGGACGCTCCTTGGGGTCATTGGCCCTCCTCGTCCACTGAATGCACATGCCTGTTTTACTGAATATTTGGATTTCATTTCCACACTTGTCGAGAAGTGATAGTGTTTCTAAATTAACTTGACATCTCGAGTTTTCAGTACACTCATCATAAATATTGTCTTGATATTGTCTCTGAAGTTCAGGATTAGGGATAGGTTCCCTCTCCTCGATACAAGTACACCTGGCCCGCAATCATGAGAGAGAAACTATTGAGTCATCAAATGGAGCGCACTTTATTGATGTAGTGAGTGCAAATGTGAGGTATGTGATTTTTGCATAGTTGCATGCTGAATTCCAGGCAATGTCTTCCAAGGCAACGGCTTCTTTGTTTACCTGTGTGAGTATCCTCACATTGTGGTCGTAGCATAAGGTGGCGATTATCGGTGAGTTATTTGTGATAAAGTCGTCTGCCTTCCAATCTTCAGGAGCTTCCTTCATCCATTTCTTGTAGCCCTTTGAAATTTGACGATCCAGCACCTGGTGATGTTTGACATCTAGTTCGATCATTATGTTGTCCCTAGACATTCCTGTGTCAGTTACACTGGTTGCAGAAGTACACCAAATGCCATAAATTTAGATTTCAGGTCACTGCGGAATGCAGACATTGCCATGTTCATGCGATGGCCATGTACCCCACTTCTAGATCCCAGTATTATCCACAGGTACATGGTGTGCATATAGCAGCACCTCACTCCAATACATAACCAATATATTGTTTAGACTTACAGTGCGTTTGTTATATCTTCGAAGTTTTCATGTTGGGACTCCAAATCCTAATTGTACGCTTCTTCCTCATTTGCAAATGCTTTCCCTGGAAGCTTCTCCAAGAAATGGACGATCATTATCATGACTTGGCAGTACTGGCGTTTAACATCACCAGGGGTCTGGTGTTATGGCCAGGACCACAAGGCTCTATGTACCCTGAAATGACAGTGTTCGGTGCCATGGCCAGGAATATGTCCTCTTTCATTGTACACCCAATGTATAGCATCCTTCCTTTTGTGTCGAATCCTACCATTGTATTTTTGCCCTTGAACTCTTTCTCTAGCTTCCGCAGGTCCATTTTGAAGTAGACTCCCTCCACTTAAGATCTATAGTTCTTTGGCACCAGCAGTCTGAATCCTATGCTATTTCCTCACCTTATGTGGTTATCAAGTGCCGATATACACGGGCCAACTGGGCCTAAGGTTTTCCACGTTCCATACGACCCAACCGAGCTCGGCCGGGCAGATAGATATTATATAAACCATATAAGCACTCATTTAAAAATAAGTGTGATCATTCTGAAACCCCAGAACTTTTGGATCCCAGACATAAATCCCGGGAATAATATCGAAGGGAAATTTACTGGGACACCTGGGATATATTCTGGGATTTGAGTCCTGGGGCGCTTAAATATTGAATGGGATATACCGCACGCGTGGATCATTTACTATGCAGATCACTAAGTTCCGGAATTATTGAAACCCCGACAGATTCCCAGGAATAATGTCCCAGGGTAATTTACCGGGACTCCCAGGAAATATTCCGGGATTTGAATCCCAGGGCGCTTAAATATTGAATGAGATATATTGCACATGTTGATCATTTACTATTCACATAACTAAGTACCGGAATTATTGAAACCCTGACAGATTCCCAGGAATAATGTCCTGGGGAAATTTACTGGGACTCCCAGGATATGATCCGGGATTTGAATCCTGGGGCACTAAAATATTGAATGGGATATATTGCCCGCGTGGATCATTTACTATTCAGACAACCAGGTTCCGGAAATATTGAAACCCCAACAGACTCCCAGGAATCTTGTCCCAGGGAAGTTTACCGGGACTCCTGGGATATGTTCCGGGATTTGATTCCTGGGGCGCTTAAATATTGAATGGAACTTATTGTAAACATTGATCATTTACTATTCAGATAACTCAGTACTAAAATTATTGAAACCCCAACAGAATCCCGGGAATAATGTCCCAGAGAAATTTACCAGGACCCCCAGGATATGTTCTGGGACTTGTGTCCCAGGGGGCTTAAATATTGAATGTGATACATTGCACATGCTGATCATTTACTAAGTGAGGTATTCATATAACTAAGTACTGGGAATATTTAAACTGCAACAAAGTCCTGAGATTAAAGTCCTAGGGAAATTTAACAGGACTCCTGGGATATGTTCTGGGACTTGGGTCCCAGGGTGCTTAAATGTTGGATGAGATATGTTTCACATGTGACATGTCAATGATTTTGTAGAATTTGGGATTCTCATATACACTACCGGAATGTTTGACACCCAAACAAAGTCCAGGGAATAATGTCCTCGGGAGATTTACCAGGACTCCTTGGATAGATTCTGGGTCTGGGACTTGACTCCTGGGGTATGTGAATATTAAATGAGATATAGTGTATACATGCATGTCTACATCTGACTGACTAAAATGAGGAGCTTATACAGTACATCAAGTCCTGGAACGTTTGAAACTCCAACCAAGTCCTAGTGCAATTTACTGGAACTTCCATGATATGGTCTGGGAATCAAGTCCCAGGGCATGTGAATATTAGATGAGATGTAGTGCATGCATGCATGTTGAGATCTGATTCACTAAAACTATGAGTTCTGGAATAGATTCTCGTCAATGTCTGGAGATTTTGAAAAGCACAATATGTCACATGAATGGGGGGTCAAAATATTAACTGTCTCAGGAACCAGATAATGTGGAACCTTGGAAGAAAACCAATTACAAGTAAATGTTCTATATCATTGCCCTAAGATAACCATACATTGGAGAATCTGGTGGAGGATACCCAATTCTAAACTCTCAGACATTGTTAGGGTTTTAACCACATGCTCCATTGAACTATTCATCAACATTTACATCAATTCCCTAATGACTCTATGTTTGAAAGCTATAACTGTGTTTTAAGTACATGGGCAGGTTGGGGCTGGCTTATTTATATGGTTTTAGCCTACACCTCTTCCACAACAATATTCAATCATTACAATAATGAAATGTGAACATGTTTAACCCCCCACCGGCAATGGTAAATGATGCTATAAAGCAAGCGTCAATCTGAGATCTTGATCTGGCCTTACCTACATTTGGCTAAACCTTGTCTGTATTTGAAATTGAAATGTAAAGGGCCAATCCTCTGGTAACAATTCTATGAAAACATTGATGTATCCATACTGCTGGCAAATACAGGAGTCCCGGGATTCATGGAGTCCCGGGATTCATGGAGTCCTGGGATTCATGGAGTCCTGGGATTCATGGAGTCCCGGGATTCATGGAGTCCCGGGATTCATGGAGTCCCGGGATTCATGGAGTCCCAGGATTCATTGAGACCTGGGATTCATTGAGTCAATGAATCCCGGGACTTAATGAATCCCAGGACTCAATGAATCCCAGTTTGAATATTCCTGGTACTTAGTTATATGAATACCTCACTTAGTAAATGATCAATGCATGCAATATATCTTATTCAATATTTAAGTGCCCCGGGACTCAAGTCCCAGAACATATCCCAGGAGTCCCAGTAAATTTTCCTGGGACTCTATTCCTGGGACTCTGTTGGGGTTTTAATATTTCTGGTGCTTAGTTATGTGAATAGGAAACAATCAACGCGTGCAATATATCTCATTCAATATTTAAGCGTCCCAGGAATCACATCCCAGATCATATCCTGGGAGTTCCGGTAAATTTCCCCAGGACATTATTCCTGGGAATCTGTTGGGGTTTCAATAATTCTGGTACTTAGTTATGTGAATAGTAAATGATCAATGCGTGCAATATATCTCATTCAATATTTAAACGCCCTGGGATTCAAATCCCGGAACAAATCCTGGGAATCCCAGTAAATTTCCCCGGAACATTATTCCTGGGATTCTGTTGGGGTTTCAATAATTCCGGTACTTAGTTATATGAATAGTAAATGATCAATGTGTGCAATATATCTCATTCAATATTTAAGCGCCCCGGGATTCAAATCCCGGAACATATCCTGGGAGTCCCGGTAAATTTCCCCGGGACATTATTCCTGGGAATCTGTTGGGGTTTCAATAATTCTGGTACTTAGTTATGTGAATAGTAAATGATCAATGCATGCAATATATCTCATTCAATATTTAAACGCCCTGGGATTCAAATCCCGGAACAAATCCTGGGAATCCCAGTAAATTTCCCCGGAACATTATTCCTGGGATTCTGTTGGGGTTTCAATAATTCCGGTACTTAGTTATATGAATAGTAAATGATCAATGTGTGCAATATATCTCATTCAATATTTAAGCGCCCCGGGATTCAAATCCCGGAACATATCCTGGGAGTCCCGGTAAATTTCCCCGGGACATTATTCCCGGGATTCTGTCGGGGTTTTAATAATTCCGGTACTTAGTTATCTGCATAGTAAATGATCCACGCGTGCAATATATCCCATTCAATATTTTAGCGCCTGGGGATTCGAATCCTGGAATATATCCCAGGAGTCCCGGTAAATTTCCCAGGGACATTATTCCCAGGAATCTGTCGGGGTTTCAACAATTCTGGTACTTAGTTATGTGAATAGTAAACGATCAACGCGTGCAATATATCTCATTCAATATTTAAGCGCCCTGGGATTTGAATCCCGGAACATTTCCCGGGAGTCCCGATAAATTTCCCCAGGACATTATTCCCGGGAATCTGTCGGGGTTTCAATAATTCCGGAACTTAGTGATCTGCATAGTAAATGATCCACGCATGCAATATATCCCATTCAATATTTTAGTGCCCCGGGATTCAAATCCTGGAACATTTCCCGGGAGTCCCAGTAAATTTCCCTGGGACATTATTCCCGGGAATCTGTCGGGGTTTCAATAATTTCAGTACTTAGTTATGTGAATAGTAAATGATCAACGCGTGCAATATATCTCATTCAATATTTAAGCGCCCTGGGATTCAAATCCCGAAATATTTCCTGGGAGTCCCGGTAAATTACCCTGGGACATTATTCCCGGGAATCTGTTGGGGTTTCAATAATTCTGGAACTTAGTGATCTGCACAGTAAATGATCCACGCGTGCGGTATATCCCATTCAATATTTAAGTGCCCTGGGACTCAAATCCCGGAATATATCCCAGGTGTCCTGGTAAATTTCCCTTCGATATTATTCCCGGGATTTATGTCTGGGATCCAAAAGTTCTGGGGTTTCAGAATGATCACACTTATTTTTAAATGAGCGCTTATATGGTTTACATAATATCTATCTGCCCGGCCGAGCTCGGTTGGGTCGTATGGAACGTGGAAAACCTTAGGCCCAGTTGGCCCGTGTATATCGGCACTTGACAACCACATAAGGTGATTTCCGACCAAAATGTGGTAGTCCAACATCGTAACATCGGTGTTCATCCAGATCTCTGCTGAGTTGATTTGAAGTTTGAAATCCTTGTCAATCTCAATTTTATGCTGCTCTGAGAGAAGGTCAGCAACTCCTCTTTCACCTCACTCATAGTGTCGCTTCAATACAGACAACTTGAGCTTCTTCACCACCTTGTCATCGAATGCATCAACATTTGCTGGGTCACCGAGTGTCATCCTGACGATTTCCTCCAATATCGTCGATTGTTTCATGTTATCATCCCTATCTGTTATGAAGGCATCTGGGATCTTTGAGATGTCCATCAGTTCACATTCCTCTCTGTCTTTATAACCCTCGCTCTCGTTGACAAGCTGCACATCTTCCCAATCACTTGGGATGTCATCCCTTTCAGCCACATCGTGAGCAATATGTCTATCCATCATGGGGGCACCTACATGTCTGCCCTTCAACCTGCTTCCCCAACTAACAGTGATTGATGTGAAGTCCTTGGGTCGCCATAGGTAGACATGCTCAACTAGTGTTGGGAAAGTTTAGTTTGTGCCTGAAACTGATTAGTGAGATAGAGGGTTTAGAGTTGTTCATTTGCTTTGAAATTTTGGAACCACCATCCCCCATGACTAGGGATGGTGGTTCCAAAATTTCAGAGCAAATCAATCACTCAAAACCTCTATCTCACTAATCAGTTTCATGCACAAACCAAACTTCCCCAACACTATGCTCAACAGATAGGTGTACAGGATGCTTCGTTTGTCATGCTGGTCGGACATTTTCAACAGAGCATAGAGCGCGCAAACCTCCAAGATGGAGGGCACCTCTCGGCTCTGAGTTCAGCCTTTATGTTTCATCCCATCAAGCTAAACTACTGCAGAAGTCCATTGGTATATTCGATCCAACGCCATTGCTGCCTAGCATCAAAATGAGATCCGTCGTCTTTATCTCATTGGACACCCTAAGGTCACAATTACCATTCCCCCAGCTGAGTTGCAGACACCCCTTGTAATACTCAGTTTCACTTCCCATTCATCTTTCCTCACTCTCTGCTTTGACCGAATTCACTATGCCGTAAGCCTGCCAGATGCTTGTTTATTCATACTAGAGGGGCCTGTGAGAGGTTCAGATAGTTGTGTGAGAAAAGGTGTGAGAAAAGGATTTCATAGTGAGGTGCCAGTGTTGAGTGGTAACTTGATGACAGACAGAGTGTAAGAGGCATGTGGATTCCATTCAGACTGGCAGTGGCACCTCATATGGCAGCCAAGTACTGATGTATATGGGCCAACCAGGCCTGGGTTTTCCACGATCCACATGGTCCAACCATGCTCAGCCAGGCCTATACATATGACCCATGTGTGGTAAGCACTCATACCACAAATTCTTTCTGTATGGGATGTTGGCAGTATTAGTACTATTGGTAGGTGACAGCACTACTGGTAGGTACTGGTGCCGTTGGTAGATGGTAGTACTGTGGGTAGGTGCTGGTACCATTGGTCCATGCCAGGACCGCATTCATAGGTGCTGGGACTAAACTGGTAGGTGCTAGCATCAGATTGGTAGGTACTGGCATCAGATTGTTAGGTGCCGGAAACAGATTGGTAGGTGCCGTACAGCTTTGGTAGGAGCAGTACCCCACTTGTAGATGCTAGCACAACATTGGTAGGTGCCAGCACCTCGTTGATAGGTGCCAGTGCCCCATTGGTAGGTGCCAGGGCCAAATTGGTAGGTGCAGGCGCCAAACTGATAGGTGCCAGCAACTATTTGGTAGGTACTGGCACCCTATTGGTAGATGCTAGGCAGGTGCGGAAACACCCTGGGGGGTGCCAGCACCATATTGGTAGGTGCCGGCAACATATTGGTAGGTATTTTAGAACATCTAGCATTACTCCAGAATGCCTGGCCAACCCTTAGATTGCCTAGTATCATGCAATGCTATCTGAGTAGTGCATGGCAGGGGTATTGATATACCCAGGGGTAGGGCCCAGGGGTATGCAAGGGTAGGGGTAAGGGTACAAAATTTCAAACCCTTACTAAACCCATACCCTTGAGGCGGGTTGGTGGGTCGTGGGGGTATCCATGAGAAGTTATGTATCAGCATAGCTCGTGTCCTCACGCGTCCTCATGGCCTCTGAGACCGCCCCACCAACCTTCTGCCTCACTGCCTTGATGATCCCCACTGGCCTATAGATCTTGAACCAAGCCACTTTAAGATTGGTATCGTGCCCAGCACCCTCAAGACACTCACAGGTCGTTCCTCGTCTCGTCAGACGACGATACCCCAGTCGTTATGACTCGTCCTCCTTTCTTGCATGCCTCCTCCTTTTTCCCATCCTAAGGCAAACTGTGGTCCCAGGAGCAACACAGTTTTAAGCCCACCAATTGTAAGTCCTCATCTTTTTTTTTAAATTTTAACCACCACTCATCAACGACTGTACAAACTCCCATTCCGGCGCCTCTAGTCCTACCTCTGTCTCACCAACTTCTACTCCTCTTGTCCCTCCACAGCCTTCCTCTCGCAAGTGCACACATCACGGCAGGCACGAAGAATGTGCGGAGCTCCCAGGGAGCAGCCGCCACAACGACATTGCGGCGATGGGTGACCGAACACGAGCACATCATGGTGGGCATGAAGAACGCACAGAGCTCCCAAGGAGCAGCCACTTGACGACATCGCAGCGACCTGTGCGTCGTGCGTCACCCTGCAGAGCGACCAAACACAAGCACATCACGGTAGGCACGAAGAATGCATGAAGCTCCCAGGGAGCAGTCGCCACGACGACATCGCAGTGACCTGCGCGTCGTGCATTACCCCTGCCGATCATCTGAGTGCGAGCACATCGCGGCAGGCCCAGGGAGCAGCTGCCACGACGACATCACAGCGACAGGCATGTTGTGCGTCAACCCTACCAATTGTCCGAGCGCGAGCACATCAGGGTGGGCACAAAGAACGCACGGAGCTCCCAGGGAGCAGTCGCCATGATGACATCGCAGCGACCTACACGTCGTGTGTCACCCGCGCCAAGCGACCAAACGCAAACACATTGCGGCAGGCATGAGAAACACACAGAGCTCCCAGGGAGCAGCCACCATGACAATCATCATGGCGACTGTGCGTCATGCATCAACCCGGCCGATTGTCTGAGTGCGAGCACATCACGGCGGGCATGAAGAATGCACGGAGCTCCCAGGGAGCAGTCGCCACGATGACTTCGTAGCGACCTACGTGTTGTGCGTAGTGTTGCTGCGGCCCGACTAGCCGGGGGTTGACCTGCCTTGGTCGGCAAAAGGCCGCGACCTCTGCTTTGTAAGTCGATTACCGACCCAACCTACGACCTTCTCGCGGCCTTTTAGTCGGCCTTGCCTCTTCCTCTAGGGCTCACCGTATTGACGGCCTCAACGTTCTCAACCGCGACCGCGACAAGGCCTTGGACAAGGCCTTCTTCTCAGCCATCAACGTTGACCCCATCGCCCCTCTCGAACTGCCGCTGGAGCCACCAGCCCACCCGGGCCAGCCGAACTCGCGCCCACTGGTCTCCATTGCGTTTGCCTTCCCCTTCCCTTTCGTCGTTCAGTCCTCCACCGCCTCTCCTGTCACTGCCATCAGCTGCACCGGCCATGCAGTTCCCCCCTCTCAGACTGCCGCCTGAGCCGCCACCTGCCAAGCCCGCACCTGCACCACCACTGCTGTCCTCGCTTCTCCACCCTCACGCCTCAGTGCTCAGCCTTCACCTCTACCCCCAGTCTTGGCACCTCAACATCCAGCCTGAGCCCCAGCCAGCCCCTGCCCCCGTGACCAAAGTAGTCCGACTCTGATGTGCTTCGCCCTCCCTCTCCCGAGTCCAATATCTTTCACAAGTTTCGCAAGTGGTCGCTTAGTGGTCGCTTCCAACTAGGGCACGTCCACACCATCCCACAGACTCCGTGAGTACTCGATACATGTCCCACTCATGTCCCTATTCCTGTCCATTTTTCATGACACCTAACCATAGCCATCAACGTAAGCCCCTCGTCTAACTCCAACTCCAACTCCTCCTCTCTCTCTCCCCTCTGCACGGCGCCCCTCTCACAATGGCCATGGGGCAGAGTCAGAGCTCGACGGGTGCGCAGCGCACGGGCACCTTTGTCAGCCCACCGCGCTCTCCAAAGTCTGACGACCGGCTCGCAGACCCCAC
The DNA here is from genome assembly GCA_022496215.1 of Russula brevipes. NCBI lineage: Eukaryota > Fungi > Basidiomycota > Agaricomycetes > Russulales > Russulaceae > Russula > Russula brevipes. Next base: position 63,898 of record WTXF01000142.1, on the reverse strand, counting down.
CATTGCCCCGAACTCGAACCCGCCCGCGCGCGCCGCATCATGTACAGTAGCAGCTCAAGCTCAAGCTCAGATGAACCACCACCCGAGGCAGTAGCGGCGCACCGTGCCACTGCCGACGTCGACATCATCGAGTTAACCGAGGCTCAGACGGTGACGACGACGACGATCCACGCGCGCGCAAGCCACTGCCACTGCCGCCAATCCACGCCCAGCGGTGCGATCAGCCCGGTGACGATGATGATGAGGGCCTTCTTGTCCTGTAAGTTCTTTCGCTCACATTCTGCCACACTGCTCGTGGCGGCGCACCCTGAGGCCGCGAGCCCAACAGGAACGACCCCAAGAGCGCCCGAGGGCCGCCCGCAGCAGCAGACACCGAGGATCACCACCAGCCCCGATCCGCCTGGCTTGGCGGACAAGGACAAGGACAAGGACACCCGGAGCCTCGTCAAGGCCTTCTCGACCCTTTCGTCGCTGACCACGCTCACGGATTCAAACTCGGAGAACATGCGCGGTGACGACGCAATGGCCATTCCGCCACGACCCCGCCCCTCCCGGCACACGTCCTGGCAACGGCGTCTACTGCTACGCCGAAAACGCCGTGTAGTAGGGCCCGGCAGTCGGCGACAAAATCGACGCCTACAAAAACACCGCGGACGTTGTCCAAGTAGGCACTGGCGCAGGCGGAACAGGCGGAGCGCGCCGCTTATGCACAGTCTCTCTTCGACGAACTCAATCGGGGCGTGTTCGCGAGCGGTCTCCCGATCGAGACGAGTCTAGTCTGGAGCAACCCCCCTTTCGACCACCGCTGGCCGTGCTCGATGGCATCGGTGGGTTGGTTTCTCAGCAGTCATTTTGGTTCTTTTTTTCTCCATTATTCCTTGCGTTTTGCGTTTTTGCTCATCGCTAGTCTGTCAAAAGATCGAAGGAGGGCGTGCACACGACTTCGATCGAGCTCGCGACTAGGTGCTGCGCAGGGCCAGGAGTAATATTGAATGGTGATGGTATTCCGTACACCGTATAATACCGTTTACGGCCGTACAGGACCCCGTACCGTGCCGTCAAGACCTTGAACCTCAGCTATACGGGTACGGTTTACGGTGACCCCGTCACCGTATACGGTACGGTGTCCAGCCCTATCTTCCTCGCCCCCCTTCCTAGGTCCCCCCTACCTGCACTCAAGACCTCGCCTGCATCATCCGCAAAACCCAAGTTGACCGCAAGCCCCGCAAGCGCACCGCCCACAACATCCTATTCAAGGGTGTGCCCCTTGATATTGTCTGAAAGGCTGAAGGCAAACAATTCGTAGGTCTTTAATCAACCTGATGAACAGTGCACTTACATCAACATTTCAGCTCTGGTACCGATACTTCGATCTAGTATGTTCCTTCATTATCAAATATTTGGCTGTGCTAATACTTCTCCAGACACCACCCGAAATTGGCGAATTGTTGGGCATCCCAAATGCGGGACACCTTGTCCACCGCTTGGTGCATAACTTCCCAAAACTCCAGTAAGTAGTAAATTGGTGTACCTTGTAGCTGTACTCATGCTACTCTAGATTATAGGCTCAAGTTCAACCGACCACCCGCTCACTTCTACGAATCGACTTGTCCATCGTCCCAGATTTCCGCTGGGACGAGAAGATTCATGGAACAGCAGAAACATTCGTCATCATCGTTGAAGACGTCGACGGCGAGATGATCCACTTCAGCGATTCTTTTGTACTTCGTCAACGATATGCCGAGGACGAGCATAATGTGACCATCACCATTCCCATGTCCGAGCTCGTCCCTCCCAACTACTATATCAGTGTCGTCGCAGGTCGCTGGCTTCATACTGCGACTCGCCTTCCTATTGTAAGGAGTGCCCGCGCGCTAGGCCTGAAATCGGCAAATCTCGAGCCGGATCCGAGCGTGCGAACGCCTGTCGAGCAACGGACGCCACGCGCCCCTGGCTCGCCCCAAAAATTCTCGCTTTCACCCCAACGTTCCTCTCTCCGACATGCCCAGCACACAAAAGTTCACTCGTTTTGACCCTCTTTTCATTCCGCTTTCGACTCTCTCCGCCTCTGTTTCACCTGCGCCGCAAGCCACAGTCCGATCGTCAACGTCTGTCAACCGCGTCGTCAACCCCAAAACCCCCTCGTCGTCGACGGCATCGCGGCCAAGCCCCTCAAGCCTCGTCTCGGCCGACGCGCACCGATACCCTGTCTCCTCGCTATAGTTCTCTTTCCCTTTCTTGGTCGCCGCCGTGACTCCAGGCGCGCCCCGACTTTCTCCTTATATCTCTTTCTTTATGCTAAATGTTTGTTATTCGTAGTAGCTGCGACGCCACCTGCCGCGCGCACTGTACCGGTCTCGTTTCAAGTTCGTTACCGTCGGACCCCTTCGGACGACGACGGGCCTCCTTGCCCTCTACTCACTATGATTTTCCCCACTTTTCCCCCTACTTACCCACTCTCTCGTCGCCCTTACGATTACAAGTAGGTACTGGACCGCGTGTATTTAACTCACGGGCTAGCTACCTCGGACATCAGTTCCCCACCGCCCGTTACTTACCTTCTCCCTCATTTGCGCAACTCAGTGTTTTCGTGCCGCCGTGCACTCTTCTCCTCTCCTCCCGCTCTCGTGTGATCGCCCGTCTTTGCACCGCGCCGCCGTGCGCATTTCTCTTCAGTCCGACCCGTCTAGTGCCGCCGCGCACCCCGCTTTCCGCCTCGCGCATCGCCTCTCGCCTCCGTCGCCTCTCACCCCGCCTCGTTCGGCTCACGCCCCGCCCCGCGTCTCGCCTCGCGTCCGCGCTCGCGTTCCTCTCCCTCTCGTGCCACTGTGCACATCCTTCCCCTATCAACTCTTCTCCTCCCCTCCTCTGTCTACTAACCTCCTCCCCTTGGGACGAGCCATAACCCCGACTCGCACTAACCCTTACACTATCTCCTTCAAACATCTCATCCTTCCCGAAAAATTCCCTCAACCGACCGCTCTCCTCGACCTTCAAGCACTTCCTCTGTCCGCACTCCACAATAAGGAGTTCGAGGCTATCTATTCTTCCAGCCTTCGAACGTTTAACAAGATTCAGACCCAAGTCTTCCAAGCACTTTACACATCAGACGAGAATGTCTTCATCGGTGCCCCAACTGGCAGTGGGAAGACGATCTGTGCCGAATTTGCGCTTTTACGTCTTTGGAGCAAGGCCGAACAGCCTCGTGCGGCCTGCATTGAGCCTTTCTCGGAGATGGTCGAGCAGCGTGTTACGGAGTGGCGAAAGAAGTTCGGATAGCTCCAGGGATGAAAAGAAATCGTAGCACTCACTGGAGAGACGAGCGCGGATCTTCGTCTGCTCGAAAAGGGGGACGTTGTACACCTTCCCAGGTACGTCGAACGGAAAGCCATCCTGACGGAGATCTTTCTGACGACGTGATAGTGGGATGTCCTCTCAGGACGGTGGCGGCAACAGAAGAACGTGCAGAACATTGGCCTACTGATTGCCGATGAAATTCAGCAAGTTGGTGGCGAGGTCGGGCCCACTTACGAGGTCATCATCTCGCGAACGCGCTACGTCTCAGCCCAGACAGAGGTGAAAACACGGATTGTTGCCTGCGGGGTCATTGGCCAACGCCCGTGATTTAGGGGAATGGATTGGTGCTTCGTCACATACTATCTTCAACTTCCCACCAAGGTCAGATTCGTCTAAGGTCTCTGGTTTTGAAATTCTGACCCTGTACTCTAGCACCCGCCCCCTAGACACGGACATCCATATACAGAGTTTCAGCATCCCTCACTTCCCGTCACTTATGATTGCCATGTCGAAGCTGGCATATCTAGCCATAGCGGAATACTCACCAGTGAAGCCTGTCGTTATTTTCATCCCTGGGCGCCAGCAATGCCGTTTGACTGCCGAAGACCTTCTTGCCCACTGCGGTGCTGATGATGACGAGGATCGGTACCTCAACGTAGAACTGTCTGACATCCAGCCACATCTTGATCACATTAGCAACCGAAATTTGGTGGAAACCTTGAAGCACGGCATCGGTTTTATCACGAGGCACTTAGTAAACAAGATAAGCACGTCGTTGAGTGCCTTTGTCATGCTCCGACAGCTCAGCTCAGCCGGGGAACGAGAACCGCTCATGCCTGGACGGATGCCGGTGTCAGTCTACCCTGTCTAGCCCCGCATCCTGTACGGAAGCAAAAGCACAACATCTGATGATCCGAACGCCGAACTACGCACCCACCCGTACAGTACCTAGCATAGTTAAGCACAGTATCAATGGTATAAAATAATAAGACAGTCGATAAGTCGCACTTGATCTTCTGTCTTGTTAATTAGCATCGCATCCATAACATCTTCTCTATTCTTGGTACGCTTGGAGCACTGGACGTCTATACCATCACTACTCGCGGCTGCAATACACCCGACCCAGCATCCTCTCACTATCCAACAACGACAGCATCAAGCAAAAACACACATAGAACGTCCCCGAGATCAACCATCGTCCACCCACGCAAACACACAGACTCCACTCCATCACCGACCAAAGGGAACACCTAAACGCACCAGTACCACAGCGACTGCCAAATCGGCGTGACCTCTCCAGTCTGGGCAATCCAGGTCCTTATTGCGTCCAAGGTTCGTCGTTGTTTCCTGCACCGAATCTCAATTACCACAAGACAACAGGACACCGCGTGGAGTCTCCCTATGCCAGTTATCTTGTCATCATGATGGGCATTCAGTCATACGAGGGCAAGGAGCACCGCTATATCGACTACCCCCCGGCTCATTTTGCCGGCGCGACCACAGACAGTGATTATTACTGCGATAACTGTTCTTCAACACTATCGGTATCCCACCGCCTTACTGTACATCCGACGCCCTGCGAACTCATATCCTATATTCCTATAGGAATTATACCAGACCCTCGGAGCAGCGGACATCATGGATATGACAGATGATCAACGCAACGACCTTCTTCAGATGGACAGCAGGCAAATGTACGTACTAAATAACCCCCCCTCTCCACGTGCTGACCTACAAAGGCAAGATGTTGCGGTGTTTGTCAATTCGTACTCCACGCTCAATGTCACCCCAGCGTTCACGCGGCTACACGCCGCCCGTCGGCGATGCCTCCCCCAAACTTGAAATGCACCGAAGAATCGTGCCGAACTGACTTCCCCCGCCACTCGAGCCAACGCTGGGTGAGGCAGGGAGAACAAGTGCGGAAGCGTGGCCGCGGATATTGTCTAGTCGTGGCAATGGGCAAGGACGCCGTGCTCCACGAAAGTGATGCGTCTTGTATGGATTTACGTAGATTTTGGTGTAGTATTTAGGTAACATTCATGAGCTGCATGTTTTTTATGTTTCCATTTGTCTCTCTATCCGTTAGGGACTTCAGTCAACCTTTAAATAGAGCTGGAAATACTATCTATACACAAATCATTTCATCCCTTCATTGTTGATGGCTCGGGGCAAACGGCGACAGAAACGTTATGTAAGCGAACAAGAGGACTCAGATTCAGAGGAGGAGTTCGACTTGGAGAGCGCGGAATCGCCTGCGCCTTCGTCATTGGCACCAAGCGTCCAGCCTACCGTGTCATCCGCTGCCGCAACCAGACCGACCTCCCCAGAACTTCTCGGCCCACCACGAAAGACAGCTCACCTCGTTGCGGAGGATGTCAACCATTTTTTCATCCGTGGTTGCAAAACTGCATTGACGAAGACGATTTGTATATCTTGCCAGTATGTCATCCTTTTCCTCAAGGCGAGAAATTTTTTTAACGACGTGTTCCATGGTCAGGAAGCGTTCCCTGTCAGAGCCTAGTTTTCGGGGTAACTTCCAGTTCTCTGCTGGGACCTCTAATTCATCGTTACAGTGTCACCTTGACTCTAAGCACAAGGACAGTACCTTCTTTTACACTTGGCGAAAGGCTGGAAAAACGAACTTCCAAGTATGAAGGCCACATCAGCATAGCCTCATTGTCCAATCCAGGTTCAGAAGTTCAGCCTCATGTCCCCTTCTCTCGGAGGTCCTTATTGGACCATTTATTGAATTTCATCATTGCAGATGACCAAGTGGGTGCACTTCGTTGTTGCCTCTACCATGCTGACTTCTTCCCCTCAGTCGATAAACGTTGTCGAATGTGCCGAGTTTCGCAAACTTCTTCTTCACTTACGGCCGGAGCTTCTGGACAGCGACATCCCCCGGCGAACAAAAGTCAGAGGGGCTATCATTGATGCATGGCGGGAGTATTTTGAAGGCCTGAAAAAGGAACTAGCTGTAAGTCTGTCCAGATTCACTTTGTGTCTATCTTATTTGTCACCCACCTCAGGATGTACCCAGGAGGATTTCGTTTACCGCAGACATCTGGTCTAATCAGTCTCGTTATCCATTCCTTGCCATCACCGCGCATTGGATTGAGCGGGACAAGTCTACCCGCCACCTGCAGCTACAAACAGCATTGATAGCATTTCACCGCTTGCGGGGTAGTCACAATGGTCTTCGCCTTGCGAAGATCGCCCTCCACATCCTGGATCGAGTTGGAATCACAGCCAAGGTTTGTGGGCTGTATTTCATCGTTGTCGTGTGCTAACCACAGTCTAGGGAGGTCACTGGACCCTTGACAATGCATCTGCAAATCACGCTTTTATGAGGGAACTAGGAGGCTTATTGCAAGATCAAGGCGTCAAGTTTCATTACAAAAACAACCGCATTATGTGTTTCCCTCACATCATCAACATTTGCACAACCCACGTCATCGAAAGCTTCACCGACACTGGTCTGGCGGATGAAGACGCTGGGTTTGACGTGAGACCGCTTTCGGGCGATGCCACTGAACAGTCTTACGACGAAGCAGTTGACCGCGACCCCATTGCGCTGTCGTGGCACCGTCCGAGTGATCCGTGCCTCGGGCGTACAGCGGGATTTCTTTCAAGAGACCATCAGTCATGGCAACGAGAATCGATTGTTCAGGTCGCCTGAGAATCTCGAAGAAACCATCGAAGTTCCCAAACTGCAGCTCCTCCACGATGTCAAGACGCAGTGGGACTTGGTCTTCAAAATGATTGGTTGTTTTTCTGAACTGCAACCCGTAAGTAATTCTCAAACTTTTATTTATGATCACCCTTGTCATGACCAAATAGGCTATCGACCATTTCCTTGCTTCACCCGTTAACAAGGAACTAGCGAAATTTAGAATGTCTGACAAGGAGTGGGATGTCCTTGACGACTTCGGGACGATTTTGGCTGTGCATTATTTTAATCCTCGCATCAACCGTCGCCAGCAGCTTATCCTGTTAATAGGTCCCTAATATGGTTCAGCAGTCTATGTTGGTGGAGAAAACACCCATCTTGTCAGGTGCAATACCTTGCTTCGAGATGTTTATGACGGCATGGGAGGATCTCGGCAACGACTACCCCCACATAAAGAAGTGGACGTCGGTTGGTCTTGATTGGGCCGTGAAGTATTATAAGAAGATGGATGACACCCATGCATATGTTGTCGCAATGGGTGGGTTTGAACAATGTTTCACTGCTGCATCAGCAAAATCCAAAAAAAACTTAAACTGCTTAGGACTACTTAGGTCCACTTAGGTTACTTAATGTCTTACTTGATTGGCTTACTGGGCTTAGTAAAAATTTCTCCAAGCCCCTTGAGTACATTTAAGTAAATTAAGTACATCTCAAGTATCTAAAGTCCCTTAAGCATCCCAAGTCCTCCAATCATCCCAACTCCCAAGTACCATAAGCATCCCAAGTTCCCCAAGCATCCCAACTCCTAAGTCCCCAAGCATCCCAAGCCCTCTAAGCATCCCAACTCCCAAGTCCCCAAAGCATCCCAAGCCCCACAAGCATCCCAAGTACCCCAAGCATCCCAACTCCCCAAGTCCCAAAAGCATCCAAAGCCCCCCTAAGCATCCCAAGCCCCCACAAGCATTCCAAGTCCCCTAAGTCCCCCAACTCCGGAATTCCCCCAAGCATCCCAAGTCCCCACAAGTGTCCCAAGTCCAAGAAGTCCCCCAAGTCAACTCCTAAGTCCCCCAAACATCCCAAGTCCCACAAGTGTCCCGAGTCCTCCAAGCACCCCAAGTCACAAATAGGTGACTTTTCCTTACCACACCTGCAGGTACAGGTTTGACCCAAGGTATACATGCTGTGTGACACGAATGGCGACGTGGTGATGAGTGCATCACTGGCCGCGCGACACGAATGGCGGCAGCGCTGCGGCGCGCGACATGGTCGCCACCGTTCACGTCGCGTGTTCAGTGTGGCGCGTGCCACCGTTGCTACCATTCGCAATGCGTGGCTAGTGCGGCGCGCGACACGGTCGCCACCGTTCGCGTCGCATTGCCAGCGCGCTGGCCACGCAATGCAAGCGGTAGCCCGCCGCGCTGGCCACACAACGCAAGCGGTAGCCCGCCGCGCTGGCCGCATGACACGCATGGTGGCACGAGGAGCGCGGATGGTGGCGCGAGAGGGGTCGCGAATCGTCGCTCGACAAAGACGGATGGTCGCGCACGCTGGTGCGGACCCGGAAGACTTGTGCGAAGCCCAAGTGCGAGCACTCGGCACCGCAACCGCGCACGGTCGACATGTGCAAGGCTGACTGGCCTGCACAAAGCGTCCGACCGAAGATTGGGCTGCCCTGGACAAGGCCGCGATCCGTGGTCTTGAGGAGGGGCCTCCCCGAGAGGTGCCCATCGTGTCGCAAAGGGGCGGTGGCCAGAACCGAAGGCACTCATTTGAAGGGCCCCAATAGTTCAGAGCCCGAGTCCGAGGCGGCTGAGGGGGAGTAAGCTGCCTAGAGAGGGCCAGCACTTAGGCAGGCATGGGGCCAGCCCTTGGGGCGGCGTCGTGGCTGTTTTGTTGGTGGCGGTGGTTATGGTGGTAGTGGCTGCGGTTGCGGTTGCAGTTGCGGTGGTAGTCGCGGGTGCAGTTGAGAGCACCCTCACTCTATTTTTGGGGGGGGAGGGAGAGTGGGGGAACGTGCGTGAAAAAACTCAAACAACCTGCAAGGCCTCGAGCTGGCCAGCCCTCAATAACGGGAACACCCGTAGTGTCATGTGACATGTTCAACTTTGAACGTTGAACTGTTGAACTTGTTCTCACTTACTGCCCGGAATCTCACATTTTTCTTTCTCCCTAATAGGGACACTGTCCGGTAAGTTTAAGTTTTTTTCCCTTTAGGAAAAGTAAACTGACAAGTTGATGGGAAGTCTGTAGTGTCCCCATCAAGAGGCCAATGCGCAGCAGCAGCACGAAGCTGCTCGCGCATCCCCCATGCCCTCGCCCTCGCACGGTCCAGAAAACCCCCTTCACTCGAGGCCTCTGCTGCTGCCCGGCGCATGCATGCATGCACCACCGCCTGCGTCGGCACGCGCCACTGCGGGCGGCTCCTCGCTCCTCACTTAGGTGCGCTCTTTTTAGGTTGACAGCAGTCCTGATCGAACTCTTTTCTCGCAGCGACCCACCCCGGCTTTCGCATGCTCGCCGCACTCCCCTCGCTGGACCCGAAGGACATCAGCCCTCTCCGCGCCAATACTGCAGTCGTCGCGGTCCTCGCCGACGGGCTCGCGCTCAACCGCTGAGCATCCTGCTGTATCTGTGTAAGTACCCCCTCCCCTTCCCTTCTCTCTCACATGCTGATCATCCCAGGCGTCCTGCGCCAGTGCACTTCGGCTCCACCAAGTGCACGCCCCCGCCTCCCTCTCCGCGCTCGCCACGTGCGCGGCCTAGCCGCCCGCTGTATCTGTAAGTATCCCCTCTTCCCTTCCCTTCCCTTGCTCTCTTATGCTGATGCTCTACCACCCCCAGCGTGTACCGGTGCACTTCGACTCCACCCAGTACACGCCCCCCGCCCCCCTCTCCGTGCTCGCGACGCGTGCAGCCGTCGCCCCACGCCCCCCTCTCCGTGTTTGCGACGCGTGCAGCCGTCGCCCCCCGCACCCCTCTCCGTGCTTGCGACGCGTGCAGCCGTCGCCCCCCGCACCCCTCTCTGCGCTTGCGACGTGCGCAGCCCAGCCCCGTCGACGAGGCCCTCGCCGGTGCCCACTGCGTGCTCTGCATGTGCCAGCACCTGGTCATTCGTCATGTCCCTTGATGCTGCTCTCATTCACTTAGCACACCTCATGTCTTATGTGTCTAGATTTGAATATACATTTGCATGCATTTGAAAACCTGAGCTCAGTAAGTCAATTATTGTACTTTGCGTGTGACATTGTACTACTGCCTTTTTTGGATTCATTCTGCCTCAACTTTAAAATTGCTATATCTCAGTCAATTCAGCATGGATTGACTAGATATTGAGAATATGGACTCATGTACATGTATTCTAGGTGCATGCAGAATCAGGACCTCTAATTTTGAGTATTACAAAAAGTCGAATTTTGCCCATCCTGAATGGGCAAAATTCGACTTTTTGTAATACTCAACATTAGAGGTCCTGATTCTGCATGCACCTAGAATGCATGTACATGAGTCCATATTCTCAATATCTAGTCAATCCATGCTGAATTGACTGAGATATAGCAATTTTAAAGTTGAGGCAGAATGAATCCAAAAAAGGCAGTAGTACAATGTCACACGCAAAGTACAATAAGTTGAAAAATAAGTTGAGAAATAAGCAAGCAAAGTTGAAAATAAGCACAGTAAGCCAAAAAATAAGCACATTAAGCCGAAATTCATAGCAGGGGTTGGCTTAACCAGTGCTTAGCCTAAGTAACAGTTTACTTAGAGACCTCTTACTTAATTTACTTAAAAATTCTATTAAGCCACCCTAAGCCATCTTAAGTAACAAATAAGTAAACTAAGTTTTTTTTGGATTTTGCTGATGCTGCGCATGTCTTCACTGATTGTTGTCAGTCCTTAACCCAAATATCCGGATGAGGTGGATCCGAAAGCACTGGACTGAAGATTTTGTGGCAAAGGCTGAGGGCATCGTTAAGAATCTTGTATGTTTCCGAAATTGCACAGGTAAATCTTTATTGAACCCTCAGCCGCAGATGGAGAAGTACCGCCATGCCAGTGTGCACGTTTGTGCTCCCCAAACTCAAGCAGCCCCGAAATCGAAATTGAAGTTTGACTTGGGTTCGTATGCCCGCCGCATTCGTGTTGCGGATATGGTTGATTTTCCCAACCGCGACTCCCCCTATGGCGAACAAACTGTCGACCATGAGTTCATCGCATATACGACAGGAAGTTTTGAGCAGGACATAACTCTGGATGAGGATATCCTTGGATTCTGGGAAGTAAGTATTCCTACGACGCATTACCATTCTATTCTACATCAGGAAAACGGCAAAATGCTGAATGCTTCTTAATGCCTCTTAATGCCACTTATCCGCTTATTAAGAAGGGCACCCTGCTTAATAAGAGCAATAAAGAAGCATTAAGAAGCATTAAGAAGCATTCAGCATTTTGCCGTTTTCCTGATGTAGACTCAGTTCACACTCCATAGAAGAATGAAACCAGCTTCCCCACATTATACGCGATTGCACTCGACTATCTACCTATCCAGGCGTCAGCAGTTCCAAGTGAGCGCGTTTTCTCTTCAAGTGGGGAAACAGACACAAAGCGGCGCAATCGAATTCATCCCTCCCTCATGGAGGCCCTTCAAATTCTCAAGTTCGCTCTAAAGCAGAAACGCATTCACTCTACAGCAGGCTCGACAACAGTTGAAACTGACATGCGGGCCAATGATGGCGTTCACTTTACAGCAGGCTGGACAACAGTTGAAACTGACATGCGGGTCAATGATGTGGACGACGCCCCCGACCTTCTGAAAAAAGTATTGATTGATGCTGAAAATGGTATGGGCGAGCTAATGGCCGCATTCAACCTGGAGGATGAGGATATAGATATATAGTCAGATGTGACGCCCTTCCGTCGGAGCGTGCCCTTGGTGCACCCGGTTTTTTGTTCTCGTTACCTGAGCTATGTGTAGTAGCGTCGTTGGCTGAAGTTATCACAGAAATAGGAATCATGTATATAGCAAGTGTATTGCTCACAACGGCCACGGTGCGAACACGGAGCTCAGGTGGGAACAGTCACGGCAAGACCTCACCGACCGCCTGTATGATCTGTACGGACTCTTCACACATTCGAGGTGTAAATCATGAAGTTTTATTATAATTCACAAGTACTACTACAAGTACACAATATCTATAACTGCACCACCTGGAGCAACTGTCTAGCACTCATCTAGTGTCACAGATGTGGCAAGCTAGGCCACACTACGAGCAAGTGCAGTGCCAGCCGTGTGATGAACGCGAGCAAATGGTCGCACGCACGCGGGCACGGACCCCGAAGCTCTTCTGCGCGGTCGAGCTGGACCCGTTGCTGGGAAGGCCGCCGACCTGGATGAAGACGAAGCCGCTCACACGCATCTTGAGGGTGCGCAGCCGGCGGAGTTCGTAGACGACGAGCTTGAGTTTGGGAGGTGGAGGCCATCGCGGAAATCGCCCCTGTGTCAGGGCACGATTCCCGAGTCCGAGGGCGAGGTGGCTGAGGCGCCATAACCCTGCACGGTCGAAGCCATGTGCAGGCCAGTTGGCCTGCACATAAGACGATCGACCGGGGCAGAGCAGCGTTGCCACCCGTGGTCTTGAGGGGAAGCCTCCTTGGGAGGAGGCCGTCGCATCCCGCCCAGGTGAGGGCGTGCAGCACCAGGCAAGGGCGACGGGCAACGGACGGGCGACGACGGCGCCGCCCCAGTTGACGGCGTGCAGCCCCAGGCGAGGGCGACGAACGACGAGGGCGCCGCCCCAGGTGAGGGCATGCAGCCCCAGCGAGGGCGTGCAACCCCAGGTGACGGACGACGGGTGACGGGCTTGCGACGAGGGCGCCACCCTAGGTGAAAACGTGCGGCCCCAGGCAGGGCGACGGGCAACAAGGGCGCCGCCCCAGGTGAGGGCGTGTAGCCCCAGACGACGGACGGCATTGGGTGACGGCGTGCAGCCCCAGGCGAGGCAACGACAGGCGACGAGGGCGCCACCCCAGGTGAAAACATGCAGCCCCAGACGAGGGCGACGGACGGGCGACAGGCGACGACAGCGCCGCCCCAGTTGACGGAGTGCGGCCCCAGGCAGGGGCGACGAACGACAACGGCAACGGACGGGGCATCGGGCAACAGGCGACGACGGCACCGCCCCAGTTGACGGGGTGCGGCCCCAGGTGGGGGCGATGAACGCCAACGGCAATGGACGGGGCAACGGGCGACAGGCGACGACGGCGCCCCAGTTGACGGTGTGGAGAGTGGAGAGACACGGTCAATGCTTCTGACCTGTGACTCTTAGTTGACCTCAAGTTGAAGGTCGAGTCGCGACCTCAGCACTGGATCGACCTGACTAAGATTTGACTTAGTCAATCCTCGACCTCGGCCTGGGGCCGGCCCGGGGTCGAGGTCGCAGCAACACTAGTTGTGCGTATCGTCCGAGCGCAAGCACATCGTGGCAGGCCCAGGGAGCAGCCACTACGACGACAGTCGCTGCATTGTGCGTCGCCTGCACCGAGCAACCAAACGCGAGCACAATGCACACAGCGGGCACAACACAACATCAGGAAAACGGCAAAATGCTGAATGCTTCTTAATGCTTCTTAATGCTTCTTTATTGCTCTTATTAAGCAGGGTGCCCTTCTTAATAAGCGGATAAGTGGCATTAAGAGGCATTAAGAAGCATTCAGCATTTTGCCGTTTTCCTGATGCAAGCACAATGCACACAGCGGGCACAACACAAGCACAATGCACACAGCGGGCACAACGTGGGCATGGAGCTCCTCTAGTATCATTGTTTTGTAGTTTAGTTTTGATTTTTATTATACTGTACTGGCATCTTTTGCCATAGGAACACACGAAAATATATTTTTTCTGTCTTTGAGTGCACGGGTACTTAACTACCCTTACCCGTTTAGACGGGAACCCGTACCCGTCAACGGGGTAAGGGTTTTGGTGGGGTACAGGTAAGGGTAGAGAAAAAATACCCACAGGTTACCCGGGCCATGCACTATATCTGAGACTCTCTAAGGACAACCTTGGCTTCTTAAAGCAGTCTGAATGTATCAGAGAGACAACGTCATTGCTTTACATTGCTATACCGTCTTTGGGGATTCCAACACATAAGTTTCCGGCAATTGTCTGGAGTGTCTATAGCTGTTCGCGAGTGTCGGCAGTGCTCGAAACTCTCCCACAATGCTCCATAGCAGCACTCATCGACAGCATCCAGTACTGCTTAACAAGGTCTGACAATGTTACTGCCAGTATGTTGCGACTCCAAGTAGCAAGGAATAAGAGCAAAGCTAAGTCACACATTGACTTAGAAGAACGATAGAGCAGAGGTTTCCCTGTCCTAGTATGTTAGGACGCCTCTATGAGAAGGGAAGGCACATGAGAGTGGAGGGGAATAGTCAAGATCTCAAGTCGTATTCAGGTAGATAGACAGGAGACTCAACTTGCCGTCCTACAGACAGCAAGGAGGGGTTTATATACAGAGGGAGCTGTGCTACTACTAGGCGTGACAGCTCATCAAGAAACACATGTTAACATACACAGAAACACCTGATAACTGCATCTTGCTGGCATCCCATGCCAGCTCAGCATGTTAAGACCCTAGCTGGTCTCACGTCGCTATCGTGTCACTTAAGTCGAGTGACTTTGTCCCGACGAAGTCGAAGGGACAGGCGCCAAGCCGTAACGCCTGTATGTGGGCGTATGCGTAGATTACGCCGCCCAAACAAAGACAGGGGCACGTGGTGATTAACCTACAAGCGCCGAGTAACGATGATCGAGAAGGGACCCGGCGGCACAGTGGGCTCCCCTTAGAGACAAGGTTCAACGACTAGCGCGCGGAGTGGCAATGAGCACGCGATGATCGGAGTTCCTCTAAGCAGACTGAAGCGCAGTCTGAGTCGCGTAGAGATGAACAGGGATAAGACAGTTGGATTGGTACAAGTAAGCTCGAACACGAGTTGGCTAGGAATGGTACAGAAAGTCAAGCTTAACTTGACTGCGGCCCTAAGGGCGTCCTTATATACTCGGCAGTATAGTAATGAATGAATCAGGAACAAGTCAGGAACAGAACAGGAACGGCATAGTACAAGCCACAGGTGGTAATAACCAGCCACCTCTCACGGTCAATGAATACTGGTGGCTGACAGGTTATACAAGAACCAGGCACCGTGGGACTAGAATCAAGGTAATCAACGCATAGGTAAACATGAACGTACAATCACATATGGGTAGGGCTTCACGCCCTTCTGTCAAGGTCAAACGCAATACAAGTCCAGTTAGGGTGTGACCCCCACATCCTAACATCATCCTCTCTCTATGGTTCTCGTCCTCGAGAACTCTCACCTGCATGATCTGCTGGTGAAGTCTTTTCGCCCTTCACTGGGCATTCCGTGATGGTGCATCTGTAGTTTTGGTGAGATAAGGGCACCTCGCACCGGAGTCTTTTTAGTCGATCGCAGAGTCGATGGGGATGACTGCAGAGATCTCGATATGTCCTGCCTGCTCGCAGTAGACACAAGTATCATGGGCTCCTTTTACCCATCGTCGTTCAAGGTTATGGGATTTGAGTCCCCGTGGTCGTGCTGGGCGTTTGTATTGGCTTGCCCGTGGTCGTGTTACCTTGAGGTAGGGTGAATCCGTTCTACTATGCCCGCGCGATGTAAACGCTGCGCGGGCACTGCGGGTGTCCTCCATAGCCTTGTCACAGGCCTCTTCATATCCTTGACGCTCTACTTGCGCAAGGGCCTCGAGTTTCAGAACACGGAGTCTCCTCTCCGTCAGGGTCTGCTCCCATTGTGGAATGCTGAACAGCCGCCAGCATCAGCGGCTACACCATAATCGCCCAAATGCCAAGGGCTCGCTGTGTGTCGCCTTGGAAGTAACTCTGAGGACTGAACATGCGGTTGACCGCATCTTCCTCAGACGTAATGGCCACCTCTGGTCTTGGAAAGGCAGTAAGAGGTGCCGTACACATGTCAAGGTTATGTCCTGGCCCGCCTTCCAGGTGGGCTCCCCACTTCCCGGATGTAGGAATTTGTGGGTACTTGTCTCACAAGGGGCAGTCTCCCTTGGGTCATGGTGAGCGCAGTGTGAGGCTCGGGCGGTGGTGAGGCAAGCTCCTCTATAGGTGCATCAATTAACATGGACGGTGGTGACGGGACTCCTCAGGAATGGAGGAGGAACAGGACTAGGTGACGGTGAACGATCAGTGACAGGCATCTGGGGTGCAGGTAGGAGGACAAGGGTTCCATCCCCTCGTATCGTCAGGGATCTCTTGTAGTATTCTCCTCATCCTCGGGCGCTGTGGCGCAAACCCTAACGATAATGCGGTGGATTTCTTGGGAACTCTGACTCCCCCACCAGGCGTGGGCATCAGGGGACTCCCTTCTTGGAAGACTCGGGATCAGAAGGTGGCGGTGGCGACCTAGGACTAGACTGGAGCCATTCTTCGGCTTCTTGGACAAGGCGGGCATGGGTTTCCCCATCTACAGCATCATGTATGATGAGGGGAACTTGGAGGGCTGGCGCACTCCACTCCTCACTAGAGCTGGAGGAGGACGACGAGGATGACACGACGCGAAGGCGTCTACAGGTGACCATCGAGTGGTGGACGATCCTTCCACAAACTCTGGCAAGTTGGAAGGGGCAGGTGTTAGCACAGGACTGGACATGACGTATGGCATGAGGTTGTCGGGCCTTGAAGGCCTCAATGAGATCTGGAGCATGTACTTCAGTGGCGGGCTCCCAGAATTATGCGCTGTGGAATATCCCTTCCACTTGACCAAGTACTGTAGGTCCTTGCGACGACCACTGCGTCGGCTGTCCAGGATATCTTCGACTTCCCACTCTTCTTCGCCTTCAATCAGCTCTGGTGGGGGTTCTTCATAACGATGGGGTTCATGGACGTTTGTCTGCATGGGTGGAGGACGGCAGCATGGAAGACATTATGGATCTTCCAATTCCTGGCAACTTGAGACGATAATTGACCTTGCCAAGGACATCTAGGACGGGGAAAGGTCCGAATCTCTTCTCCCTGAGTTTGTGTGTAGGGTGCGTGGTCCGGAGGTTCTTCCCTTCCAACCATACCCGATCTCCCACCTTGTACTGGTGGTAGCTGCTGTTTGCCTTGTAACTGCTGGCAGCAATGATGGCTCCTTCGCCTCCTTCCTGGCCTGATATAGGGCCTGGACTCGCGTCCTGAACTGGGGAAGAGCACTGACTCGCTCTGGCTGGTGGTGTGGGGAACTGCTCCCATCCATAGTCGTAGGGAGTCTTCTTGGTCGTGGCGACGGCCGGGAGTTCAAGATGTACTGGGTGACAGGCAACCACTCTCGCCAGTTGTCTTGGGCTTGGTTGCAGAAGATACGGAGGATTGTCTCCACATTTTGGTTTGTACGTTCCGACTGTCCATCGTCTGGGATGGTAGCAGTGCTCATGTTGTGCTGGATAGACAACTGCTTGCACATCTCCTTGAACAGGTCCGACGTGAATCGCACGTCTCGGTCAGAGATGACCTTCTTGGGGATCCCAGTATAGGGGAAGACTCGCTCGCGGTAGAGCTCCAGGAACTCCGTTGTTCCCATGGCCTCCTTGCAAGGCACGAGGATCACTGCCTTGGTACAGTCGTGGTCAGTGATGGTCAAGATGGTATCGCATCCCCCAGACGTGGGGAGCTTTGTGATGAAGTCCAAGGCAATGGTGCCGAATGGAACGTCAGAGGTTGGCGTGATGGGCTGCTGTGGGGGCTGGTTCCGATGTGTAATGGTCTTTGTGGCCTGGCATTTCAGGCATCCTAGAACGTACGCCTTGACATCTTGGCGCATGGAGGGCCACCAATAGTCGCGACCCAACTGGATCTGCATTTTCCAAATGCCTGGGTGCCCCGCCGTGGGAGCGTCATGATATGCGGTTAGTAATTCCGCCCGGACTTGCTCTGGTTCTGGCACAACTAGGGCCTCCTGGTTCATCCATCGCCCTTCACTGGTGCAGTATATGGGTACTGCGTCTTCCACTCCTTGAGTCGTACTTCATATTTGGACTGCTGCTCATATATGGCCTTGTCCACTTGGTTCATACTTGTCGCTCTGCGAAGACCTCGCTGGTAGTGCAATCATGGCCTCGTTGTCCTCCTTCCCATCATCATGGTCAGGTCGTCGTGATAGAGGATCGGCCCAATTCTTGGTGCCCTTGATGTGGTGTAATTCATAGTCAAAGTCAGCCAACACCCCCAAGTACCGTGCCACTCGTCGGCATAACTTCTGGGGGTCACGGTAGTATCGTAGATTGTCGTGATCGGTGTATATCTGGATGGGGTGTGGCGAATCCTTCACAAGGTGTCGCACCTTCTTCAAGGCATGAATAATAGCCAGGAACTCCTTATCAGCAATGGAGTAGTTTCGCTCAGGCTCTGTAAGGGCCTTGGACAGATAGAAGACGGCATGGGCCTTGCCTGCTTCGTCTCGCTGGGCCAGGACCCTCCTAGTGCATAGGTCGAGGCATCCACATAGAGTTCGAACTGTCGGTTCGGATCGGGGTGATGAAGTGCAGGTTCACTAGTGACCTGTTGGATGAGTTGATTCAGGGCGTCACGATGCTCCTGTGTCCACTGGAACTTGACCCCTTGCTTCGTGAGGTCATGAAGAGGTCGGGCTATGCCTGCGAATCCACGAATGAAGGCGCGTTGGTATCCTAAGAGCCCCAGGATTTGCCGTACTTGTTTGACGGTCTTCAACTCTCGCGGCCATTGAGCTAGGCCCGCAATTTTGACTGGGTCAGGACGAACGCATCCTCCTCCAACAATCCATCCAAGTATTTTGATGGATTCTGTCTCGAACTGGCATTTGGACGGCTTCAGGAAGTAAGAGCATTCTTCCATGCGGTCCAGGAACTCGTGTGTTATCTGCTTGTGTCGTGCGCGCCCTTCTTTATCACTGGTGGTGGCGATCCACCAATCGTCCATGTAGTTCCCCACTTCCTCAGGGTACTTCTGGAGTAGGGGCTGGAAGTCTCGATGCATGATGCGTTGGAAGAATGGGGGTGCATTCTGCAGACCAAAGTACATGACACTTGGCACGTACGTGCCGAAAGGCGTTTTGAAGGCCGCCTTATGCTTGTCTTCTGGGTGGAGTCGGATGTTATTGTATCCCCACCGTATGTCAAACTTGGAGAACAGGGTCTTGCCATGTAGTCGTTCTATGGCATCTTGGATATTTGGTAACGGGTTGTGATCCTTCACAGTGTGTTCGTTTATTGCCTTGTAGTTCATGATGAGGCGTTTATCCTTGGCAGGGGTTCCATCCTCCTGGATCTTGTCAATGAAGTAGACAGGGGAGACGTAGTTGGACTTCTCCTGAGTAATGCGCTTGAGTTTTTCCTCCTTCTGGAGCCACTCCTTCATGCGCTCACGGTCATCCTTGGACTGGGGGTAGACCTTGCAGTCTATGTGATCAGGGGCTCCTGGTTTGAGCGTGATGCGCATATCTTCGCTGCGCTCTGGTGGGAAGCGATGGGATTCTTCTTCTGAGAAGACCTTCCAGTGACGGCGATACTCTTCTGGAATTTCCCCGAGTTTGCCCCCTTCCACCTTGTCCTTCAAGGACTGCATGCTACGCGCAAATATGGCCTCTCCTGGACCGGGCTGTCCACAGGTTTTGAGGCCCTCTCGCTGTGCTCGTAAATTGACTTGAGCAGGTGACTCGGCGACTTCACGCCTGGAACTAGTGATGGTGACTTGTCCATCCAGGATAGTGGCTTTCGCCAATCAATCTGCGGGTTGAACTTATGCAGGAACGGGTATCCAAGAATGAGGTTATCATTCCCGATTTCGGCAACGAGGAACAGGAGGAGGGCCTTTCGCCCAGCTACGTCGATGGATAGCCACAGGAATTTATTGATCCTGCCATCCTTGTGTGTGGATCCATCCACCGTGTGGATATCAATGGGTTTTAGCAAGGCGCGGGGTTTCAACCCAAGGGTGTTAGCAAGAGTGGACTGATGAAGTTTTCCGTGGCACCGCTATCGATGAGGGCCGGTGTCTGAGTTTCATGAAGGGTGGTTTTGAACATGATCATGGCATTGAGAGCCCTGGTTCCGCGTATGTAGACGGTGCGGACACTTCTGACATGGACAGAGGGGCCTGCTTCGGCCTCAGGAGTTGGCGAGTGAGACGTGCTTCGAGTCTTTTGTCGTCGTCTGGTTTGCATTGTCTGGAGTTCTACCTCCTTGTTTACTTCTCGTCTGATGGCGTGCTGCCATTCGTCAAGGTTTTGGGGTACTTGGGTTCGTCGCAGGGCATCGCGGATGATCCATGCGGTAGTCCTCCTGGAATAACACAAGGGTCCACTGATCCTGTCGTGTCAAGGTAGTGCGGCTGAGCAATGTCTCGAAGTTGTGGATGTATGCGTCCACCTCTAGTCCATGCATGACTAGGCGTTGCAACTGCCCGTAGACTTCCTCGGGTGATTCTGTCATAAAGGTACGGCGGAAGTCCTCAGTGAAGTCCGCCCAGAGATTCTCGTCTGTCTCGTTATGCGTTGGTGGAATCTGGGGAAGATGTCCATCCACCTTACGGATTAGTTCGCCCAGCTGTCGGGCCACCCATCCGTCACATGGCCCCCCTTATGTATGTCAGGGCTAAGGCTACCCGTTCCGCGGGTACTCGCATCATGGGAGGTGGCGGTTGAGTCGTCGCCATAGTTCAAACTGGTTTACAAAACGGAGGGCCTTGGTGGGGTTTCCGTAGAAGGTCAGGGGAGGTTTTCCATTAACCTCTGTCATGTTGTAACTCTCGTGCCCATCATCAGGGCTCTGGTCTTCTCCTTGTGGCGTGTGGAAGGAGTCAGTGGACGAGGAACTGGAACCATCTGAAGATACGGATGGCGGACATCTGGGGACATTGGTGAGGATGCTGGGACTTCACTGCTGGGTAGCACAACGGCTGGCTCTTCCTCTTCGTCATGGAGGGTCTGCATTGTTTCTGCGTCAGGGTACTCCCTAGAGCTGAGCTCGATAGGGGTGGTCCATGCAAGATCAGCCTCTGTTACATCTAGAGGGCCTGTCAACGGTTCTGGGGACGCTCCTCTGCATCCATGTGCAGGAAGTGTTGGGTTATGCTTTCTTCTTCCTCAATGTCGGGTTTGTCAAGGAGACTTCCATCTCATCAAGCCTAGTGGGGCTTTGGAAGTGCGTGGGGTCAAGTATGTTCTCTGGTTGGAAGGCTTCTTCTGGCAAGGGTGGTAGGATTACTGGTACTGGGGACTCAGTTCGTGAAGACGCAACCGTGCGCTAGTCGACTCTCGTGGACTGAAGACTGTCACCTTGCTGGCTGGTATCCAGGACGTAGGCTGTTGGTTATCTGTTATAATACATGGAGGGGTTTTCTTGGACCTTTGTCTCGTCTTTGTCCCAGTACTGCTGGCTGTCCTGGGGTTCCCAACCCACACTTGTAAGCCGCTAGTTTCCATTACCATCTATTGTATATCTCCCTTGGTCTACTTGCCAGTGCAACGGTGCCATTCTTCGGCATTGATGAACTCGATAGGCAACTCAAGACTTCCCATTTGAATATAATAGGAATCAGGTCGAACGTTTGGTCATGACGTGTTTCTTCTCCTTCCAGGAGTCGAGCCACTTTTCGTCTAGGTGGCGTGGGTTCACTGGCATCAGCAGATAGTGGTTATGGTTTGCCCCACTGGGCACGTCCCTTAATATGGGGAGGTAGGTCATCCTGGTGTCGTGGATGCAGGAAGGTGATCATGTCCTTGGTCGGTATGTCGACCCATACAATCTCTGGCATGAGCAGGATGTTCTGCAGGTGAAACTCCCTTTTCGGAGCGACAATGGTCCTTCGCCCTGTATCTGTAGGCGGGGTGCGACCAATACTACCCCGGTATGCATTCGAGCTAGGCGGGGACTCAAGGCAACTGTCCTTTGCAGAGTCTGAGGCGACTCCTGAGGTTTAGTAGCAACTGGCTGGATGCCGACTCGCATGTCTTGCGTTGGTCGGACTGACATGGCTTCTTCTTGCCGTTTTGGCATGGACTGAGGCTCTCCCTCACGCATCTGCATTTCCCGAGGGTTTGGAACATCACCCTCACGCATCGGCGCAATCTGAGGGTTGGAAACATCGCCCCCTCACGTCTGCGAATGTTGAGGGCTGGGCACATCCTCTGCGTGTATTTGCATCTGAGGACTCCCTCCAATCACGTCTAGGGATTGAGGGCCTGTCGCCTTGCCAGCGGCGCCGCTGGTTCCTGAAGCCATATCACGGACTGCTCATTGCTTATGTAGGAAGCTTGACTTTTTGTTAAGACCCTAGCTGGTCTCACGTCGCTATCGTGTCACTTAAGTCGAGTGACTTTGTCCCGACGAAGTCGAAGGGACAGGCGCCAAGCCGTAACACCTGTATGTGGGCGTATGCGTAGATTACGCCGCCCAAACAAAGACAGGGGCACGTGGTGATTAACCTACAAGCGCCGAGTAACGATGATCGAGAAGGGACCCGGCGGCACAGCGGGCTCCCCTTAGAGACAAGGTTCAACGACTAGCGCGCAGAGTGGCAATGAGCACACGATGATCGGAGTTCCTCTAAGCAGACTGAAGCGCAGTCTGAGTCGCGTAGAGATGAACAGGGATAAGACAGTTGGATTGGTACAAGTAAGCTCGAACACGAGTTGGCTAGGAATGGTACAGAAAGTCAAGCTTAACTTGACTGCGGCCCTAAGGGCGTCCTTATATACTCGGCAGCATAGTAATGAATGAATCAGGAACAAGTCAGGAACAGAACAGAAAACGGCATAGTACAAGCCACAGGTGGTAATAACCAGCCACCTCTCACGATCAATGAATACTGGTGGCTGACAGGTTATACAAGAACCAGGCACCGTGGGACTAGAATCAAGGTAATCAATGCATAGGTAAACATGAACGTACAATCACATATGGGTAGGGCTTTACGCCCTTTCTGTCAAGGTCAAACGCAATACAAGTCCAGTTAGGGTGTGACCCCCACATCCTAACACAGCACAATGGTGAGTCATCAGCCACAAAGGCGCAATCACAAGCCACAAAGGCCACAAGGCCACAAACACTGTAAACACTAAACACTAACCGATATCACAAGCCATGCACCAGCAAGCGCTTCCATCCTATGAGTCAGTCCAAAACTACGTGGCATGAGTCACTTTGGCCGGTTCCACTACTCACCCCAGTGCACGGATATTACCCATCCTGGGAGCTGGTTACAGGCAATGCTGCACACTGTCTGGCACTTCTCAAATGTGTCTGTGACTGCTTGTTAGTGTCCGGCGCTACTCAACGGTATCTGGTGCTACTCAACAACTTCCCACAGTCGTCTAATATATCCAGTACTGCTTGACAGTGTCTGACAATAGCAAAGCATGCCCAGGATGGCTAGATGCCTGGCAGTGTCTGGCATTACTCAACAGCCTCCCACACTGGCTGAAATTGACCAGAAATACATGATAAAGTCCAGCAGAATTACACAATATCTTGCAATTCTTGACATTGTCCTGTATAGCTAACTCTTTCTGGTATTGTGGCACAGTGCCCAGCACTATTCTGCATTGGCTGGCACTACTGGACGTAATTTCCAACCAACCTCTTCATTTTCCAGACTTGGAAAACAGTGTTAGCAATACAGACACATATACAGTATTCCTGGAATATGTCTGGCAGTATTCAGTACTACTCTGTAGCCTCCGGCATTACTCAACAATCTCTGGCAGTTCACTGCAATGTTTGGCACTGCTCAACTGTGTCCAGCTACACTACACTTTGGCTGGCACTACTTGACCATGTCCAGCATTACTAGATTGCAATCGGCAGGGCTGCACTGAACCCGGTGCTGCTCCAGAGTGTCTGGCATTACTCTTCATCTTTGCGGCTTTGCTCCATAGTGTCCGGCATTATCCCCTCTTGTCCAGCCAGCACTGTTCACCAGTGTCCGGCACTGCTCCCCACTGTCTGGCAATGCTCTCCAGCGTCTGGCATCACTCCATCTTGGGCAGAATCTTGTCTGGCATTGCTTCATCTTGTCCGGCATTGCTCTGTATTGTCCGGCATTGCTCCAGAGTGTTCAGCATTGCTCCAGAGTGTCCAGCACCCCTGCAGGTTGTCCGGCAATGCTCCAGAATGTCCGGCACTACTCCTGTACATCCGGCAGTACTCCAGACTGTCCGGTACTGCTCCCCAGTGTCTGGCACTGCTCCCCAGTGTCCAGCACTGCTCTCCGTGTCTGGCACTGGATTGAGTAAATCCTGGGATTGAGTAAATCCTGGGATTGAGTAAATCCTGGGATTGAGTAAATCCTGGGATTGAGTAAATCCTGGGATTGAGTAAATCCTGGGATTGAGTAAATCCTGGGATTGAGTAAATCCTGGGATTGAGTAAATCCTGGGATTGAGTAAATCCTGGGATTGAGTAAATCCTGGGATTGAGTAAATCCTGGGATTGAGTAAATCCTGGGATTGAGTAAATCCTGGGATTGAGTAAATCCTGGGATTGAGTAAATCCTGGGATTGAGTAAATCCTGGGATTGAGTAAATCCTGGGATTGAGTAAATCCTGGGATTGAGTAAATCCTGGGATTGAGTAAATCCCAGGATGGAGTAAATCCCGGGATGGAGTAAATCCCGGGATGGAGTAAATCCTGGGATGGAGTACATTTGAACTGAACGAATCCTGGGTTTGAGTATATCCTGGGGTGGAATAACTCCTGGGTTTGAATATATCCTGGGAGTGAATAAATACAGGGATTCAATATATCCCCATGATGGAGTCAATCCCTGGGATTCACTCAATCCCGCAGACCAAATAGTACCGCAACCTAAAGAATACCTCAATCCGATGATTCCCAGGACATGACAAATCCCATGACTATTGATGTTTTCTACCATCGCCCTGCAACGATTTACATCAGGAAAACGGCAAAATGCTGAATGCTTCTTAATGCCTCTTAATGCCTCTTATCCGCTTATTAAGAAGGGCACCCTGCTTAATAAGAGCAATAAAGAAGCATTAAGAAGCATTAAGAAGCATTCAGCATTTTGCCGTTTTCCTGATGTACGGATTTTGTCATTTTTGTTATGCGGCCATGATTTGGTGTTTTAGGAATATAAATATCCTATTCAGAGTCATAATCCAAGCAATTCATAAATGTTTATGTATTATTCATGTACGACATGGGGGTCAAATTAGCAATTGTCTCAGGAACATGGCATTGTGCACTTTTCACGATGAGATGGATACACAACGACGATTTAGAGCACTGCCCCAATATCACCATATGTACAAGATGAAGGCAAATGACAACAAATGCTGACAGTCTAGAACTTGGTGGGATTGTATCCTTTGAACCGTTGGCAACAAACGTATCTTGTCCATCAATGATCTCATTGGCAAGTCATAGTCGGCCTGCTAGCATGCTAAGCCCATGGCCCAATTTGGGCAGGCCAACCGATTGTTTTCTCACCTACAACCATCTAGCTAGCTACTCTTCACTGTCCAAATTATCAAGTATAACATGTTTGACCCCCCGTAGTCATATGGCATTGCCGCTCACTTCCCATCTGCGTAGGCGTCAATCGGAGATATGGACCTGGATGTAACCCCATTTGGTGAATCCCCTTGTATTCTAAGCATTGAAAGTAAGTGGCTACTGATCTCTGGGCAGTTACTTGCCTGACGCTCTTGAAATGCCATGCAAGTCAGCAGAGGCCGTTGCCCGGAGGAAGGAAATCAGGTTTGTGAATCCTTTCTTCCTCGGTTTTAGTGTACTTAAATCCTTTTATAGAAAGCAGACTTCTACAATAAGAAATGAGAGGCAGAGGCTATATGCCTCTGTGCTCCGCTCAACGGGTCGACGAAAAACCAAGAAAAGCGAGAAACGGAAGCAAATTGCTCAGGCAAAGACTACTGTCATGCCTCCCTGGTATGTAACTGCTCTTTTCCGTTGAAATGATGACTCATTATCATTTGACCTAAGCCCTTCAGGCTGTCTAGTTGCCCTGGCAATCCCAATGTGGACCGCAGTCAGGTCCAGCGCTCGATCTGAGGCGAATGCGCTGTCAAAAGTTCGTAATTGGCGCCAGTGTTGTGAAAAAGCCTGCCTAAGGGGAGATCCTCCGATCTCTACCTGGATGGCATTTGCAGAAAAGGTTCAAGGGCTACAAAGGTCGGAGTATAAGGCCACGACGGATGCATATGGCCAGGGACAGGAACTGGACCTCCGTCTACTAATTGGGCTTACGGAGCAAGAGGAGCTTGCCGTACGGGCTGTCGATGCAGCCGTTGATGGAAAGGTAGAGGCTTGGGCCGAGCCTTACATTCTGAGTGGACTGGAGTGAGTTCTCTTTAGATTGCTCCTGGTTTGGGAGTTTAACCATTGAATAGCTTTGACCGGTCGGGGGCTGCCTCAAAATTCCCTGAGCTCAAGCACATCATTTGGTCAGCTGCCGACAATAATTAGAATAATACCAGATGCAGATTAGTTTTCCCGATTGAATGTTTCTCCATTTGTGCGAGTTCAAATTCGGCATGTCCCTTAGCGGCATCGTCGATCACATGCACTAAGCCAATTAGTATGAGCATCGATCATTTCCTCTGTGCATTTTGCATTCAAGTGAGTAAACTCGGTGATTGTAGATCCTGCCGGTGTATATATCGGGAATATTAGATCCACCAATGAAAAATTGGTTTGTTGAAGATTTGCCATGCGGCAGTAGTTCCGTGGAGCCTTTGCAATGTGAAAAGTTTTGATTCCTTCACCATCCCACTTCTGCAGTAAAACAATATCTTATCCACTTGCCATGTCTACCACATCTTATGAACCCTCGGAAAATGAACATGGGGATCAACCCCTCAATGTGGCAGATTATCCGATATTCACCATTCACCTTTGGCCAGATGCGGAACCTCAATCCCACTTGGTAGAATACCCGGCACTGTCCCGGGAGGATCGTCCAGAGTTTTTGCAAAGGTTTTGAGGAGGTTTGGATCTTTGAGAATCCAAGCTGGGATTGGGATGGCAGGCCACCAAAGAAGGAGGATAATCAAAGTACCACTGGACAAACAGGCAAGTCATTATCCATAATTGGTCATAATTTCATATATGGTGTTGTGATCCTTCATTCTCGTCCACTGACTGACGAGTTCATATAGGCAGTCCGAGACTGGTACAGTGAGAATGGGAGGGTTCAAGAAGTTCGGAAGTTCAGAAACCGCCTCAAGAATGGAACGTTCGAACTTTGTACGCCACACTTATAAGAAGCATATATCAGCATCATATTGCACCAGGACCCATCTGCCATATCTGGATCTGCCCCCTACATGAGACATTACCAGTGGGGAGTACAATGGGATTGTCTCAGCTATCAAAGAGGACTTAGATGAACTCAAGTCAACGGCAGAGGAGTACAATCACACCAGGGACACCTCCTGAGCTACATCAATCATAGCAAACAAGGTCGGAGTCTCTGCGGGTTATACTGGAACTAATATTTGCATAGTAATGCCCGCCGGGCATTTCTCGACGTCACCTGGGACTACTGCATGACCGCCTCAAGACACTTTGGATATGGACATTTGTCTTTTATGTCCCTGAAAGTGCAGATGATGGTGGCCCAGGGGTGTAAGTTGCCTTGTTTTATATGAGGCAGGCTGATGGATGGTTAGGTTTGACCCATCGATGGACCTTGGGGCCAAGAAGCCTCTTGATTCAGCATTGGATAAAACTCTGGTACTGGACAAGCTTGTAGAGTTTGCGAGGAACAGAAATTGTGAGTGAAATCTTGCTCAATTGGCATGGTATGGATGATGTGACCATCTTGCCAGCCAACGCTGATAGTCCACCTGAGAAAAAGAAGAAAAAGCTTTCCTATAAGGATGACATCAGCATTCCCATTCGACAAGAAGGTCATAGGATTATTCTCGACCCGGAATATCTTTCCCAGGAAAGAGCCAAGGTTCAGAGAGAAGAGCTACCCTACTTTCGGAACCTCATACAAGCAGCAGAAGGTAAGAGGTATCTCGTTGCTTACACTCAAGTGACGACTATATTTATTTCTCCATAGCTGCTCTAGGAGATGATCCTGAGCTAGAACCATCATGGACAGCAATTAGCCAAAGCAACCAGGAATGGTTCGCTGATGAATACCTGCCTTCAATTTTGGACAAGTGGAAAGAAGAAAAGCAAGTACATATTCAAGATCCAACCAAAATGTCAGTGGATGAACGTTGGGCGTGCCTTGAACACTGGTACAGCATTGGGCACCTTTAGATGCTGGCTTGGAAACCCTGTACAATGGCCGCCAACCGCACTCCCACTCCCTTCACCCTCCCACCTCCTGTCCGCGATCACTCCACCCATCATGATCGCCTCACCCTCCTTCCACACAGCTGCCTTACCCCCCATGATCATGCCATCACATGTAAACAAATGGCACAACGGGCTGCTGTCTGCCCTGTCCTTTTCATCTCCGAGGTCTCCTCATCGTCTGATGGTTTTGTCTCCGCCTGGGCCCTGCAGACAGACCTCCCCATGATTGGCGGCCTCACCTCACACCACTCTTGAGCCGCACTCAACTCTCTGCACTTATCGCTGGCCTCTCTTCCCCTCTACTCCTTAATAATGCTGGACACCTTAACTGGTTAGACATTCTCCCTAGCCGCATGATACAGAACCATGCCTCCACAGTGGGCCCTGCCCTCTACTGGCTCTTTCTTCCTGCCTACATGCTTCTCTTCTCACTCTCCTGGCCCTACCTGGCTCTCTCCTATCCATCAAGTTCTGATGGTTCTCCTCCTACTGGGCACACGCTCGCCACATTAGAGATTTTGTCACTCATTTGGATGATGACAACCTACCTCTACAGCTGCCTCTCCCACCTCTGGACCAATGGGACGAGATGTACCAAGAGTGGGCCGCCTCGTATGTCCCCTCCTCCAAATCATCCCACACCTCCTGCCATCCCCCCAATGGCAACCGACCCCCTCCCTTCATCTGAGGTGTCCTTGCCTGCAGCAACTGCCGCCTCTTCTCTGCCACCATGGCACCATCCAGCTCTCCACTGGCCATGCGTTCACCTCCACTTACTTGCTTCGATTTTGCCCAGGTGCCGATGATAACACCTGCTGCCCATGCTCCACCCCAGGTGCTCTGGAATCTCATACGGCAAAGCATGTCATCCTCGACTGCAGGTAGCACAACACAATTTGTCAACAGGCCTTTGGAACTGCGACTCCCCTCTTCTCCTACATCTTCGGCACCTTTGCTGGAGGCTTCCAACTTGGAGAATTCCTCAGGCTTTCACGCAACCTCCTCCACCCTCTCCCTTCCCCGGAACCAACCTTTTACTCTCCAAGCCCAGGTTGATCTACCTGTGGACTAAGGCAGGTCTTGTTGAGAATGAACTTGATCACATGATCACACTGTGACAAGAGGGTGACATTTGGCGGAGGAAAATTGCAAAAGCTAATGTGTATTGTAATACTCACTTTAAGAAAAATATGGCAGCACAGAAAGTTTATAAATGATGTTTTTGAGAGTTCCTTGCAGACTGATTTCTTATCGTTGCTCATAAAAACATGCCAATAGATTTTTATTATTGTTGAAATGATCTCATTTCCAAAAATGGAAACACATGAACAGTCAAGTTGCACTCATTCCCACCCATGCGCTTTGGCCATTGTCACTTGTGTTGCATCGCGTCTACCCTCCCAGTTTGCTTTCTCACATCACTGACATCATGCCTTTGAAAAGGAAGTTTAACCTCAAGAATCTTGGGAGCTGGGTTCCATTGAAAACAAAGAAAAAGAAGCACAATCATGGTCAAGAGGGAAACAAGGAAAATGTGCATCCACATGCCAAATGACTGGAAAACAGCACACTAACCACACAGAAAACAACCCAGATTGCTCCAGGAAACCCTCTGAAGCCACAAAGCTGCCTCGTAACCCCTGTTTTCCCCCAGCAGTTGCCCCAAGAGCCCACACCGGCCCACCAACTATATCCACACAATCAATTGCTTGTTGGCCGAACAACTGACATTACTCCCTTAGATGTGGCTACTATGGATGTAGGAGCATGCGAGGATGATGAGGGGGACAGTTGGGACGATGACAAGTGATCCACATCTCATAGTGATTGTCAACTTATTGAAGATACCAATGACGAGTCAGATGAGCCCGAAAAGAAAAAACAGGGTCTATTCTTGTTCCCTCCCACATTAGACAATATTGAGAAGGCCTTTACTGACCTTCGCAGCATTCTGAGACCCCACACTGAAAACGGACATGGATTTCAGGACCCAGGCTTGGACAGAATTGTGGCAGAGCGGCTGTTGGCCATGAAGCTGTTCTGCTACAATTACATTGATATGCAGAAAAAGTGGCCAATTTCGCCACAATGGCAAGCGGCATCCTTGCAAACGGCAAAGAGCCTTGGTGGTGGTTCATACATGGCTCAGTCCTTGCATGACTGGACTCGCGCTTTCCTTGCCAATCCGGATTTCATCCCCAAACACAATCAGAAAGGATGGGCTGGTCATAACACCCGGACATTCTAGCAAAGCTAAATTGCACAAAGACAATCTCACACGCTACAGCACACCGATGGATGAGGAAAATGGGTTACCGATGGACAGCCCACCCATGTGGGCAATATGCTGATGGGCATGAGAGACCCAATGTTGTTGAATATTGCAATAAGTCTTTCTTGCCAGCAGTTCATGAGCTGAAAGAAAGGATGTGGAAATGGGGCTCTGATGGTCAACAAGAAGGAATGGCCATAAATCAGGAGCGCTGGGTTGTTTTGTGGTATCACAATGAGTCCACTTTCTATGCCCATGATCGGCAAAAAAAGCGCTGGGTTCACAAATCGGAAATGGCCACACCCTATGCGAAAGGGGAGGGACAGTCACTCATGGCCGCAGATTTTGTCTCAGCAGACTATGGCTGGCTTCGATCCCCTGATGGAAAGGAGAGTGCAAGAGTACTTTTCAGAGCAGGGAAAGCACATGATGGATATTTCGACAATGAAAACATCCGAGCACAAGCTGCATGTGCCATGGACATCTTGACAAGGCATTATTCCCATGAGGACCATGTTCTGGTCTTCGATAATGCAACAACCCATCGGAAACAAGCTGTGGAATCCCTGTCTGCCTCAAAGATGACCAAGGGACCATTAGCTAACTTCCTTGTAGACATCAATGCAGTCGATGAAGCCAGAAAACCACTGTATGGTCCCAATGGAAAAATCCTAAAGAGGAAAGTGCGTATGGAAAATGGAAAGTTCAAGGATGGGACTGAGCAAGTGTTCTATCACCCTGAGGGCCACAAGTATGCTGGACAGTTCAAGGGTATGGCCACAATTTTGGAGGAACGTGGTTATGACACCAGGAAAATGAAGGCATAGTGCAGAACAAAGGCCATGGATTGCCATCAAGGGCCTACAATGTGCTGTTGCCGTCGGATACTGTACAATGAACCAGATTTCCAAAACATCGACTCCCTTCTTGAAGCAGATGTGAAAGCATGCAGCTTTCACATCTTGTTTTTGCCAAAATTTCATTGCGAACTTAACTTCATTGAGCAATGCTAGGGCCATGCAAAACGCCACTACAGACTATTCCCAGCATCCTCGAAAGACAAGGATCTTGAAAAAAATGTTGTCCAAGCATTGGATAAGGTTCCCCTGATCTCAATGCGTCAGTGAGTTGCATGAAAAGTTGTTCTCAGTCTGGTTTATTCATAGTGCACAGGTTCTCAAACCGTTCACTTCGCTTCATGTTTGCATACCAGATGGGTTTGGATGGCTCACAGGCAGCCTGGGCTGCAAAGATGTCACTGCTGGTATGTTGCAACTCCAAATAGCAAGGAACGAGAGCAAAGCTAAGTCACGCGTTGACTTAGAAGAACGGTAGAGCAGAGGTTTTGCTGTCCAAGTACGTTAGGATGCCTCTTATGAGAAGGAAAGGCACATGAGAGTGGAGGGGAGATAGTCAAGCTTCCGCTCTATTGAGGTAGAGAGACAGGAGACTCAACTTGCCGTCCTACAGACAGCAAGGAGGGGTTTATATACAGAGGGAGCTGTGCTACTACTGGGCGCGACAGCTCATCAAGAAACACATGTTAACGTACACAGAAACACCTGATAACTGCATCTTGCTGGCATCCCATGCCAGCTCAGCACAATGGTGAGTCATCAGCCACAAAGGCGCAATCACAAGCCACAAAGGCCACAAGGCCACAAACACTGTAAACACTAAACACTAACCGATATCACAAGCCATGCGCCGGCAAGTGCTTCCATCCTATGAGTCAGTCCGAAACTATGTGGCATGAGTCACTTTGGCTGGTTCCACTACTTACCCCAGTGCACGGATATTACCTGTCCTGGGAGCCAGTTACAAAAGAAGTATCGGGGCCACAGGACAATCCCTGCTGATATCTTGATTCAATTTGACAAGGATCACACAACTTAGCGCAATGGAGGTAGATCCCTATTTCTCAGTACTACAGACAGTACTGTACCATATCAAATGTCAACAAGTCACTTTAGGTCACTGTCATGGCACACTAGGTCACGGACTTGTGATCGAGCTGGTTCTCAACAGACCTACCTTACCTCATCGACAGGCATGGTAATGTTATTGCCCCCGAGGACTTCTGGCCAGAGCTAGATGATGATGCCTTGGACAGTATGTAATTACTACTCTTTTACTCCCACCTATGTACCCCTCATACCTCCCGTTCTCACACTACCTCCATCTCGCTGCATGCTCTAGTAGCATACCTGTCTCATAGTTTACGAACTCAGACAATAAACTGCATTAAAAAAAAAAAAAAAAAACCCCCCATACAATGTCCAATTTACTCACTCCGCTTCCACTTGAAGACTGCTGGTGGCATTCAGCATTTCCTGGGAAGCAGTTCCAGATCTGCAGAGACAAGCAGAAGTGTCAGACGAAGCAAGTAGTGAAGCAAGGTAGATTAGCACCCCAGCTCCCGGAATCTGAGGATCCATGTCCAGGCAAATCGGTATCCAACTCCTTGAATTCACAGGAATTAACCCCAGGAACATCGGCATTACAGAGCTCCTCGGAATCGATCCTGGGAACACCAGCATCTGAGCCCTGGACACCTGAGGAATTTGTCCTGGGAACTTTTGGATCCCCATCTCTGGAATCACTGGAACTGATCCCTGGATCATTTGCAATCCTGTCTCGGGACTGTACCAGATTACATGAGGTCTTGGCTTCCCCTTATCCCCCAGTACTGCAATGCCATTCTTTTACGGGAGGCACCTCCATCACATGACCTTTGCTCAAACTGTTCCTAGGTGTTAAGACTGTAGCGGGTCTCACACTTCTTGTGACCAGCCCTTAGTCTTTACAAGCTGCATTGGTAGTGGGTGTAGGCACCAAGTCTAGTGCTGAACAAGGAGTCGATGGTGATTGTCACCCAACAACCCAAAAGGAGAGCTCCTTCTGTACATGTGCGCAGAAACAGGAGGATCAAGAAGAGGAAATGATCAAGGGGCAAGGCTGCATAGTACACAAGTACATCAGGAAAAAATGATTATGCTACAGTGTTCTACATTGTTACAGTAGTAACAGTAGTTCCATTGCCAGTGAGCCGATTTGTAGTACAATGTTGGACCATGCAAGAGCAATATTGACTACCAAGCTACCACCCAAGCTACAGTGACAACCAAGCTGCCACTCATGCTACCAAGTTGCCACCCATGCTACCAGTTGCCACCCATGCTACAGTGACTACCAAGTAGCAGCTTGTACTACAGTGACTATCAAGCAGCAACCAGTACTACAGTGACTATCAAGCAGCAACCAGTGCTACAGTGACTACCAAACAGCAACCAGTACTACAGTGACTACAGTGCCACATCTGCAAACTTTTTGGGACTTTAGGGGCTTTCCAGCCTGTCACACTCATTGGCAAGTATCACAAGCTTTACAAACATAAGCAAGATGTATTAAATTAAATTTACATTGACAGTACTAATCAGGAATAAGTAGTGTAACCCAAGACACACATAAATGGACTCGAAAAAAAAATAAAAAATAAAAATAAAATAAGTAGTGTATGAAAGTACAAAGTCCCAGTCTGGTTGCATTTTTACCTACCCCATGCATTTGCGAGGTGGTGTGGAGCAGCGGTGTCGGGGGTCGCGCGGCGGCCAGGCATCGTTGTACAACCCCCACCCCCCACGCGTTTGCGAGCACGAGGAGTGTCGGCGTGGCGCTCAGCGGGAGGAGCGCGAGCGGCGAGGCGTCGCGGCACGGCACGCTGGTCAGGCGCAGCGGCGCGCAGGGATTGCGGAACGCGGCGTCCTCCGCGAACGCCTTGATGCCGACGAGATCCAGCGCGTTGCGGGTGAGCGGGGCACTCAGCGGGGGGAGCGCGAGCAGTGAGGACGGCGGGTGTCGGCGGGCGGGGGGCGCGAGCGGCGAGGACAGCAAGAACTCGACGCGGAGCGCGAGCAGGGCAGCGGGCAGCGGGAGGCTGTCGTATATCGGCGCGGTGTCCATTTAGGACTCGCTGACGACGACGAAGCCGGAGAGCGCGCCCGCGCATAGAGCTGCGCCATAGGCCATTTGAGGTGGGGGGAGAAATAGGGGATCAGGAGCGAAGGAGCAAGGTTTAAAAAAGACGAACATTGTGCGCGGTGTCCGCTTAGGACTCACCGACGTCGACGAGGCCGGAGAGCGCGCCTGCGCGTAGAACCACGCCATAGGCCGTTCGAAGTTAGGGAGAAAGTGGAGAGGGAGGGATCAGAATCACCCGGAGCGAAGGAGCAAAGATTAAAAAAAAGACGAACATTGTGGGCGCAGAGCTGTCGCCCTTCCCTGTCGCCCTTCCGTCTCGCGCAGCTACAAGACATGCGCCTCGACGAGGACCTCGGCGCCTTGGCCTTCAAGCTCTGGAAGGCGAGGTGGCTGCGCATGGCCTCCTCAAAGGTGGTGGTGGGGGCCTTCATTGAGTGCTGTCAAATCGAAATCACTGTGGCCCTAAAAAAGGTTTGTTAGCTAGTTTTTCATAAAGAGGAAAAGAAAAACTACCAGTAAAGTGCTGGGGTTGACGCGTTGACGACTGGTTGACATGTTGACACGTCGACAAGTTTGACTTTGAACTTTGAACGTTTGAACGTTTGAACTTGCACATTCAGTTGAACGTGTCACATGACATGTTGACTAAGTGGCCACCGGGCAGGCACGACGTGAAGAAAATTGTAGACATTCTTTCCCTCTCCCCGGTCTTTCGCGTTCTGCACGGCCACGCCACGCACCTCGTTTTTTAGACAACCACAACCACGACCACAGGTAGTGCGTCTTTCACGGGCCTGCAACTCCAAAACGAGTCCCCCGCGCTCCTCTCAGTCTGTTCTGTCCTAGTCGTCGCTCTCTCTCTATTGCACACAGCCTGGTCCGTCCGCATTGCCGCGTCTAGCCGCACCGCAACCGCACACACTCAAAGTCACCGGCTACCTCATCGGTCCCAGATGACGCGCTTGCGTCGGGACAGGAGTTCGTCGCCTCGTGGCGCTGTCGACGACTAAGCCCGAGGCCCTCTGGTACGTTGCCTCTCTCCTCACCCCGGTCTTTGGGCAAAACCCTCATCTTGCTTTCACTCCTCCCAGGCCTCCTGCGCGATGCCTACGAGCGCACGGGCCATGTCTTCGATCTCGTCAACATCGCGGTAATCAGCATTTCGTCCGGCACACAGCGCAACTCTACGCCACGGGCGTGCTCTCCAGCCTCGTCGTCGACGTCTGCGAGTCCCAAATGGACATGGCGCCGATCTACGACGGCCTCCCGCTGTCCGCTGCGCGCACCACCACCCACGGCGGCACGCGCCACTTCGAGTGCCTCGCCCACCTCCGCGCCAATACCGTCATCGTCGCATTCCTCGCTGACGAGCGAGCGATCCTCCCCCCCCTCTAAGCACCCCGCCGCGCTGCGCGCCAGCTGTGGCAGGTCCTTGTCCGTATGCCCGTTAACGGCGTTGCCGCACACGAGGCCAAGGACGAGGGTGTGACGGACATCCCCGCCATGTGCGAAACTGAGGACGAGGCGTGACGGACGTCGCTGCCACACGCGCGAGGACGAGGATGAGGACATGACGGACGTCGCCGCCGCGCGTGAGGACGAGGGCAAGGGCGTGACGGACGTCGCTGCAGCGCGCGAGGACGAGGACAAGGTTGAGGACGGACGTCGCCGCCACGCGTGAGGACGAGGGCAAGGGTGTGACGGACATCGCCCCCACGCACAAGGCTGAGGGCGACGGCGTGACGGACATCGCTCCCGCGCGCGAGGACGAGGACGAGGATGAGGACGTGACGGACGTCGCCGCCGGCGCGAGGATGAGGGCGAGGGTGTGATGGACCTCGCCCCCATGCACAAGGCTGAGGACGAGGAGGGCCCCCACGTGCGAGGCGAAGACGAGGGCGCGGCGGACCTCGCCCCCCCACGCGAGGCTGAGGACGAGGGGGTGACGGACGTCGCCCCCACGTGCGAGGCCGAGGAGGGTGATGGACATCACTGCTGTCCTTATATACTTGTAATAGTAGTATTGTGATTGTGGAATACATGTTTTTGAATCAAAAAGTCTGTTAGGATTGTGGCCCTTGGTCCTTCTTATGGTGCTTACATGTATACTTACTCCAATGCTTCTTGTGCTTTACATACTTATTTTCTTGTCTGCTGCTTGGCATATTTACACTATGCTTAGGTTGTAACTAAGTAACTTCCTAAGCAAAATAAGCACTCTAAGCACTCTAAGTTTTTTTCATATTTTCCTGATGGCCCTACTCATCAGCAAAAAAATCTACTAGCTACCAGTGCTACTGTCACTATATAGTACTATATATCTAGTAGATTTTTTGCTGATGACTTGTTACATATACCCCATACTATGGTGGAATGTGCCTAGACAATATAGTCTCTGTAGCACATGGTTAGATATACCACATACTATGGTGGAATGTGCCTAGACAATATAGTCTCTGTAGCACATGGTTAGATATACTACATACTATGGTGGAATGTGTCTAGACAATATGGTCTCTGTAGTACATCAGGAAAACGGCAAAATGCTGAATGCTTCTTAATGCTTCTTAATGCTTCTTTATTGCTCTTATTAAGCAGGGTGCCCTTCTTAATAAGCGGATAAGAGGCATTAAGAGGCATTAAGAAGCATTCAGCATTTTGCCGTTTTCCTGATGTACATGGTTAGATATACCCCAAACTATGGTGAAATGTACCTAGATAATATAGTCTCTGTAGTACATGGTTAGATATACTACATACTATGGTGGAATGTGTCTAGACAATATGGTCTCTGTAGTATATGGTTAGATATACCCCAAACTATGGTGAGATGTACCTAGACAATATAGTCTCTGTAGTACATGGTTAGATATACTACATACTATGGTGGGATGTGTCTAGACAATATGGTCTCTGTAGTACATGGTTAGATATACCCCATACTATGGTGAGATGTACCTAGACAATATAGTCTCTGTAGTACATGGTTAGATATACCCCATACTATGGTGACTTTGGTGAGATGTACCTAGACAATATAGTCTCTGTAGTACATGGTTAGATATACTATATACTATGGTGAGATAAGTCTAGACAATATGGTCTCTGTAACACATGGTTAGATATACCATATACTATGGTGGGATAAGTCTAGACAATATGGTCTCTGTAGTACATGGTTAGATATATCCCATACTATGGTAAGATGTATCTGGACAATATAGTCTCTGTAGCACTTGGTTGTATTACCCCAAACTCCATAGTGTAACAGTGCCTAGAGACATCACGACAGGGTCTACCCAATAATACCATGCTTGTGCACTGCCCAATGTCACTCACTGTAGTCCAAAAATTACAACATTGTATTGGCAGGTACTACTTTTCTTGAACCTTTTTCCTGATGTAGTTTGTCCGGAATGGTCAAGTCTGAGCTGACTAATGCGCAGTCAGAAGTGCATAGAGATGAACAAGATAGGAATAGATTTGGACAAGATAAGCTGTGACATGTATGGGCTACATATGGTACAATAAGTCAAGCTTAACCTTGACTGCAGTCCTGAGGTCAACCTTAAATACTCCAGGCCTCAAGCTGAGTAATTAGGGAATGCCCTGGGTACGGGTTTTACCGCGGTATTATGGTCACGGGTGTCACGGGTGCAGGTGCGGTGTTGGATTCTGCTGCACCGTGACATACCGTGACCCGTACCTGCAGGTTGCGGGTATGCCGTGGGTTTGCCCCACCGCGGGTTTACCGGTTTACCCCCTCTTTCCCTCATATTCGTGTCTCGCTGGCGTTGTACAGCGGCGCGGTGACCAACTCGGACCACGGCAGATCAACGCGTTCAGAGTGCCCGCCAACTCGAGCCCCGTCCCCGTGACTACTGTAGCCTCAGTGGCTCAGACTAGGTGTCTAAGGTGTGCCCTCCCCTGTATTCAGTTCTCCTTTTGCTAACATTTCGTATTCGTAGTCGCTGCGTGCGCGGTCGCCGACATTGTACAAGTCGCTTGCTGTTGGTCTCGTCGGACGATGACGAACCCCTTTGTTTTGTCGCCTCCCATCTCCTCCAGCCTTTCCCATCTAAAGAGGACAAAATCAAGCCAACTTCCCCCAGAAAAACATTCTTTCGACGTTCCTCCACCATCGCCACACCACCACCATCGTACCCTAAGCCGCTGTCGCCCCTGAAGCCACCATCTCGCTCGCTCGAAGTCCCATCCGAACCCCAACCCCTGTGACAACGACCAAAGCCGCACCCAAACGCGAGCACACCGCTCACAGCGGGCACAACGCGCGCGGAGCTCCCAGGGTGGGTGCAGCCATGGCACGACAACCTGCACAATCTGTGCAGAGAGCGCATCACCTGCACTCACTGAGCCGCGCTGTGAGATCTGCGGGCAGGTTCCCTACACGCAACCACATCGCGCACAGCGGACGCGACGCCCGGAGCTCCCTGGGCGGGAGCAGCAACAGCAAGACCTCCCCGAGGGTCCCTAACGGCCCCATCTTCTCCAAAGAAACCATGGGTCCCCTTGTCATACTCAACGCACTTTGCATCTCATAAGTCGGCAGGGAAACTTCGTCAACATCCATTCGCAAAAGGTTTCTGGCCTCGGCAATGCTAACGTAGGTGTCATACTCGGTCTTCTCTTCCCCGTAGTTAAAATGCCACTTGGCCAGAAGGGTCGCTGCGAGTGAGCAAACGCAAGCACATCGTGCACAGCGGGCATGACGCACGCGTGGAGCTCCCAGGCGGGAGCAGCAACGGCAAGACCTCGTCGACCGGAGGAGCGGCACCCCACCGAGCGAGCAAACGCAGGCGCATCACGCACAGGGCACGACGCACGCGCGGAGCTCCCAGGGCGGAAGCAGCAACGGCAAGACCCCGCCGACTGGAGGAGCGGCGCCCCACCGAGCGAGCAAATGCAGGCGCATCGCGCACAGCGGGCACGACGCCCGCGCAGAGCTCACAGGGCGCAGCAACGGCAACACCTCACCGACCGGAGGAGCGGCGCCCCACTGAGTGAGCAAACGCAGGCGCATCGCGCACAGCGGGCTCGATGCACGCGCAGAGCTCCCAGGGCGGGAGCAGCAACAACAAGACCTCGCCGACCCAACATTTCACAGTAGTAGAATATCTCTTGCATAACTACACCATGTCCTGTAGTAGTGTGCTTATTATCACGGGTCATGCAATGCGGGTATGCGGTGTACCACGGTGTTGAGATACCGTGGTGTAAGTCAAAATACCGCAGGTGAAACCCGTACCCGTGGGTGCGGTGTCAAAACGGGTACGGGTTTGACAGGTGCGGGTGCGGTGTGACCCGTGGCACACCCTATGAGTAATTGTACAGAAACAGTAAGTGAGGTGCAATGAATGAGTCGTCAACTCAGGAATAAACCTCCACTCTCACGGTCAATGAAACTCAGTGGCTGACAGGATTTACAACATCCAGGCACCATGGGAAGGCGTACAGAAGCAATCTAGAACAATGAGATGCATATGGGGCAGGTTTTACACCTGCTAGAGTCAGAGTCAAACAGGGTCAGTAATGTGATAGGAGATGACCCCCATATCCTATCACCAGGCCCAGGGAATATGGAGATGCCAGGACTGCACATCCCGAAGGGACCTATGTG
The DNA here is from genome assembly GCA_022496215.1 of Russula brevipes. Taxonomy (NCBI): domain Eukaryota; kingdom Fungi; phylum Basidiomycota; class Agaricomycetes; order Russulales; family Russulaceae; genus Russula; species Russula brevipes. Next base: position 23,676 of record WTXF01000142.1, on the reverse strand, counting down.
CTGCTTGCATGAGAGATAGGCATGGAAGCAATCCCTTCCATCGCATTTCATTCTGGACAGGAACTCACTTTCAAGACGCTTGGCTTCAAGATGCTGGTCTTTGCATTTATTTGGGGCATGATGGAGAACAGTGTCCACATAATCCAGTCCCGGCAGACCTCCTCTTGGTTCCCCAGTTTTCCCCTTCTAACAGCCAGAGATCTCAACCATCACCGCCCTTGTCTAACTTGGAACTAAATGAGTTCTCTGACGATGATGAAGATCCTGATGATCCCCTTATGGCCACAGGGCAAATGCCTTCCAAATATGACAGTAATCCTTCTGATTGCCTTGACTATAAAGGCAAAGGTGATTCTGGGCCTGGCTTGGATGACCTTGATGGGGAAATAGGCCTAGAGCCCAGTGCTGCACTGCCAGATCACTCCAGGAAAAATGGGAGGGCACGATCCCGTGCCAAACTTCCAGCACATGACTGTCTTGGGTAGTGTATGGCACAGGTAACCCCCGGGTATTTCTGGCTCTATCCGTACCCGTACCTGCCAAAACCCATACCCGCATTGACGGGTACGGGTTACCTGTCTAAACGGATAAGGGTACTTAAGGGTTTGGGGGTTTGATACCCCCATACCCGTGCACTCAAAGCCTGAAAAAATATATTCTAATGTGTTGTTCCTATGGCAAAAGATGCCAGTACAGTATACTATGTGCTAAAAGTTGAAACTAAACTAATGTGCTTGTGTTTGGTCCCTCAGCGCGGGTAACGCACGACATGGTGACTGTCATGATGGCGGCTGCTCCCTGGGCCTACCGCAATGTGCTCGCACTTGGATGATATGCACGACACACAGGTTGCTACGATGTTGTCATGGCGACTGCTCCCTGGGAGCTCCGTGCATTCTTCATGCCCACTGCAATGTACTCGTGCTTGGACAATCGGCCGGGTTGATGCACGACGCACAGTCGCCATGGTGATTGTCATGGCGGCTGCTCCCTGGGCCTGTCGCGATGTGCTTGCACTTGGACGATTGGCGCAGGTGACGCACAACGCGCAGGTCGCCGCGATGTTGTCGTGGTGGCTGCCCCCTGGGAGCTCTACGTGTTCTTCATGCCCGCCCCGATGTGTTCATGCTTGGACAATTGGCTGGGTTGACGCACGACGCACAGTCGCCGCAATGATCATCATGGCGGCTGCTCCCTGGGAGCTCTGCGTGTTCCTCATGCCCACCACAATGTGTTTGCATTCGGTCGCTTGGCGCGGGTGACACACAATGCATAGGTCACTGCGATGTCGTTGTGGCGACTGCTCCCTGGGAGCTCTGTGTGTTCTTCATGCCCGCCCTGATGTGCTTGCGCTCAGACAATCAGCAGGGTTGATGCACAATGCGCAAGTCGCTGCGATGTCATCGTGGCGGCTGCTCCCTGGGAGCTCTGCATGCTCCTCATGCCCACCGCAATGCGCTTGCGTTCGGTCGCTTGGCATGGGTGATGTACAACGCGCAGGTCGCTGCAATGTCATCGTGGTGACTGCTCCCTGGGAGCTTCGCGCATTCTTCGTGCCCGCTGCAATGTGCTTGCGTTCGGTCGCTCCATAGGGTGACACACGACACGCAGGTCACTGCAATGTCGTTGAGTGGCTGCTCTTTGGGAGCTCCAGGCGTTCTTCATGCCCACCGTAATGTGCTCGCGTTCGGTCGCTTGGCGCGGGTGACACGCGATGCGCAGGTCGCCGCGATGTCGTCGTGGCAGCTGCCCCCTGGGAGCTCCACATGTTCTTCGTGCCCACTGCAATGTACTCGCGTTTAGTCGCTCAACGCATGTGACACACAATGCACAGATCGCGCAGGTCGCCATGATGTTGTTGTGGCGGCTGCTCCCTGGGAGCTCCACACGTTCTTCGTGCATGCCATGATGTGCACGCTTGCGAGAGGAGGAAGGCTGTGGAGGGACAAGAGGAGTGGAAGTTGGTGAGACAGAGGCAGGACTAGAGGCACTGGAATGGGATTTTGTATGGTCATTGATGAGTGGTGGTTGAAATTTAAAAAAATAGATGAGGACTTACAATTGGGGGGCTTAAAACTGTGTTGCTCCTGGGACCACAGTTTGCCTTAGAATGGGAAAAAGGAGGAGGCATGCGAGAAAGGAGGATGAGTCATAACGACTGGGGTGTCATCGTCTGACAAGACGAGGAATGACCTGCGAGTGTCTTGAGGGTGCTGGGCGCGATACCGATCTTGAAGTGGCTTGGTTCAAGATCTGTAGGCCAGCGGGGATCGTCAAGGCGGTGAGGCAGAAGGTCGGCGGGGTGGTCTTGGAGGCCATGAGGACGCGTGAGGATGCGAGCTATGCTGACACATAACTTCTCATGGGTACCCCCACGACCCACCAACCCGCCTCAAGGGTACGGGTTTGGTAAGGGTTTGAAATTTCATACCCTTACCCCTACCCTTGCATACCCCTGGGCCCTACCCCTGGGTATATCAATGCCCCTGCCATTCACTAGTCTTGGGAATAAAATTTTGACCTTTGTCCACTCCAATGGGATTCATGGACTAGGTATCAGGTTCTGTCAATGTCCAGACACTCATTCCGATGACAGACACCTTCACCTCCTTGATGCTGGATTTTACCCAGCTACACAGACCAACCCATCCACCGTCTTCACACTTTCTGGCCTAGATTATGTACTGACTGATAACTTGGAATGTAAGACAGTTCTGAATGCCTACTCTAAGAAGCTCCGAAGACTTTCAGATGAAAATGATCCCAGAACAGTCCTGGTATTTCTCTCAATTCTAATCATTTTATATCGCTGTCAACTGACATTCAAATATGCTCTAGAATTGCTATGTTGAGTTACTTCAGATTACAAGACAATATCATCACCTCAAAACATTGATCACCTTTGGATTTGGGCATCAGCGAGCTGATGACTGGCAGTAACCAGGAGTAGCAGACCTTGCCTGGCATTGTGTCGCCTGTCCTTCAGTTACCAATCTTCCTCCAAACTGGCAGCAATCTGAGGATTCCTGAAAGTACTATAGAGCCATAGCAATGGACAGAAACTTCTCTGCCCAGCACTTAGCCTCTCAAGTCCTGGAGAACAACATCAACTTCACGGATGGGCTGGGGTACTTTGTAGGGCTGCACGCCGTACCGTATACGGCGTACGGCCGTAAGGGAACGGCACTAATACGGCAACGGGGTTACCGTACACCGTACCCGTAAAGTACATGTTCTAAGTCTTGACGGGACGGTACGGCATTCTGTACGGCCGTAAACGGTAATATACGGTATACGGTAACAACAAACTAAGGTGTAGGTACTTGTATCAGACAGCTCTATCAATGGCAACCCGGGCCAGCCGAAGGCGATGTTTTACCAGCATTAAGGTGCGGATGGTTTCAGGGTGGAGACTTGCGCGTCGCACAGAGATGGTGTCACGGCCACTTGAGAAAATGCGCTCCACTGCAACTGCAGAACCTAGTCAGACCCTTTAGTCTCTTGTACTGCTGAAATGAAATGAAAATAACTCACCAGGAATAGCGAGGATGTCACGAGCAAGACGGTACAGGTTAGGAAATTGGGCACGTCTCCCCCACCACCAATCAAGTGGTCGGCACATATCAAAATCTTCCTGCCCAAGCTTGAAGTAATCCTCGAGCTCATCAGAGACCCGGCGGTTGCTTCGTTTGTATCTTGCGGTGAAGTCCACCTTTTGAGGCGATCGATCTTGAATGACTGGCATGGTTTCAAAATGGTTGTGTTTCTCGGTGCTGGAAGTGAAGTTAGCATAGTTGTCGTGATAGAAGGAGTGGAGTGCTGATTTCGCTTTCTCAAGGTCAGCAAGAAGGTCAGCGTCTTCTGTGTAATCTGCCAACAAGCCTTCGTACGAAATACGAGGGTCCAACACTTCGGATAGAGATCAATACATGACAGAAGATATAAAAGGGGGAATAACTTACATGCGGCCCAAATGTAATATGGAGAGAGATCGAAGCAGTAGTAGTACTCGCTGAGCTTCTGGTGCGCAGCAAGAAGGCCAGCTTTAATCATTGGGGAGGTTGAATCAAGAAGAGAGGAAAGAGCGTCGCAAACTTCATCTTGAAGCCCACGAAAGATCGCATGAGCAGTCGACAACATGGGCTGCTTTGTCATGGACATTTGAGTAGTGGCAGACCGAAATGCCTTCAACCAGCCTGCCACCTGTGTTATTGACTCCCACTCAGCGTCAGTAAGTGTGAGGTTCCTAAGGTCCTCATTTTGGAAAATGAAATCGTCGATCTCAACCTGAAAATCAAGTACTCGTCCTATACCACAATCAACAAACACTAAAGAAGCTACACTGTAAATTGACTTACGCATCATTTGGTGCATCGATGACCACCATGTTCTGACATCAAGAATCAACATCAATGCTCGTCGATCTGTTATCCCAGAAGTCTGGAGTGATAGGGAAGCCAAGTCCAGCCATCGTTGCTTTCTTTGAGGGCTTGATCGGACAGCGCGCACAATTTTGCGAAGCTACAAGTTATCATGAAAGTCAGACCATGTCTACAACGAGTTAATAGTATCGTACCTTGTCTATTGAAGACAGAATGCTTTCCAATTGATCTGGCCCTTCACTATCATCTTGAGTCGTAGCGTCGTTGTCAAGGTTACGGTCAAGTGATGCTGTGGCAGCATCTTGGTAGTTCCCAGCACGCGAAGCAGCTTTCTTGACCTCTGCACTTGAAACAGCACCAATGCCCTCAAGGAGCTTCAAATCCAGAAGACCATAAAACAACAAATGTAGAAATCAATAAGAAACGCACCTTGATTGCCGCAAGGTGAATCGTATGTGGCATACAACGTAGGCGAGCCCATGAAGCATTAAAGGGCACTCCAGCCTTCTTCGCACGACGCTCAATACCATCAACAAATGTGTCATTGTTTGACGCGTTGTCAAGCATGAATGCGAGAATCTAAAATAAAACACATAAGCAAATCAGTTCGAATGAGTTCTGTATCGTGACAAACCCTGCGCTCAATCCCATACATAACTAAAGTCTCCCAAACAGCTTCGCCATGTTTTCACCGGAATGTTCACCAAGCAGCTCCGAAAATCGATGAGAAGTTCCTCTGCAACATGTCTCAAATTACAACCAGAAATAATAAGAATTGGAACAAACCAAGCTGCCCATCCTTATTCACGTAGTGAGTAACAATAGCCATAAAGGCATACATGTTGCTTGATGTCCACGCATCCAGCGAGATGCTAATCTTACAGTCCAGTTCCTAGAGTTGAGATAAGCACTACGCAAACACGAGTCTAGAATTTATAAACGCACTGCAAACATTTTCTTAGTTACCTCAATCCCGTCTTCACCCATCTTCATAGCTCGTCGTCGGACAGCATTACGACCAGGAATTTGAATTGTTGGCGCTGGGTGATGTACATACAACATTAGCTCCCTAAACTCTGGATTATCAACCGTATTGAATGGTTGATCGGTGGCAATAATCCATTTTGTGAGAAGCTCGTCAAACCGATCCTGATCCCATGCTCCCTACAGATAACACAAAATGGTCAGTCACGCAAGGCCATGGATAACGCGCCGAATCAACAAACCATAGCCTGCTCTTGTTGCTTTGCAAATGCGCTCTTGATATTTGCTGCTTGTGCCTCAAGACCACCAATAAACTCAGCACTTGCTTCCGCAGTGAGGGGTCTCTTATGCGACGCGATGTCAATCTCTTCCTGGGTTATGCGACCCTCAGGGTGCCGACTCTTGAGAATAGAATAGAACTGAAACATCGATGGTGAGCAGGACTTCAGGTTTCCAACAAGACCTGTGATGTCCACTGTCAATATTGGACAGCGGGAAAAGGGGGGAGACGACCATTGAGACTGCTCTTCATTGCCTTTGTGATCGTTAACACCTTCCGATTCCCATGATGACACCTGTAATGTTTGTCGCCTAGATTCCCGACCGAGCCCTTCACGTTGCGTTCAACACTTTGATAGAAGTAATAAATGGGATTCTGAGTCGACTGTCATCGACACTTTAAAGTTAGAAAAAAGAAAAAAAAAAAGGCAAGAAAGTGACCTACGACGTTTGGCTTTTGGCACAAATCACTATTTTCGATGGTCGTTGAACTCCCAGTTGCAACTAGAGACTGTGCTCTTAGGCTGTCTGGGGCGTCCTCATCTTCAACGTCTTCAACAGTAGGTTTGTTCCTCTTGCGCTTTCTTGACCCGCGTCCAGTCGTCGGCATGGATTTCGAAGGGAGGATATCAACAATCTATAAAAAATAATGTGAGTGGGCTTGGAAGAATCATATTGCGAAATTTTACCTCGGCCATCAAAGGTTGCATCAGCAAAATCCAAAAAAAACTTAAACTGCTTAGGACTACTTAGGTCCACTTAGGTTACTTAATGTCTTACTTGATTGGCTTACTGGGCTTAGTAAAAATTTCTCCAAGCCCCTTGAGTACATTTAAGTAAATTAAGTACATCTCAAGTATCTAAAGTCCCTTAAGCATCCCAAGTCCTCCAATCATCCCAACTCCCAAGTACCATAAGCATCCCAAGTTCCCTAAGCATCCCAACTCCTAAGTCCCCAAGCATCCCAAGCATCCCAAGCCCCCTAAGCATCCCAACTCCCAAGTCCCCAAAGCATCCCAGCCCCACAAGCATCCCAAGTCCCCCAAGCATCCCAACTCCCCAAGTCCCAAAAGCATCCAAAGCCCCCCTAAGCATCCCAAGCCCCCACAAGCATTCCAAGTCCCCTAAGTCCCCCAACTCCGGAATTCCCCCAAGCATCCCAAGTCCCCACAAGTGTCCCAAGTCCAGGAAGTCCCCCAAGTCAACTCCTAAGTCCCCCAAACATCCCAAGTCCCACAAGTGTCCCGAGTCCTCCAAGCACCCCAAGTCACAAATAGGTGACTTTTCCTTACCACACCTGCAGGTACAGGTTTGACCCAAGGTATACATGCTGTGCGACACGAATGGCGACGTGGTGACGAGTGCATCACTGGCCGCGCGACACGAATGGCGGCAGCGCCGCGGCGCGCTACCGCTCGCGTTGCGTGGGCCAGCGCGGCGGCGACACGGTCGCCACCGTTTGCGTCGCGTGTTCAGCGTGGGCGCGCCACCGTCGCTACCGTTCACAACGCTGGCTAGTGCGGCGCGCGACACGTCGCCACCGTTCGCGTCGCATTGCCAGCGCGCTGGCCACACAACGCAAGCGGTAGCCCGCCGCGCTGGCCACGCAACGCGAGCGGTAGCCCGCCGCGCTGGCCGCGTGACACGCATGGTGGCGCGAGGAGCGCAGATGGTGGCGCGAGAGGGGTCGCTCGACGAAGACGGATGGTCGCGCACGCTGGTGCGGACCCGGAAGACTTGCGCCAGCCCAAGTGCGAGCGCTCGGCACCGCAACCGCGCACGGTCGACATGTGCAAGGCCGACTGGCCTGCACAAAGCGTCCGACCGAAGATGGGCCGCCCTGGACAAGGCCGCGATCCGTGGTCTTGAGGAGGGGCCTCCCCGAGAGGTGCCCGTCGTGTCGCCAAGGGGCGGTGGCCAGAACCGAAGGCACTCATTTGAAGGGCCCCAATAGTTTGGAGCCCGAGTCCGAGGCGGCTGAGGGGGAGTAAGCTGCCTAGAGAGGGCCAGCCCTTGGGGCGGCGTCGTGGCTGTTTTGTTGGCGGCGGTGGTTATGGTGGTAGTGGCTGCGGTTGCGGTTGCGGTTGCAGTTGCGGTGGTAGTCGCGGGTGCAGCTGAGAGCACCCTCACTCTATTTTTGGGGGGGGAGGGAGAGTGGGGGAACGTGCATGAAAAAACTCAAACAACCTGCAAGGCCTCGAGCTGGCCGGCCCTCAATAACGGGAACACCCGTAGTGTCATGTGACATGTTCAACTTTGAACGTTGAACGTTGAACTGTTGAACTTGTTCTCACTTACTGCCCGGAATCTCACGTTTTTCTTTCTCCCTAATAGGGACACCGTCCGGTATGTTTTTTTCCCTTTAGGAAAAGTAAACTGACAAGTCGATGGGAAGTCTGTAGTGTCCCCATCAAGAGGCCAATGCGAAGCAGCAGCACGAAGCTGCTTGCGCATCCCCCATGCCCTCGCCCTCGCACGGTCCAGGAAGCCCCCTTCGCTCGAGGCCTCTGCTGCTGCCCGGCGCATGCATGCATGCACCACCGCCTGCGTCGGCATGCGCCACTGCGGGCGGCCCTCGCTCCTCGCTTAGGTGCGCTCTTTTTAGGTTGACAGCTGTCCTGATCGAACTCTTTTCTCGCAGCGACCCACCCCGGCTTTCGCGTGCTCGCCGCACTCCCTCGCTGGACCCGAAGGACGTCAGCCCTCTCCGCGCCAATACTGCAGTCGTCGTGGTCCTCGCCGACGAGCTCGCGCTCAACCGCTGAGCATCCTGCTGTATCTGTGTAAGTACCCCCTCCCCTTCCCTTCTCTCTCACATGCTGATCACCCCAGGCGTCCCGCGCCGGTGCACTTCGGCTCCACCAAGTACACGCCCCCGCCTCCCTCTCCGCGCTCGCCACGCGCGCGGCCTAGCCGCCCACTGTATCTGTAAGTATCCCCTCTTCCCTTCCCTTCCCTTGCTCTCTTATGCTGATGCTCTACCACCCCCAGCGTGTACCGGTGCACTTTGACTCCACCCAGTACACGCCCCCCGCCTCCCTCTCCGTGCTCGCGACGCGTGCAGCCGTCGCCCCCCACCCCCTCTCCGTGCTCGCGACGCGTGCAGCCGTCGCCCCCCGCCCCCCTCTCCACACTTGCGACGCGCGCATCCGTCGCCCCGCCTCCCTCTCGTGCTTGCGACGCGCGCAGCCCAGCCCCGTCGACGAGGCCCTCGCCGGCGCCCACCGCGTGCTCAGCATGTGCCAGCACCTGGTCATTCGTCATGTCCCTTGATGCTGCTCTCATTCACTTAGCACACCTCATGTCTTATGTGTCTAGATTTGAATATACATTTGCATGCATTTGAAAATCTGAGCTCAGTAAGCCAATTAAGTTGAAAAATAAGTTGAGAAATAAGCAAGCAACATTGAAAATAAGCACAGTAAGCCAGAAAATAAGCACAGTAAGCCAGAAAATAAGCACAGTAAGCCAAAAAATAAGCACATCAAGCCAAAATTCATAGCAGGGGTTGGCTTAACCAGTGCTTAGCCTAAGTAACAGTTTACTTAGAGACCTCTTACTTAATTTACTTAAAAATTCTATTAAGCCACCCTAAGCCATCTTAAGTAACAAATAAGTAAACTAAGTTTTTTTCGGATTTTGCTGATGCTGAGCATCGTCAACCTCCGTTTCACCATCTTCTGAGCTCCCCACTGACGACCCATCAGACATGAAGTCACTATCCTCTGGATCGGACTCGTCCATGCCAGCGGTGTCAACCCTGGGTTTCTTAGCTGACCGACTTGATCGCTGGCCTTGTTGTTTGGGTCGATGCTTCTTAATAGTAGCACCATACTCATTGCATTGTTCGGCAGCAATTGAGGTGTATAGCTTATCCACATTTCTCTTCCGGTGACTGCGTCGAAGCCCTGTGAGACATAAGTACATTAAAATTATGAACACGATGGAGAAGGAGTATTAGGCTTACCAAAGTTGCCAGGATTCCGTTGTGGCAATGGAGCAGAGGAAGGTAAGGGTGCTGTTTCACTCTCGGAGAAGAAGAACTCGATGTCTTTTGCCTCCCTGAGATTGCCAGATTCATCGAGAGCACACTGATCCGACATCGCAGAGCGGCATGTAAAGGACTGACTGAACCGTCGTCCTTTTATAGGTGCGAGTATATATTAATTTGATATTCCGACCAGAGGTTTTGCGTGCGATGATGTGACAGGGGGTGACAGACGGGAGGTGAGATGAAGAGACCCTTCGAGGTAAGAGGGCAGACGACGGCACAGTCACAGGAGGCATCACACAGGCAAGGACAGAACACATGGTCGCAATTCGATGGGGCTCAAGTAAAGCCATCGTCAGATACAAGCAAGCTGATACTTACTTTGTCACTGTGTTGAGCAGTGAGTGTGACTATGTAGAGAACGAGAAGGGTCCATAATGAGAGAGAGTAACTGAGTAACACAATGGAGGCAAGTCCGATTGTCCAAGGGGCCCAGAACAGAGTGAGGGTGCTGCTGCGCGCGTGACGCGGGCGGTCAACGGTGCCTAAAAAAATCCATCTAGATCGAACGAGAAGACGGGGAACAACGAATATGTCATACCTAATATTGTCGGCGTGGTCCAGGAGAGGCAAAGTGTTGAAAAGGAAGCAGAGGAAAGGGGATAAACATGATCGGTGGCGGCGACAAGGAAATGCTTGCAGGAGCTTCACCACCTGTGGCGGTGACGGCGAGGTGTCGACGTGTCATCGGTGCGGACGGCGATGGCTTGGCCACGTCGGCAAGGTGGGTCGACAGTGTCTAAAAAAATCCAGATCGAGAGAGACGATGCGAACAAGGAAAATAGCGTACCTAGTCTTGTCGGCGTGGTCCAGGAGCGGCAAAAGTTTGAAGAGGAACTAGAGGAAAGGGGATAAACATGATCGGTGGCGGCGACAAGGAAAAGGATCGGCGGCTTGCAGGAGCTCCAACACCTTTGGTGATGACGGCGAGGTGTTGTCGGCATGATCGGCGATGGCCTGGCCACGTCGGCAAGGTGGTGGGTGGGCAGCGGTGGTGTCGTGCTGGTGATAGTCGAGACCGCAAGGATGAAACTAAAGGACGAAAAGAATGGTAAAGAGGTGTAAAACGAGAGGACTTTTTCGAGGCCGGCATGGAAAGGAGAGATTCGTGGGGCGGGCGGATGTGTTGGTTTCGGGTTAAGGCTTGGACCCTGCTGGTCTGTGGCGCGGGCGCTGAGCCCTACCTTTGTTCGGCCTGTGTTTGATACTTTTTTGATCCGATGGCTTTATTCGGCTGTACAAGCCGTACGATGCCGTCGACGGCCGTATAATGACGGCTGGCTTACGGGGTTGACCGTACCGTAACCCGTACCGTTCACCAAAACGTTTGGGCTACCTACGGTACGGGTACGGCTGCCGTCGGGCCGTCGATATGGTGACGGCGTGCAGCCCTAGTACTTTGCCAAGTCCAATGACTATGCAAATTATTTAAAACGCTCAAAGGATGACCTCGTAAGTGATCCCTCATTTCAGCATTTGTTTTTTTGCTAATGAAATGCAGAAGAACTGGAAGGCCCTGGAATGTCACTCTCACTGGGCAGCAAGTAACTCAGGAAAGTCCCGGGATCCAAAGTATGACATAAAGGGCATTGCCTCATGTGCCTGTGCAAGACATGGGCTCTTTTCTCCAGGTGGTACAGCAAATATACAAAAAGGAGAAAGGTGTGTCCGCTCAGTAATTAAAATTGAAAACAATTAAGATATGATCTGATGATAAGGTAGAGAGCACCAGGAACCAACACCCCTTATGTAAGCGTTAACCCTAGGGTTTACGCTTACATAATGTTTCAAATGTTGGGGGGTCGGGGACACCACACACAGGCGGTTGAGAAAATGGATGGGCATGGTGATATGTATCATAGCTCTATCTATTGTGCATAATATACAAGTCCTAATTATGATTCAAAACTAGATACAGAGTGCTTCACCTCAGCAACAAGCTCGGGCGGCAGCGTGTGATGTCCATGGTATCTCCGAGTGGCCCATGCAGCCTGGGCACCAGAGAGTCCGCTGTTGTATGCAGAAATAAACCGCGCCAATTGGTTTGCAAACCTGAGAAAATGAAATGAGATATTGAATAGAACCTGTAAACAAGAGACTCACCGTCGGATTTGAACGATCGGGATGTCGTCCAGACACGCAATTACCGTCCTCTCCATTTCGTCAATCGTCGCAGCACACCCAGCAACACAGAAGCGGAGTTTCGCAGTGCCCCAGTATTGCTCAATGAAGTTGAGTTCGCAGTGGTACTTGGGATAATAATCACAGAGGTGACCACACGACTCGATGAGCTCTTGCAGTTGAGATCGTTGATTCGAGAAGTCGGGCTGTGAAAATAAAAGGTGATGACAGCAACAGTCGGTGCGCCCTTGGGGACAACGGAAGTCGGGACACTGCGAACGCAGCCCAGCATCCAGCCACAAGCCGCGCTCACGAATGATCACCTCCATGCCCTTGAACCAGTAGGGCGTCGTTGGGTGGTCATCAGGGAAATAAAGCGGTTGGGGCTGGCCATTTGGAAGCCAGCCATTCCGCATGCATGGCCCACCGGGATGGTGCGACCAGTCCTTGCTGGGAACTGCAAGAAAAATGTCAGTAGGATAAGAAAAAAAAAGAGAACCATGCACATTTGACCATCCTTTGTGCGGATAGCGCATCTGCAGCCTGTTTTTGATGGCTAGGTGCATTGTCAAAGAGCCAAAGGCCTTGAGCAAGGCCCTTGGTTAACCCCTCGAAAATGTCAATCGTGCGGTCAACCTGCTTGAGAAGGTCTTCCAATGTAAAGTATCCGTCGCGATTCTTGCTGGCCTTGAATAAAATTCGAGCTTCTCTGGTATTGGGCTGGTAAAAATGTTGGGGGAAATAAAAAGGGGGACATACTCCTCATCATCACGAAGATGACCAAAATCCAATGTCAGGAAGTCAGACACCATTAAAGATTGGCCATCGCCCTTGGGACTCAATGTTGGGGTACTTGTGTTGTGGCTCCATTTTGCCTCACGCTGATTGTTCTGGTAGAATGTCGATTCGTCGTGCGTGATTAGGACAAGTCAGAAGCGTCCGCCAGCGACGGGGAAACCAGTGGGGTGTGGGAGCTCATTTCCATCATTGTCCCACTGGTGGAAACGCTTCTCGTGGCCTTTCCACCGCGCTATGAACTCTTGCCGGTACTTGATGATGTCCGCTCATTCGTGGCCATCGATATACATCCCAGTTTTCTTTTTTCCATAGTTCCAGCCAAGCTTTGTCAACCAGCAGATGGCAGTCCATTTCGAGATCGATGGCTTGCAAATTCCCCAGTGTGCAAATAACTCCTGGATGTCCGGGCTGGCAACAATGGCAACAAGATCTTCAGCCTTCAGAAAGCCACACTCTGACTTCTCCATCAACCTCAGCTGAATATCCTCGGCCACAGCTTCATCCTCAGCACTGTTCTTCGTGCTTGGGCAGGGTGATGAAGGGGCAGTTCTAGGGGTGTGCTTGGCCCGGCCTCAGGCCGTGAGCCGAGCCAAGCCGGGCCCAAATAGGCCGGGCCAAGCCGAGCCCAAGTGCCGGCCTCATGGAGGCTTTGGCTCGGCTCGGGTGTCTGAAAAGCCCGAGCCGAGCCGTCAGGCCGCGGCTTCATATTTCATCAAAGTTAAAACCTTAAAATTTGAACTGTACAGTAGTGTTTAGTGTTTCCGGGTACAGATGAGTACTAGTGGTGTGTTGGAATCTGCCACACCCGCAGTTTGCGGGTATTCCCACAACGCCCCACCGGATCCCCTGTGCCCCCTCGCACACAAACGCGGGGGGCGTGTGCGACAACGCCCCCCCTCACCGGCGCCCCCTCGCACACAAACGCGGGGGGTGCGTGCAACAATGCCCCCCATGCCACTGACTGACCCCATCAGACGCTTTCTTGGCATCACTCTTCTCGTTGACGGGCCTCCTGCCAGACGGCCCCCCTACTACGACGGCCCCTTCCAGATGACGCTCCCATGACCACCACCCATGCGACGACGACGTGGCCTGGACGGTGATGACTAGGGTAAGTGGGCATGTTGTTGGTGCCCTGGAACTGAAAGGTTTTTTTTGTGGGCAGGTTGCCTTCGCAGCGCCCGGCGACGTCGCCCACGCCCTCGACTCAGGCCACAGGGGGCGCCCCCCAGAGCGGCCGGGTCCGCTTCGGTTCGCCGCCTTGCACGTCGCCTCGACCGTGCGCGGTTGCGGCGGCGCAGCCGCCCTCGACTCTGGCCCCGGGCCCTCTCGACGACATGAGGACCGCCTTCTATGGAGGCTCCTCTTCTGTCAAGCCAGGGTGACTCGCTGCGACGACCGCCCTCCCACGACGACGTGGCCTGGGACGGTGATGATTAATGTGAGTGGGCACCCATTCTTTTGGTGCCCCGGAACTGACAGGATTTTTTTTTGTGGGCAGGTTGTCTTCTCAGAGCCTGGCGACATCGCCCGCATCCTTGCCTCAGGCCCCGGGCATTCCTGGCGACGCGACGGCCTCCTCCCAAGGAGGTCTCCCCCAAGACTGGTGTTGGCCCCCAGAGTGGGGCCCCTCATCAAGACTTCGGGGCTCGCGCCCGCTCGGTCGGTCGCTTTTGTGCAGGCCAGTTGGCCTTGCACATGGTCCCGACCATGCGTGGCTGCAGTGCCTCGACCGCCTCGCCCTCGGACTCGAAATCGCGCCCCAAACCGCCGGGGCTCTAAAGACGGGAGGGGTCGCGAGCACGGTAAGGTGCTCGACTCCGGATTCCGCACCCCAGCGCCCCTCTCACTCGCAAACGCGTGGGGGGTGCATGCGACAACCTGGCCGCGACCCCCGCCCCAATACCCCCTTGCACGCAAACGCGGGGGGCGAGTGCAACAGCGCCCGCCCGCGACCACCCACGCCCCCCTCGCTCGCAAACGCGGGGTGGGTGCAACAGCGCCCGCCGCGGCCCCTAGCCCCCTCGCACGCAAGCGCGGGAAGTGCGTGCAACAGCGCCCGCCCGCGACCACCCACGCCTCGCACGTAAATGTGGGGGTGGGTGCAACAGTGCCCGCCGCGGCCCCCCGCCCCCTCGCACACAAACGCGGGGGCGTGTGCGACAACGCCCCCCCTCAGCCCCGGCGCCCCCTCGCACACAAACGCGGGGGGCGTGTGCGACAACGCCCCCCCTCACCCCTGGCGCCCCCTCGCACACAAACGCGGGGGGCGTGTGCGACAACGCCCCCCTTCACCCCCGGCACCCCCTCGCACACAAACGCGGGGGGTGCGTACAGCGATGCCCACCCCTGGGCCCCCACTCCCGGCGCCCCCTCGCACATAAACGCGGGGGTCACGAGCAACAAAATAGATAACATCTTATACGAAACAATGTTGATTGTAGTTTACCATCTCTAATAAAAAATTTCTGTTATCATGTTGTGCTTTGCACAGTTCCCCTACAACATATGAAAGCCGCGGCCCAGGCCGGGCCAGGCCGAGGCCGAGCTGTCACTGTGGGCTTTGGCTCGGCCTGTGAATTGAGCAAGCCCGAGCTGCCTCAGGCCGGGCCAAAGCCGGGGCTTTCAGGCCGAGCCGGGCCGGAACACCCCTAGGCAGTTCCTTGGTCTTGAGGTACTCAAGCAGCCACTTCCGGATGTATCGCGTACGGTGAGTACCATGCCCTTGAGCCTTTAAAACAATGAATGAAGCTTCCCTCCAGCGTCCATCTCTTCCTCGTACCACCACCATCTCTTGGGAGCTCGCCTGGTATCCTCGCGGTCCCTCCAGCATAGTGGTCGTTCTACAGTAGCTCATTGAATTGAAACATCCCCACCGCATTGTCCCTACATTCCGAGTCCCCCCTCCCTGCCTCTATGGCCTTCGTCCCCAACCTTCTGCCTGAACAGGCAGATGCCGTCCCCAGGGCCTACTGGCCCCTCCGCCTCGCCGAACTCTTTCCCCCTCCACCGAAGCGCGTCCCTGACAAGATCGGGCCTACCCGAACGACGAGGATGGTGACCGCCTCGACTCAATCGTCTCACAAACTGGCGGATACCTTTCCGCCGGCTTCAGCCGCGGACCCGCCTCCTCCGACTGCTCCGTCCTCGACACCACAGGCCGCATGCGCCGCTCGCTCTGGCTCCGTGCATTCGACTCGATGGTAGCCGAGTCCATCGCCGGCGTCCGCCAGGCCCACAAATCCAACACCGCCCCCGAACCCCCCCTCGCTGACCTCACCAACGAAGAGGCAGCTTACCTCTCCAACATTCGCCGCAACGTCAGCGTCCTCGACGCGTTCCTAGGCGACACCAACACGGAGCTCAACGCCTACGACGACGAGGACCTCTGTCTCAACTGCCTCCACCCAGGCGACCCCCTCTGCACCGAGGAGAAGTTCGCTGCCGTACTCAAAGCCGTCGGACAAGACCTCCAGTCTGCCCGGGAATCCATGTTCAACACCCGCCGTGCCGAAATTGACGCCGCCCTCGAGGACTGGACAGAGTCTTACATGATGTACTGCAAGAAGGCCATCGTCCGCACAATGCTCAAACTCAACGACCCCCCCTTCGATCTCTACTTTGACGAAGAGTTCAAGGGTTGGATCGAACATCAGGCCGATCAACTCTTCACACAGGCCCATCAGACCCTCCTATCCGTCGATCTCACGGACATTAAGTCCTCCTGGCTTTCCGAACAGGTCGCTCACTTCCGCTCGACCGCTCAAACCGAGCTGGACACACACCTCTCCCACGCTACGACGGAACGTGACGAGCTCCTCCACGCCTCCCTTGCAACGCTCGAACAAGAGAAGTCGGAGCGCCTCGCCGCTTACCACGCCTCTGCCGATCTCGAGCTCCAAGCCGCACACGCAGACGCCACTTCCCGCCTTGAGGAGGGAAAGACGAAGATCGATGAGGAGCTCACCAAGGAGCTCGACACTTACAAACACAATGCGCGCATCGAGGCCGAGCGCCGCAAAGACAACATCGCGAAGTCCTCCAAGGCTGGCGTGAAGACCGCCGCCCGTTCAGCGGCCAACCGCCCTTCTCGCACCAACACCCCCCTTCACCGCCCCAAACCCCTCCCTTCCGCGTCTGGCGTCGTGCAGACGTCCTCTACGGCGAGCGACTCCGACGCCACGCCCCCTGCCACCCCGCGCCGCGCTGCTGCCCCCTTGTCCCCACTCGTTATTACTGCTCCCGCCCAACCCTTGCCCTCACCTGTTGCAACCGCGCCACCTACGGCCCATGCTGCCCCTGCCCACCCTGGTACCCGCCAGCCAGAACAAGGCAACGCTGAGCTCATGATTGACGCAATGAAGTCCATCATGCCAGGCATCCTCGCATCCTTCATGACCGAGCAGATCGCCCCGGCTATCGCCCCCCTCCAATCCGCTGTCTCTAACCTAGCCGTTCGAGTGGCCGCGGTCGAGACAGACTTCGCCCCCCCCTCCCCTGGCCCTTGGGCCGCCGCCGACGACGCCGAAATGGCGGACCAATGCATTGCCACCGTCGAGTTTGACTACGCCAACGCCGAGGACTTCGGCTCTAAAGTCGGTGCCCCCTCTGCGCTCCACCACGACTCGATTCACGTCGGCCCCGACCTCGGCGACCTCCGCGCCCTATGGGGCGCTCTCTATGAGTCCACGTTCCCGACGACACGTACATGCCCGCCGACTTCGAGACGATGCTCGACGCCTTCGGCGAGCAATGGGAAACCTGGTGCTTCTCCGAGTCCCTCGACTCCCGCCTCGCCCTCCGCAAGCTCTCCCCCCGCTCCGGCCCCCTCTTAAACAAGTTCAAAGACGCGCTGGTCAACTCCCTTCACCTATACACTATGGGTGGCTTCGCCTGGCAAGCCGCATGGGGCCGCCACCTCCCCCCCCCGCACAACCCCCCCCCTCGTACTCCCACCCCGACCCTCATGCTCCCATCTCCTCCGTGGCTTTGTCTCATCTCACACCTCGCCCGCTTGCCCCACCCCTAGGCCCACGCCTGCTCAACCCCGAGCCTACCGCCCCTGCCCCACGCACATACGGCCGCGCCCCCACGCGCTTACGCGCCGCACCCCCTCCCTCACTCCCCCTCACCGGACACGGCCCCGCCAGCCAACCCGCCCCCATCTCGACAGATGGCGAACCCACCCCGGTTCCTCGTCCCGCTCCACGCCCTAACCAGCCTGCCCTCCGCCCTCCCGACCGCCTCCCTGGCGCTCCCCTTGGCTCGATGGGCCTCACCGTCGGGAAAGGTAAATATTCGTGGGTCGACGTCGCCCGCAACGGCCGACGCAAACCTACCCCCTCTCCCGCAGCCCCCCAGGGCCCCCGCCCCACCCCCTCGCCCCCTGCCCCCACAACTCGAAAGCCCCCCACCCCTCCTGCAGTCGATGCCGATGCACGACAACGCCTCATGGACGCCTCGGTGGACGAGATCAAGGCCCTGTGGAAACAACGCTTTGGGTCCTCGGTCCCCACCGCGTACAAATCCAAGATCTCGGTCGTCGAGGCTTACCTCCTCGGCAAGCCCAAGCCCTCGCCTTCCACCCATCCTTCTGGCTCCCGCCCCACCACCCGCCCTGTCCAGCTCCGCAACGCGGAGTGGACCGTTATCAAAGGACCCCGGTACAAACCTGACCCTGACAAGTCCCTCCCTCACTCCCACACCATCGTCGTCGATATCCAACGTGCCCTCGAGTCCCGCGGGAACCGTAACTTAAAAGACGAGGCCCGCCTCCAACTTCTCGGTGGTCGCTGGTCCTCCAACACCATGTCCGCCTCTTCGAACTTCGTCCTAGTCTTCGCCGGCCAACCCGACCCTAGCCTCGTCGTCGCCCATGAGGCGATCCTTACCGAGCCCTTCGGCATCGGGGCCGAGCTTGTCCCCAAAGCCAGGTTCTCCTGCGTCCGAGTCTTCGATGTACCTATCCTCTCCAACGCGTACGAGCCCGAAGACCTCCAGGCGGAGGTCCTCCGCAACCCACACCTGAAAGGCATGACCTTCATACAACCCCCTCGTTGGTTCTTCAAAGCCCACGGCGATCGCCAGAAGGATTCTATCCTCCTCACCATCTTCAACCCCTCCAATAAGTTTACCCCTCTCCTTGCCCGTCGCCCCATCTGGATGTTCGGAAGCCAGTGCAAGGCGCGCCGGTTCGACTCTCGCCCCGTCCTTCGGCAATGCGTACGATGCCACAAGCTCGGCCACTCTGAGGATCGGTGCACTCGCCGAGACCCCCGTTTTCTCCGCTGCCGGAAGTGCAGCGGCGGCCACCCCACGGCCGACCATGAGCTCCGTTGCCCCACCCGCGCCCTCCACAAATCTTCCGTCTGCGAGTGCCCACCCATTTGTGGCAACTGCAAGGATGCCGGGAAGAAGCCACGCTCCCACGAATCTTCAGCGTACACTGCCCCCTCCGCAAGATGTACCGCGATCCCAACGCCCCCCGCGAAGAGTTCTATCAAGACCAAGACCCGGACCTTCGCACGGAAGAGCCAACGCCCGTCCTCGACGAGGACCTCCCACCCGACGCTCCCCCTTTAAGGGCCTCATCACCGACCACACGGTGGTCCTCCGCCAGCGCCCCGCTGCTGCCTCCCCCTCTGCTCGCATCGACGAGGTCATGCCCGATGCCTAAATGTCGGCCCCCGCCCCTTCCACATCGTCTCGGTTAATGTTTGCAAGAGCAACGAGCGCACCCACGCCCTTCTTAACTCGTCTACTGCTGATATCCTGCTCTTGCAGGAACCCTGGTTCGGCCGCATAGGCACGACCCGCTCAGATACCGACCCCGACGGGCCCCTGCCAAGGGCCTCGCCGTCCTCCCTTCCCTCTGGGATACACACCCACCTCGCTTCGACCAGACGCGCGACAACATCCCCAAGGTGGCCGCGTACACGCGTGCCGCCAACCGCCGCGAGTGCGTAGTCGTCAACGACACTGCACATCCCGCCGCCTCCCCCCACCTACAAATCCTCTCTCTCACCGTAGGCGACGAGTCCTTCACACTCGTCAATTTTTACCACCACATGGACGGCAACTCCCCCCGCCTCTCCTCTCTCGCTGCGTTCCCCCTCCGCCCCATAATCCCCACCATTGTCGCCGGGGATTTCAACACCCACAGCCCACTCTGGTCGGCGCCGCCGCTCATCGGGGAACGCACGACCGTCTCGGCTTGGGCCCCCACCGTCGAAGACTGGATGGAGACCCAAGGCCTCTCCCTTCTCTCCCCACCCCATGTCCCCACTAGTGTTGGGGAAGTTTGGTTCCAAACCACTTCAAACTCGGTTCAAACCGAAACCAAACCAGAAGTTTGGTTTGCGGTTTGGGAAATCGGTTCGGTTTGGTTTGCGGTTTGGTTTCGGTTTGGGAAAAGAGTGGGGTTTGTAAACGGTTTCAAACTCGGTTTAAACCGCTTTTATTTCCTTTTTGGGTTAGGCTGTAAACTGGTGTTTCAAACTGATTTTAACTGGTTCAAACTGGTTCAAACTGTTTCAAACTGTTTCAAACTGTTTCAATACTGTTTCAAACTGACTCAAACTGATGCAAACTCGGTTTAAACTCGGTTTAAACCAAACTCAAACCAAACCCAAACCAAACCCCAAACCAAAATCAAAAGTTTAGTGTCAGTTTGGAGATTTCTGTAATATATATATGTATTTTTAGAATAATTAACATGCAAACCAAGTCCAGAACCAATCAGGGTGATCAAACTGAAACCAAACTTGCGGTTTCAGTTTGGTTTCAGTTTGGTTTCAGTTTAAACCAAACCACAAACCAAACTTTTTTCAAACTTCTCTTAAACGGTTTACTCTCGGTTTAAACCGAACCAAACCGCTTTTTAAACGGTTTGGCAGTTTTTGGAAAACCTTAAATGGTTTGGTTTCCGGTTTGGCCCAAACCAATCGGTTCGGTTTCCGGTTTGGCCCAAACTGGCCCAAACCGAACCAAACCGAACTTCCCCAACACTAGTCCCCACCCATCACGGCGAGCACGGCCAACGAGACACCGTCATCGACCTTGTCTTGTGGAACCAAGCGGCGGCCTGGTCAGACCAGTTCGTTTTCGACCGGGTCTCCTTTGCCGACTCCCTCGGGTCCGACCACACGGCCCTCGTCTTTTCTTGGGCACCCGCCCTCTTCCTCCCACCTCCTCCATCTGCGGCCACGCCTCGCTGGCAGGTCCGGGACTCCCTCCAGGATGTGTGGCAAGAACATTTCTCCACCCTCGCCGCCTCGCCCGCCTTTGTCACGTCCGACCCCGCCGCCCTCGCCCAGGCCCTCACCCAGGCCATCATCGACGCTAACGATTTCGCTTTCAACCACGCCCACCCCTCCTCTCTCGGCCATGGCATGCGCTGGTGGAATGATGCGTGCTCCGGCACGCTCGCCCAGCTCAAGACCGCCCCCCCGGCGACCGCAAGGCTGCCTTCCTCCGCCTCCGCCAGACCATCCGCGTTGCAAAATGCGACTGGGCCGAGGCCGTCCTCACCGAGGCGACCAACGACGCCGACCACTCGTTGTGGGCGGCAGCGAAGTGGCGGAAGGGGCGCTCCAACTGAAACCGGCAGCGGTCATGAGGCCTGACCGCATAAGGGGATTCGGTGAACCGGCCCAACAGGCTGACGAAGGAGTGGTCAGCATGGACCCTACTTACTCATTCTCGGACTACAATTACTCAGCGGACTGCCGATTCATAAGCGCTTGATAAGCGCTTCCTTCCTGTCACTAAGCGGAGTATTTCCCGCTTACTGTACGATTACTATACGACGACTCAGCAATGCTTTGGCCTAGCTTGTAGGGCCTCTGCTGGGTATATAAGGACAAGTAAAGTAGCGTAGAGACCTTAAGTCAAGTGTCTTGTACGACAACTTGAATATCACCCTCTTCTCTCCTCTGCATAGCCCTCAGGGAGTCTTGCATGAGCTATAGGCTAGGACGCTTCGCCGAAACATCCAGAAGTCTCCCTCTCTACACAGAGACACTAAATCGACTCTACCAAACGGAAGGACCACACCGCTATCCAGACGAAGAGGACGTACCACGCACCGAGGGAACGCGCTACATACTTACAAGTCACGATATACAGAGGGGATACCTGTCCCACCGGCACGTAGTGGCACTAGGCGGATAGGCCGGTGACATTACACTTGACTTCTCGACACCCTGGCACCTCCAGACAGAACCTACATTACGTGGACGTTGCGAGAAGATGCACCAAAGAACCAGACAGTCATCTGGCTCACCCCTGAAGAAAATCGATACCTCCCATTTCCCTGCTACGTTACAGCAGCATCCAGCCAGACAAAGAGTCCCGACCCACTACTCTATCTACGAGAGAAGTGGTACTGCCTACGAGCCAACGCAGATGGCAAACCATACCTCGGAGCACGCAGATCTGAAATCGAAACACAAATCGCAAACGAACCGCCAGCCAGGGAAACCATCGAGACACCAGCCCCCATCGAAGAAGAACGACCAACTTCACCAGAATCTATTGCAGAACCAGAGAAGCGACAGAACGCACCTATCCTACTAGAAATCAAAATGGGATCAAGTACACGGGTAGAAGTACAGACAGAGACGGAGCGAGGGGAAAGCTCCAGCAAAGGAAAGCAACCGCAAAGAAGCGACCTCCAAGCACTCCTAAACCAAGCTATGAAGAGAGGGACACCCCCAATGATAACTCCGATCATCCAGAAGGAGATCCGGATGACGACGACAACGACTTCTACCACGACGTGTTCCCCGCCTTCAATACAAATACACCAGACGGAAAGATCCTAGGGAACCTCCCGTCCGCATTCACAGGAGATAGGGCCAGGGCCGAGGAATTCCTGACCAATATGCAGGCTTACTTCAGGCTCAACATCAAAAACGCACAGATGCGCTCACCGATGACACGCGTAGCCCTCTGCCTGTCTACCATGGAAGGACCAGACATCGAAGAATGGAAACGAGACATCGGGAAATGGTTCGACAGACTGAACCCAAACGTCGACGACAGAATGGGCGTGTGGCACACGTTCGAACGAGAGTTCAAAAAACAATTCGAGGACTCGCAAAGCGAACCACGAGCAAGAATGGAGCTCCAACACCTGGAAATGAAATGGCCTCTCATAGACAAATACGTCTCCGACTTCGAGAAACTGGCACGCCTCGCCGGATACGACCACACCAACCCTGAAACCATGCACTTCTTCATGAATGGGCTACCCAAGTCCATCCTGACTGACGTCCTCCAACCGCCAGTCCCAACCTCGTATCACCGCATGAAGGCTAAAGCAATCGAGGCAGTACGATCCAGGGTACTGATCGACGCGATAACTAAAGGAAGGACAACATCGCGACCTATCCCCAATTGGTTTCAACAAAGGAACCAGCAACAACCGCAGAATCGACAGGCGTACAACCAACCGAGATTCAATTCGAGTACGGCCCGCGCAAGCTACAACAACAGGCCAGTACCTATGGACTTGGGCCGAAGCCGGGCCCGCGCCACAAGGACAGCGAATCAACGCGGCACAAGAAGGGAACATGCGAAAGCGCGGAGCCTGCTTTAACTGCGGCAAAGAAGGACACTTCGCCTGAGAATGCCGCTCGCCGAAACAAGTAAGGGTCAACTACGGTTGGACCTCGAACGCGCCACCGGCTGGGTCTATCAAGGACCACCCCAGGAAGAAGTGCAGCGGCCAGACGAGCCTGTCGAGGACCTACAGGCCAGAGTCATGGCCATGTCCCTCGAAGACAAAGGAAGGCTCCTCCAGAGCTACGGAGTACCGACCGAAGAGACCAAAGAGTCGGATTTTTAAACGCCCTTATCTGTACAGCCTGGATAAGGAGCGGGACAGACGACCGTGTGTATTTATCGCTGAGAAAATCAATGTCCATTAAAGCATACATACACACGGCATCTAAGAGGGCTGAGGTCGAGTCGCTACTAGACTCAGGAGCCACGGAGAACTTCATCAGCGAAGATCTGGCATACCAACTACGACTACCGATTACCAGACTTCACCAGCCA
>WTXF01000141.1:0-76626 GCA_022496215.1 Russula brevipes | reverse complement strand
ATCTCGTCTCTCGTGATCGCTGGAGTGTGTACGTATTTTGCTTTCCGACTGCATGACCTCTCGTGACAAGTCTTCTTAGGTTCTCCAGGACGTAATGTCTCATGCCGTGGAGCCGGCGCATGTTTGCCTTCCGGCAGTTTGTTTACTGGCGATGCAGACCCAGTCACTGTAGTGACGTCATTCCTCTCCATCTTCAAGTGCCATGAACTTCGGACGTTGAGATGGGATTCCGACATACATGGAGGCGATTCCAGTTTTTTGGAGATTGGGAAACTACGGCATCGTTATTGGGACTGGGTACCATGGCTACTATCCTTTCCGGTTTCACGCACTGTTTTGCGGAAGTCGATACTTTCGTTTCACCGCGATTCCTTCCGTCCCCTCGCTTCGCAACGCTTATCTCAGACCAGAGCATTACAGCACCGCAAGGATACTTAGATCAACCCGTCATTTTTCAACGATATCACGAAACTGCAACACGTTACGGCACCCTCAAGGGAGGATAGTTTCCAAAAAAGCGGGTGGTTGTCTCTATACGTCAATGTCCTTGTTAGACGGATTCAACGAAATCCTCCGATGTTCGTGGTCCCACATACGGCAGACTACCTCTCCTATCAATCAAGGGTCTCCTTTACCGCCCCCAATACGCGTTCATCTTCGCTCCGCATTCGCCATAAACATCCATCTTCATCGGTGTCTTGGTTCTCGCGCAGTCTCAATGCAGTGCGACCACTACCCTCCAGACCTCCGAGAATCAAGATCTTCAGCTCACCTACAGTTCACAGCCGCAATTAAAGGGTGATCTGTGGCAATGCAATATTCGAACACAAGCCCCACCTTGGAATGGCGGCTGGTCCGCAGGGATAACAGAGAGTCCCCGGGAGAACCCGAGGCCTTGCAGGCGGCGAACGACCGCATCCAGAGTCCCATCGCTCCACCCTCGTGCGGAGAATGCAGACGCTGCATCCCACACGTTCGTGAAATCGTGATCCTGCCCGCCTTGGCCGGGGCCGGGTGATGTCACCTCGCTTGGTTTAGGCTCCGGGATGAAAGGGGATTCAAGTGTGATCAAATCCGCCCGTGGGCTCTGTTCGTAGTATGAGACGCACGAAGATCGGCTTCATATATAACTCTCAAAGACGCACAAGGAGATTGATAGTTTCCGGTTTCGCCGCGGGAGAGACGGGTGGACTTCGCACAGGCTGCAATTGCTGGTGGCGTCATCGTACCATCGCACGAAGAAGTATGAGGGCGACTGACGGGTGAAAACGCACGCAGCTCTGGGCTGCCAGCTGCGAATGCCAAGTCTCCAGCAGTAACGGTCCGTGTCAGGTCATCGTGGGAACCCAAGGAGGGCGTAGAGCGTGCACTGCTCGCATCACGTGGACGACGTGGCTGAGCGGGTGGTGGTGGTTCGTAAGCTGCATACCGGAGCTTTTGCGTTCCACTGAGTGATGACCGTGATGTAGTGCGTGAGGAGTGGTTAAGGCGGGGTGAACGAGGGAGTGCTGGTGGCTTGGATTCGAGCGCGAGAAGGAAGTCTGGGAGCTAACGTGGTTTTTTTTTTTTTAAATACATGGATAATAGAGGTGTGTTGCCGAACGAATGGTCCTCACTGAGCGTGAATGGCTGTTCGCGACAGCAGATCTTAACTCGTCCGGCTTGCCAATCATGTCTTCAAACTGGGAACATCTCTGGTGGTTACGCGAGCTAAGGAACCAACGGTGAGGAAGAAGGGTGGAATGAGGGTTACTGACGCGTGATATATGGCGACCTGATATGCTACCTAGATGGCGGACGTCTGAAATTGGCTCGGGAGGAATCTTTTGACATTCTGCTGCCAGGCGCATCATCGTCAGGAGACTAACTTCCTGGATCGATGCTGTAGCAAAGGCTAGTTAGGCAGGCGCGGAAAAGAAACGCCCAACCCAACACACACGGACCTGAGTACGAAGTGAGCCGCCTGCTCAGCCCGTGTAGCAGCTGAAGAGGAGACACCGGAACACGCCCGGCATACTCGCAAGCCAGAGCCGTTAACACGACCATAAGGGTAGGACTGAAGGACGTCTCTGCCTCCACTTCCGCGAGTGGAGTCAGCAAGGTCGTCGCCACATTTTCACCAAAGGTGGTTTCACCTAGACACCAACCAACCAGCCTTTCGAGTCAGCCTTCGGGCACTTTATAAACGGAACGCAAGGGAGGGGGGGAACCGTGAGTTTCACCGTCGCGAAGAGAAGATAGTACGCTCTCCACTGCGCGTTCGAGAACTTGGGAAGAAGCACCTTGCTGTGCGTCGGGCGCGGCGGGTGCAGGTGCAGGCGATACGAGGTCCCTGACGGACCTCGCATACAGCTCGGCATCCTCGTCTGCGAGAATCTCGGTCACTTGGAGCAGGGCGAGCACTTCGTCCTCGTACGACTCTGCGGCGCGATCGAGGCCCTTCAGTCTTTGAGAAAAGTACAGTTCGACGATGGACGGGTCGACGTTTGTCAAGATGCGTAAAGTCTGCCAAAAAAAAATAAAAGGGGGCCAGCGGTATATATATGTGAGAGGGCTGCTTCGCTGAGGCAGAGGTAGCGGATGACCGGACAGACGCACTCTTAACCGGATGGCGGGATCGGGAGCGGAGAGCAGTTGCATCACGCGCTCGACCTCCCAGGCTTCGAGGACTGCAGGGACGTCTTGGGTTGTGCCCGCCCATATGGCCGGAGGAACGCAAGCCAAGCAAGAGAGAAACAAAAGTTGCTCGCTGACGTCGTTGGAGAGTAAGTGGCGGATGTGGATTACGGGGGATCCGTTCGACGCCGTGAAGAGGATTAATGTGTCTATGGGTGTATTTCGGAGGACAGAGAAGCAGTCGTGGAGTAGGGCTGCGAAGACGTCAGCTCGCATGGGGTTGAATTAGCAGATACGGTAGGCGGGGGCTTACCATGGGTCTTCGAGCTGCTAGCCGATCGTTTAATTAGTCCAACGACGACTTTGAGCACTTCCGTGGAAGGTCTGTCCCAAAACGTCGCCAAGCGTGCATTACTGAGGCCACGAGAACTTACTGAACAACGGAGTACAACTGCAGCGCTTTCCGAACTATCAACGCCGCCGTTGTGGAACTGGCAGAGAACTTTCCAAAGTGGAGGAGTGCCCGATACACGTTTGCGAGGGCATCTGGGTCCAATAACCCATTCTAGGAAAGACTGTGAGACCCTGAAAGCCGGGACGCAGAGACGTGAACCAACCTTATATAGACTGCCGCATGCAGTAATTGCAGAACCGACGACAGCTTGGTCCTTGTCACGAAGGCACCTTGAGATCTCAGGGGACGACCACCGGAGCATGGCCGAATCACAACTCGCTAGAGCACGAACAGCATGCAAGGCTCGTCTGCGTATATTGGGCCTTAGAGGCGTGATTGAGGCCATCTGTCACGAGCAAGAGAGGGATCGCGCACGATTTGTGTGACAACAAACCGTGCAGACGGGTTTGCACGGCCGGGATCACGTCTTCGCTTGGGCACTGGATGAGGTGGTTCAACGCGAGGGCGATGCGCATGACTGAATCTGCCTCGAGGTCCTAAAGCAGCCTGAGGAGGTGCACTCTGTTGGACAAAAGGGGTGTACCTTACGGACTGTGTTCACGAGCATCAACTTTAGATCATGGTGCGGCGGCATGATCTCGGAGGAGAAGAGGTATCCTGAGGAGAGATGCGGCGAGCGAGGGTAGACCGACTCGGAACAGACACGTACCGGCCCTCCTTTCCTCGATGGAGGATCCAGCTTCGGCCAGGTTCAGGGCATGCGGGAGTGCGAATTCGAGCGCGCCCGGAGGCAGACCCGCTACCGTGTTCATGGAACAATACAGCAGGACCATCAGGTACTCCCGACACTGGGCCTAAGCGGTCTGGGACATTCAATGGAAACGACTCGCAGGACGGACGGTGTTGGGCGAGACCCACGGAGGAGAACCCGGGACGCGAGAGGCGCGCGCGGATGGCGGCGACCTCGTCGAGGAGATGGTCGTCGGCTTGCTGGGCGGTTTGCGCCAACTCGACCTTGCGGACTAGGGCATAGTGTGCGCGACTGAGGGCCCCAGACGATATGAACGGCACTTGCATCGAGAATTGGACCACGAAATAATAATTTGACCGTTTGTTCCAGTTTCGGGGTCAGGCGCAGGGCGAGACAGCGACTCGGAACCACGTGTTCACGCGCTTTCGCCTCCGTTCTCACGACAACAGCCGCGATCCCCCCTTGGCTGTCAGACTAGGGGAGAGCAAATCACCAGCCTGCCGATATCTCGACTCACTATGGGAGAGGCGGCGGATCTCGCCGCCACCGCACATGCGTTCAACAAGATCCTATCGCAGCCAAAGCTGTCCTCGAAATCGCGAACACCGGATGACGTCGAGGAGAGCGTGAAAAAGCTGCGCCGGCTCATCCTCATCGAGGGCATCCCATCCAAGGCGGTACGTGCTTCGGCTCGCTGGCGCTGGCGCTGGTCGCCGCGCTCTGTGTCCCGTCCGCCCATGCGATCTTTTGCAGGATCCGACGCTGCGATATAGGATATGGAAAATTCTGCTCAGGGTCAACGACCTGCCCGCCGAAACGTTCCTCGAATACGTCGCGAGAGGGCCCTGCGAAGTGAGGGAGAAGATTCGCAATGACACTTTTCGGTGCGTCGCCGTATTCTCGCGTGCCCAAGTCTTCTTCTCCTCTGATGTTCTGATTATCGCAAAACATTTGTTTCTTTCGTTCAGCACGCTTGCCACTGATCGTGGTTTCAAGGAGCGAGTCCGGGAGGACATGCTCGTCCGTCTTCTCGACGCTTTCGTCTGGCGAAATCACGGTAACTCGCAAGACGGCATGCTCTCCGTCCCGTAACTCACCACCACCCCATAGATAGACAGGAGTCGTCTCAGCAGCTAGGCTTCACATACGTGCAAGGCATGAATGTTCTGGCCGCCCCGTTTCTTTACACCATGCCCTCCGAACTGGAAGCCTTTTTCTGCTTCTCAAAATTTATAGAAGAGTCGTGTCCGCTCTACGTTCAACCCACCCTCGAGGGTGTCCATCGTGGGTTGAGGGTTCGTCGCGTGTCCCCCACTGCCTTTGCGGCAAGCCTTAGAATTTTACTCTTGGAATAGCTTCTCGATCGATGCCTCAAGATTGTGGACCCACAGTTGTTCAGCTATCTGCGCTCAAAGAATCTCTCCGCCGAGCTATATGCCTTTCCCTGTGGGTTCTCTCACTGTTGTCCCACGGGAGTCTCTGACCGCCAGCATTTAGCTATTCTCACGCTTTGCGCTTGCACACCGCCGCTCGACCAGGTACTCCGACTTTGGGACTTTCTTCTCGCCTTCGGAGTGCACCTTAACGTCCTGTGTGTCATTGCACAATTGCTCCTCATCCGTGATGATGTGATGACTTCATCCTCGTACGTTGTTTCGCCCTTGGTCGGCATCTCATCCTCATCTTGTCCGGTCCAGACCAATGCGCCTACTGCGCACCTTTCCTCCATTAGAGGCCTCCCCCGTAATTGGCATTGCTGTCACTCTCGTTCGTGATCTCCCAACCGAGCTGTACGACGAGCTGGTGAGACATCCATACGAATATCGCCCATGACTATTCTCCGGTTCAGTCCCCCCCACCTCCCTTTTTTACTGTGCGCCATAGTGGATCAGTCATGGTGTTGTGGAGTTCATTTGCCCAAGTCCTCTCGATGGACGATCGTTGAGCGCAGCTCTTTGCGCGCGACACGTCTGGCTTCTGTGTGGGTGTTCGTGGATGACGGTGACTGCGTCGCAGCAGTCATCTCATCGCCATGGATGTTGCGCGAGGTAGTGGCATCGGGCTTCGAAGATGGCCTAGACATATCTTTATATGTCCTTCGTGAGAAGGGGCAACTTCATCGTTGATCACAGTGGAGCTGTCTGCGGACGATGGGGTGTGTTTGTAATTTGTAGGACTGGAAGTGGTGACTCAGCGGTCATATGCTGTAATGCCGGATGGGGGACAGGAGGGTGGGTGTTGCTCAGCTCTCGATTACCATCAGGTTTCGGTCAGGGTATTTTGTCCATTACTTTATCATACACTGCATTGTGATTTTGGATCTGGAGCAGGTTGCCCTTTTGCTCAGTGTATTATAGTGCATGATAAATCACAAGTACTGCAGGGGGGGTTGCTTGGTCACCAATGTAATTGATAATAGTAAGACATTTGAATGTCCACTGTTCTTCATAACCAGTGGACAAAAGAAGGATATTTGGGGAGATCCAGTACTGTACATTGTTGCCACATTCAATATCTGGGTGTTGGCTTGAATGTGGTGATGGTGTACAGCACTGGATGTTCCTAAACATCCTAATTTTGTTCACTGAGTATGAAGTACCAGCACCCAGAGGTAACTTGATGGGAAAAAAATCAATCACAGATGATGGGCTCTAGGTCATAAAGAGTGCTGAGGCTTTTTCATCAGGAGAGTGGTGGAAGGACTTCAGCCCAGTGGACTAAATAAACAGCATGAACAGGTGTAGATTTGAGGGGCAGAGAGCATAGAAAGCAAGAGCAATGGGGCCAGTTGCAGTGCAGAGGAATCCCATCACCTCACAAGGGAGAATTCCACGTTGGTTGATTTGGTTTGGTTTGGAAAAGGCACGTGATACACGATGTGAAAGTTCGAAAAGTGAGATCTGGTGAGAGTATCGCCCACACTTTTCGTTCCCCACCTCGGCATTTTGGTGTCACGCTCCACACATCATTCTCATTCAGAGGGAGGTGGACAATGCCACAATGGGGGCAACCCGTATTTGGAAATCGCACCTCATACGACACGACATCCAAGCTTTCAAGCTAAGCTCGGGTACACCCTAGTATACCAAGGCATCGCCTCGCCTGCGAACCGAGCACGGAACGTTACAGTCGTCTCGATCACGATCTTTCGTGTCGAACAGGCAGATAAGTGTCAGCACCCCACATGAACCTCGTCGGAAGAACGCCCCCGCTAGGTTACCCAAACCTTGTTGACACGCCAGCTATCTATCTTCTTCACTTGAGGGGGCCTCTGTCTTCGACTTCGACGACTCAGACTGTAAGACTCCATGTCGAGCTGCGAAGCGTACCCCTACATTGACATCAGTAATCATGTGCTGTACTTTAAGTTTCCGGTGGTTTCTCAACGTGAGTAACCACGAAAAACACCTAAAAAACCTGTTGGGGAGGACGGGGCATGGAAACCTACGGAACCACGAGACTCTGTGAATACTCTACTACTAGGCTGATGATTTCAGTCATCCGTGACGCATTGGATAGTTTTTCATTCCTTCTCCGTAAACCATTTTTTGTGGATCATCAGACCTACGAATCCATGGATGGCCATTCCATAAACTGACTTTTTGTGTACCCGTAGTTGATACTTTGCTACCGTAGATCTAAGACCCGTAGGCTTCCAGTTCCCGGAAACTTAGAAACCGGTGAGAACGAGTTGACGACCCAGAAATTGCATTTCGCTGATGCAACCTTTCCCGCCAAACGCCCACTTTGTGCTCCGTGAGGTTCTGCACCCGAGACGCACGTTGATATCATATTCGAGAAAAAAAAACGTCCAACTTATCCTTCGCTGAAATGTACATTTACATCGAGTTACCTCGAGGGCTTGCGAACGAACCTAGCTCCTTCATGCGCCTCACCGCGCACCGGCGCTCGCGCTGGTTATTCATCACACCAAGGTGATTTGGAGCTCCATACTCAATCTTTGCATTCAAGTGGGACAGCGCCCAATTACTACCTAATAAATACGATAGGATATGTAGATCGTGATAGGCATTAAGTCCATTCAAGTCAGACCGGGATATCATCAAGGGCATCTAGTCAAGTTGGTTGAGCGTGCCTCTTGGGATGATAGGTGAGTGGAAGCCGGGCGGCTTGGTGACGTTGACAACTCTTCCAGACTGTATAGATTGTTGAGCTCACTAAGCCAAGGGTAAGGAGACGATGGACACTCACGGGATCTCACGCTTGCTGATGAGGCTGAGGGCCGCGAGGGTCTCCTCCGGACTATAGCCAATGAGCTCACTGACAATGCGGAATGGAGAAGGGCACACTCACGTGAGGTCACGCTGGGCGGGGGCGTCGCTGACGCCGAGGACACCTGAGGCGACTTGGGATCCAACGAGGCCTGCAACGAGGCCAGCGATGCCCTTGCCGATACCGGCAAGGTTGAGGGGCTCAGGTGAACGCTTGTCGATAAGGCCGAGGGCGGCGAGGGTCTCCTCCGGACTATACCCTATAAGCTCACTGACAATGCAGAAGGGAAAGGGGACACTCACGTGAGGTCACGCTGGGCGGGGGCGGGGTCGCTGCCGCCGAGGACACCTGAGGCGACTTGGGATCCAACGAGGCCTGCAACGAGGCCAGCGAGGCCCTTGCCGATACCGGCAAGGTTGAGGGGCTCAGGTGAACGCTTGCTGATGAGGCTGAGAGCTGCGAGGGTCTCCTCCGGGCTATGGCTACTAATGAGCTCACTGACCACGCGCAAGGGAAAGGGCACACTCACGTGAGGTCACGCTGGGCGGGGGCGGGGTCGCTGCCGCCGAGGACACCTGAGGCGACTTGGGATCCAACGAGGCCTGCGACGAGGCCAGCGATGCCCTTGCCGATACCGGCAAGGTTGAGAGGCTCGGGTGAACGCTTGCTGATGAGGCTGAGGGCTGCGATCGTCTCCTCGGGACTATGGCCAATGAGCCCACTGAACGATGCAGAAGGGAAAGGAAACACTAACGTGAGGTCACGCTGGGTGTTGCCGCCAGTGCCGAGGACGTCCCCTGATACTACAGCCCCAATACCAGAGGCGACACCACCAAGCAACCCGGTACCGAGCAACTTGCCGAGACCGCCAAGGTTCAGAGGTTCAGGTTCACGCCTATGGTCCCATTGTGAGAAATCACAAACGTTCACCTGCCTATTTACTCACTTGCTGTTGGGGCCAAGAGCGTCCTGTGTTGCTGTAGACGCGACACCAGAGGCGACACCACCAAGCAAGCCGCCACCGAGCACCTTCCCAATGGAGTCATTGTTCTCGAGGGCTTTGACGGCATCCCCAACCAAGCTGCCGAGGCCGCGTGCATCCAACTCGGCGGCGAGCTCACGAGCGGCGTTTTGGTCACCGCCAGTGAGGCTGCCGATGATGGCCGGGAGGGCACCGATGCCTGCATTGATCCCGATGGTTTTGAGGAGGGGGCCGAGGCTGAGGCGTGCCTCGAGTTCTTCGCGGGCGGCGAGCTCACGAGCGGCAGCAGTGTTGTCACCGCCAGTGAGGCTGCTGATGACAGCCGGGAGGGCACCGATGCCTGCATTGATCCCGATGGTCTTAAGGAGGGGGCCGAGGCTGAGGCGTGCCTCGAGTTCTTCGCGAGCGGTAAGCTCACGAGCGGCAGCAGTGTTGTCACCGCCAGTGAGGCTGCTGATGACAGCCGGGAGGGCACCGATGCCTGCATTGATCCCGATGGTCTTAAGGAGGGGGCCGAGGCTGAGGCGTGCCTCGAGTTCTTCACGGGCGGCGAGCTCACGAGCGGCAGCAGTGTTGTCACCGCCAGTGAGGCTGCTGATGACAGCCGGGAGGGCACCGATGCCTGCATTGATCCCGATGGTCTTGAGGAGTGGGCCGAGGCTGAGGCGTGCATCAAGCTCAGCACGAGCCTGCTCCTGGTTTTCCCTACAAGAGTTCAGTCCGTCAGAAAGGTTGTTCACTTTCCGAAAGATGCGGATCGTCTTACGGAAGGGGGGCAGACAGAACTGGGGTTGCGGTGGACGCAGCGAGGGCGAGGACAGCGAGAGCTTGCTTAGAGTGCATTTTTGAGAATATTGATAGGGAGATAATAGTAAGATAGATCTAGGTCTGAAGCTTGAACGTGGGCGTGAATGCAAAAGAATGTGCCAAAAAAAACGTGAGGACTGGAGGCGGTTAGGATCAGTGGAAGGCGACCGCAGGAAAATGAGGACTGGGCACTCACCAACCAGTGTCTTTAGAACGAACGAATGTAGAGCAGGAGCTGGGGAATCCTCTCCATGGATTGGGATACATTTTATACTCCTTGAGAGACATCGAGACCATGCGGTTGCATTGACATAAGCCTCCTTTGCAGGAACTGAATTCGCATCAGTGACCGATTTCTGTTCCACCCGGCCCCTCACGGAGCATGGGTAACACGGCTGCTGTGCAAGTTGAAGTTGTTGTGACCTAACATGCTGATGAGCGCGTTGTTGGGAAGGAGATGAGATTCGGTTGCGGTCGGAGCGACCGCGTACAAGGTTAAGCGCGCAGCAGGCACGCGCGATCCACGCACAGACGCACAGCAAACTTTGCCGGTTGACGGCCCAGAGTCCGGCGTTTCATGTGCTCAGCTCTGTTGGTTGCTTGAGCCCTTGTCACTTTTCTATCCCATGCTTGCGCCAGGTCCACGTCGGTGGCTGTGGTCGTTACTGGATGGCCGTGCCGCGGACCAAGACAGCTTCTATCTGGCTCCACATACTCGACCCATAAACAACGGAGGAAAGGCTCCCAGGATGATAGTCAGTACGCGACATGTCTCGGTCGTCTTTGACGGTGTCGAAACTCATCCGTGGTCAGTGGTTTACAGGTTCGACGTGGTTCAATTACGTACGGTTCGGATCTGTCCGGCTCTCCGGCTCTGTACTGCATCGCCCAGTTAGTTCGGCCATTGTGGTCCACCATACCCAAAGTTCGAATTACCATTGAATTGCATCAAATCTCGATGTCATGGAGTCGCCATGCACGATGATGCAGGCCATGCACCATCCTTCTGACGTCCACCCACTCGGGAGATAGGCGCTAGCCATGTGGCACCCTGCCATCAACCGTGGTGAAGGTCGATTGAATGGCTGTAGTGCCTAGAGACTGCAAATTCAGGACGTGCATGAACCTTTCTTCACATTAACGTCAGACGTCGTGGGGGTACCATCCGCGATCGGCGGGGCAACCGAAGCAAGTGATGCGACACTGGCTGAAACCCGGTCCCGCCGAGGACGTAGCCCGAGAGCCCGAGTGAAGTGCGAAGTTAGCTGATGTGAGTACTGCTTTGGGCGCTGTCACCATGTCAGTTCTTATCATACTATGTAGTTGTAATTCGTGCGCCCAACTCCGTCAATATATCAGTTGACCTTCTATGACGAGAAAAGAGATCAAGTGGGACAGGTTCAAGTTGATGGGTGATGGAAATGAGCACAAGTTCCATGCAACAAAGATGGTATCTGCCATGCCAATCCAGGTTCCTGGCTCATTACTGGTGGTCTGGCCCAGGTGATCATTGATACGGACGATCTTGTCTCACAGCAGCAGAGATTTAAGTGCGGTCTCTGGTGACCGTAAGAACTCAAGGCTGTTGGCGTCCGACCATCTGCTCCATCATGATGACTTTGTCACGCCAACGGTTGGGAGGAATATTCCTGAGGGCATTATCCTGATGTGCATTGTACATTGAACGGCTCGCGATGCTGCGATGGTCACAAGTTTTCGCCATTATGTTCCATAACGTTCAATACGTTCAATGTCCCCCACTCATTACTTTCTAGAAATTAGGTCCCGAAGTCATGCTTGCTTGATTATCCTCAGGCAACATCTGCTGGACAATTATGTATTATTTTTTAAGCAAGGGTTCCATATATACCGGCACAGCGGGAGTTATCCTTCGGGAATATCTAGCGATCTAGTTCCTGCATGCCAAAGAAAAGCAAAGAGGGGAGGGAGCCAGACAGTTAAAGCCGAGGTTAGTCATGGACGCGAGGGCTCTAAGAGACACTGGAGTGCTAGGGGAATCACCGAGACGTTTCATAGATCACGCCAGGGGCGTTGGAAGAGAAAGCCGGGAAGCGAATGTGCTGCGCATCGGATGTGGAAGGAAAAGTAGTGATCCGGGTGAACGTGTCGTGTAACTGTCGTGTACGGCGCTTGAGGTGTGGTTGTTGAGAGCAACGCGCGTGCCTAGTGTGTGCCTTCTTTACAATGCGACCACGTTGTTTGCTAATCGACCCAGAAGTCCTTCAGCCAGCCCCTTCATAATTTCCGGTTTGTCCAGCCCACGAAGCAGTGCACGTCTGAAGTAGTTAATAAGTATTTATCCCTAGGTATGCTGGCGGCATACAGACGAACTGAAGAACCATGGGCCGAGATGACTGTGCCACTCCAGTCGCAAGCAAGTTCTATCGTTCGGTAGACGCCACGTTGTGCAGTGAAATCACTTGCAAACATGTCTCACCGGCCTATCCAATAGCGAGTAACTGAGCCAATGTTAAGTGATCCTGATGGAATTGCGCCAACGACTGCGTCATGTTACGATAAAAGGCGGCACGGGCTGCACACCGGCTCACGCAAAGTATATCGTGTCTGTGCAGAAATTGTTCAGCATAGCTCTGGGCTTTCATTAAGAGTTACTCACGCTGCCTGGGGTCGAGGTTGGGGCCACGATGGTCATCGAAATCCTGATTCCGCTCCGGGCCCGCGGTCAGCACAACGTCTGACTTCCAAACGCAGGACATACATTATTTCGAGAAGGCCCGAAAAAACATCCGTCGGAAACAACTACCATAGATGAAAGCGAAATGGTCTGTGCGACGCGACATGGATGACTGTGATTCGTGTGAGCGACTACTAAGGGGTGCACGATTCGGGCCTTTCAAAAGGCTATATCACCCGAGGAACCTGATCGTCTGGAAAGTTGGTCAAAAAAAGTATGGTGTCCTCATCCGAGCTGAAAATCTCACCATGATTGTGCAGGGTCCAGACACGGAGAAAAAGAAAGAGTTCGGGAGACAGCCACATATATAGTTATGTCGTGTAACATTTTTTTGGAAGCGTAGCTGCAAATAGCGTGCCAGTGTGGCAGTCCAGTACCACCACCGATGCGCCTGAGGGTGTGTGCGGGACTGACATGAGGACAAGGAGGCCCTAGCTGAAAGGCTCAGACTGAGCGAGGCACAACGGAGTTCGCCGCACAAAAGGAAGCACCCGAGGTAGGCTAGGACTGTTGTTGCGAACAAGAAAAAAAAATCTGCCATAAGATCCCATCGCAAGCAAACCCCTCGATGCTCAGACTGCTCTATGCAGTCAGTGCAGTCTCATGGTGCGCGTCGAAGGGACCTGGGAAAAAAAGTCGGGAATCGATCATTCATTCTCGTCACACCAGCCGCTTAGACACCCTGAGGTATTTGGTATCATTGGCACGTATCGCTGCGCACCGGTGACATGTGGATCCTCAATCGAGATCAAGACAGGCTGGATACCAGTATGAAGGGAGCTGCTTTGGAGCCTGCGTGGAATGGCGCCAATACGCAGACGAGAAGCCTCGGAGTGACAATTGCGCCGTGGCGGGTGAGCTTTGATGGGTGTCGCATTCGTATCGCTAACCAGCTAAGCCTTTCCCGAAAGGGAGAAAGAACGATGCCAAGCCCGTCCCTGAAATCATGATCGGTGAGTGTCAAATGGGGAGAACACTCGATGATTGCGACTTGAATTGACGCGTTGAGGGTTGAGGAATCTAATTATACCCCCGTTAGTCAACCAATCCACCACCATTCTGCATCGCCGACTGCACATTCTGATAGACTGTGCTTAGAGGGTAAGTCATATTATCATGCAACGTTGAGCGGGTGATTGATGAAAAAAATAAAATCTGGATCATGATGAGTGAAGTGGTTCCTGGAAATGGATCTGTGAAACACATAACCCACTGGCCATCAGCACGTTGAGGTACTCGCCACTGTTCTTTTTGTTGCCTTCTTGGGATAGTCGGCGAAGGAACTTCTTGTAAGAGGCAACAAGGTACGCCCTGGCGGCCCTGCGCGGTGGGCGCCAGATGGTTCAATATTGATATTGTGATAAGTTACCTGTGAGGCTGTGACCAATTTCATCCACATTATCCCCACTTTGAGGTACGCACTGCTTTGGGTAAAATTCTTGCCATCGACGAGGGTTTCGACCTTAGACGGCTCTGCCAAAACCTGCCAGTGAAGAAAGATGGGCGTTTGAGCCCCAGAGCCGATGACTAAACGACTAGGCGGCTAGGCCGGGTATTATTATGGTGTCGAGGTCGATGTCGTGTAACGCGTTTTATGACACAGTGACTGAGGTTTGCGGTTCGCGTCGCGCTTGAAAGCTTGAAAGCTTGAACGCTTGAACGTTTGAACGCTCGCCAGCAGTACATAGTAGAACTAGTAAGCACATTGGAGACCATCGATCACTATCGATCACTGCTCGGCGGTTTGAACAGTTTGTGTCTCTACCCTCCCCCACACGTAAACATCAACAACGCAACTCGGCCACCGACTGGCAGTGTCATCAAGGGTCAAGGGTCAAGGCAAGATGATAATGGAGTAAGTAGTAACGAACAAATACTAGTAATTCGAATCAGCACGCGTAGTGATGAAACCCCGCGGAGATTCGGAATGCTGGCGAGGATCCACCCGAGTCCGGTGACAGCGAGGATCCACACCCGTCAATCGGTCGCGAGTACCCTTTGTTGGTGTTGACTACGTTGACCGGTTGACCCATCCCCTCATTCTGCGTTCTCAACCCCAACCGGAGTCTGTTATTGACAAGTTGTTCATAGCCAGCAATAGCAAGACTATTTTTTTTCCATCATATGTTGCACCGGGCTCGACGTTACTTACCGTCCCGATGGTGAATTTATCCCTTGGAAAGGCAACCAAAACAACATGTGGCAGACGGCTGCTGGCTCGATCTCAATACCTTTATCACTTGAGGCCTGGGACTGGCCTGGGCTACTTTTTCCAGATCGATGGCTGTGTGCCCAGACTATGCAAGGGCAAGCTGGCAGATGCAAACATGGGAAGAGGGGTACGTCATATACAGAAGGACCGTTCTCTTCCTCTTCGCGATGACATCAACAACGGAGACTTTGCTTCGGATATACCGTGACAAGACAAGGATACGAGTACCATCAGATAGTCGAAGCTTATCCTGCTGGGAGTGTTTGGCAGGATACTACCCGGGCCGCACCATAACGAGACACCACAACGAGACACTAGTAGGAAGACCGGATGTTTGGGCATTAGTGGGGTATCTACGATAAGCACATGGTGCTGGCAGTCGTACGTCATAACCGATAACAAGTATACCAACGAGCTTAACCCGGCACACAACAGAGAAAAGTAGGTAGAAGATTGCCTACGGGGTTAAGGGAGTCCTAGACCTTTGGCTCCTCCGCGTCCGCCTCCAGTTTGTCCGGCCCGAGGAATAGCACACCGGGATGGAAAATATTGAGAGTGTACATCGCCAAGACAATCATGGCACCGTCGAACACGTCTGCAAATGTTTCGTCGTCAGGTCTGTGTCCAAAATTATGAAGAAAGAAGGAGATATATTGTAAAACGAACTGAAGAGCCACTGGGTGGAAAACACCTTGCCGTCCCAGCCACCAGAGAGTTCTATCATCCGGTAGACCGACCGAGTAAGGAGGAAAAGGACCGTGGCTGACATGGCCATCAGCATATATCTCATCCGGGGGTCCAAAGCGCCACGGGAAAGAATGGCGCCCGTTTCGCCGTAGCGTCCCATCGGCCTATCCAAGGTGTAGCGAATCAGGAATTCAGCCGCGAGCACGGTATACAGTACGATCACCGCTGCAAGCACGTCAGTCATTTGGAACTGATGCTGGCAAAATATATGATAGGGGAGGAGACTGTACCAAGCTGGAGAGCGATCCCGCCCAGAGCGATGTGGCCGCCTAAGACTGGCTGAGTGCCGGACGCGATTCCACCACCGATCGACTGGACAACGAGGGCGAGAATATCCTGAACGACGAGCAAGCAGTTAAATGTGGGAATGGAGAACATCACGGCGCGACTCTGCTCACGAATGCGAGAAACAATATCGTGTCTGCGGCGTGGGACATGCTCAGCGCGGTTCCTGGAGTTTCTCGTAAGAGAAAGAGAAAGAGAAAGTAACTCACACCACTTGGGGCTCAGGCGACAGAATTGGGGGCCTAGCGCCTGGTGATAAGTCCCAAGATGATAAAGTTGGCCGCAACGAAGGGCGTCGGTGCCACGATGGTCGTCGAAATCCTGTCCCCCCATCGTAGTCGGCGTTAGTACCTCCAGGGGCCGCGGGACAGCGACAGGGACCCACTGCATGATAAAAGCCTCGTGCAGGTGCGGGCGCTTGCTGGACCACAACCTCGCACTCCAGCCGATTATCTCGAGAAGGCCGCAAAGAACAGCCGTAGGGAACAGCCACCACAAGCGGAAGCGGATCGTTTGCAGGACATGCACGACTGAGGGCATACGCGTGAGCGGGTAGGTCTACAGAGCAAGGAGAAAAAAAAAAAAAAAAAAAAAAAAACAAGAATCGGTTCAGGCGGGCTTACTGGTGGATAGCGAGAAGAGCACGACGAATATGATGCACACCCACTCGGTCGGCACATAATTGTAGGGAAGGTGGTTTGGGTCCGACGAATCCTTGCCTGACGAAGAGGGGTGCGGTCGACGCAAAATCAGTATCGACGAGGATCGGAAAGAAGTGAAAGAAACGTCATCGCCGTCCGGCCAGGAATTTGAGACTCACTCATGGTTTTTTCGCTGGAGATTGAGATAATTGGGGACTGGAGTGTCTACTTGGAGAGCACGAAGAGAAAAACTTGGGGGAGACGGGCAAGCATCTTTTATACATGCAGGCCGACGGCGATGTTCAGTTCTAATATGCCACGAACACAGCCCCCAACCCCACCTCGCCTCAGTCCAGGGTGAGCCAACCGACCAGTTGCGTCGCGAGCAGTGAGGCTAGTGAGGGCGGGGGCGGCTCAGAAGACGAAAGACCACGCGTGTAAACGGAAAACCGATATTTTGGCCAGATGAGATATGTTCGACAGCTAGACAGCCAGCGCTGCGCGGACGGAGCATCGACGTAAATGCTCTGCCCCACGCCCCCGACTCTAGGACAAAAAAATGTCGTGCGTAACTGCGAAGAGTCCGCGAAACCTAGGGTCGCGTTCGAAATTGCTGGCGGGAACAGGAGCGTCCCTGAGCGTCCGTTGTAAGAAAGAGCGGCCGAGGCTGAGCACAGCATTTTCCGATCGATCAGAGCGCCATACATGACTAGAATCGCGGCAAGGCTCGTTCTCGTGACCCCAGATGTCTGTGTACCTAGGAAACATGGCATCAATCATACAGTCAGGGATTGAGTGTTTCAGAGTTATTTATGGCAGCCAGCGAGTGCATGAAGCCTGTGTTCATTTGTGACATGGCGGTAGTGGAACAGCCCAGCCTGCCCAGGGCGTCCCACCTGTCTGAAGCAGACATCCCGGTGCAAGTTCCGGGAGATCAACGAGCAGCATTACAATTATCCAAGTGAGGGCCTTGTCATGGCTCCAATTATGGCAATCAGTTCTCATTCAGACACTCTCGAAATCGTTACGGTCATAAAGGTGCGTTGATATCCATATAATGTTCGTATATATTCCATTTCCCAGCAACCCTCCACGCTCATACCGCTCAATGCCGCTGGGTCCGGGACATAGTACGACTCAGGGTACGCATCGTCTCGACTTTAGAGAACCATCAGTATTTCACCTCGTCACAGTCACTTCAAAGACACTCACACATCTTGAGCCCGGGAACATCCTTGACACGTGCCCGCTCTATCGCCCTGCGCGCCAGTAGAACGCGGATGCTAGCCCATAGAAGTGTCAGACAGCCAAAGGCGATCGGTATGAGCCAGTAGAGCGGAAGCAGTCTGTGAGAGCCCCCGAAAACAGAATGGAACGGCGGTGTGTAGATGACCAACATGACGAATGCGCCACCGGCAAAGATCCCAATGAAGTTGTACTTGTTGCTAACTATGTGTTTCCCGAACGGGAGACGGAATTTTGCCTTGACCGCGAAGACCTACGCAACGTGGTGGATGAGCGCAAAAGCGGTGATAGAAGGGATCGTGGCTTACGTTGAAGCACTGGGTAAAGAATATAGACAAATACACTACACAATGGGCTGTCATTGGAAGCGATCGCCGACGCCAACCTCACATACCTATCGATTGGGCTTGCCGAAATGCTTCCAGTTGATGCGTCCCATCCAGGGACTCCCCCTTGTAATTGGTGAAGTCAGGGCTGTTATGGGTAAAATAGCCTAAAATGAGAGTCAACGAAAAGTAACGCCGATTTGTACAGGAGTAACCCACGGCCATCTTTCTGCGCCTTTCGTAGATCACTTGGTGAAAAGCCCTTCTTGTAGAAGACAACAAAGTATGCCAGTAACCTGAGGATTGTGTTGAGAGCCCAAATAATACAGCAGGGGTTGACACTTACGATGCTAGCGTCTCGATTACGCCTACTTCCAATATGCATAGCTGAGGACCTTGCTATCAACGAGGGTCTCATCGTCTGACGGCTCAAAACGATCCAACCAGAACTGGCGAGTAAAAGGGGATTTAAGCTTCCGCACAAAGACGGCCAAGCGGCTGATCCGAGTAGCGGATTGGGACTCGGTATCTTGGCCCAACGTCATGCTATGACGAAGGGAACGACGTTTGCGGCTCATGATTGATCGTTCAGTCACTGGCCTTCAAATGAGAAAGATGCGGGTAGTCTAAAGTGGTGTGAAATTCAGACCAGGTTTTCTTGGGGGCATCCGCATCACGCTATCCATTGTCTCTGGTTTGTCCCACGCAAATGATAGCTGTGATTCCGATCAGTGTTATCGACCCCGTCACAGAGCAATAGGGGACGTACAGCAACCAAGAGCTCGAAACCAAGATCTGAAATAGCTTCATCAACAATGAGGACTCATCATACAGTCTCGCTCTCACCTATCACAAGGATCAGGATAGCGGATAGCGGCAAGGGGATGGGGATGATCACATCTAAAACAATGATAAGTACCCAGTCTGCACGAAACGGATATATCAGTGGCGTACAGAGTAGCTGGGGGACGACCTCAGGTGTGCTGTGGGTGATCGTGTACTGGATGGATCGTTTCAAGTTTATGAAAATTTGACGACCCTCTTGCACGCCTTTCACGGTGGAGGCGAAGTTATCATCGAGGAGAATCATGTTAGCGGCTTCCTTGGACACGTCCGAGCCTGAAATATTCATGGCAATGCCAAGG
Source organism: Russula brevipes (assembly GCA_022496215.1). Taxonomy (NCBI): domain Eukaryota; kingdom Fungi; phylum Basidiomycota; class Agaricomycetes; order Russulales; family Russulaceae; genus Russula; species Russula brevipes. Next base: position 57,505 of record WTXF01000141.1, on the reverse strand, counting down.
TCCGCGCGTTTCAGAGCCGGAGAATCATTGACACCATCGCCAGTTCTGCGGCATCATGGTGAACATGACAGTGATTCGTAGTAGTAGTGAGCGCTTACACTCCGACGATGTGTCCAAGAGCTTGGGCACGCTTGACTGGTGAAAAATGTCAGATCAAAGATCATCTGAACTTGAGACAACGAAAGTACCGATTTCGAGTTTGTGCTGCGGTGACGTCCGCGCAAACACGATTTCTTGCTTACTGAAGACTGGAGGATGTCAGGATCAGCATAACGTGCAACACGAAGTGATACTCTTGACATACTCAAATCCCATTGCCAGCCTTCGAGCGAATCGATGTCATCGCCGTGGATAACCACAGCCGATATTTCGTCATCGTATATTTCCCGAACGGATCGTCCTGTCTTCTCGCTGAGAGTTTCCTTCGTGTCGCCAATCATGACATTGACTTTCCGAGCGATCGCCTCGGCAGTCTTAGGGTGGTCGCCTACATAAAGATGATGCAGTGTATGAGCGATGTGAGAACAACAAATCACCACATATGAGCAACACACCGGTAACCATCATAACCTTAATCCCGGCCAGGCGCAGCGTACCAATGGCTTCGCGTACTCCATGCTTAGGTGGATCCTCGAGAGAGATCAAACCTAAGAAACAGTATTCCGAGTCAGGGTAATTCTTATCCTTCCTCGAGAATGCAAAGTCCGTAGGGTATTGCTCTTCCGGAAGGAGGTACTGTGCACAGCCAATTACGCGATGCCCACGAGAAGCCATGTACTGCAAACCAGACATCAGCAATGAATTCATCGCAACTGTAAAGGCGAAAAACGTTATAGGCCGCTTCGTAGCTCTGTTTAAACTCATCGTCTATGGGTTGAACCTTCCCATTCTTTAGATAGGTCGTACTCTTCGCCAGAACACGTTCGGGTGCTCCTTTGATGTACGACACAAGGCGTCCAGCGTCATGAGGTTTATTCACGATGACTAGAGCCCATTTGTTCATCGCGTTGAAGGGTACTTCAAACACCTTGGGGAATTCGCGCAAGCACGCGTCGTAGTCTGATAACGAACGACCCGCGAAACGTGCGAGGCCAGTCTCGGTTGCGTCGCCCATGATCTCGCGTTTTGCAAACTCGACGTCGGTACGATCAAACTTGATACGCGAGTTGAGCGCTGCGGTTGCAACAAGCTCGTTCATTCCAGGGGCATCGAGCGAGAAATTTGCGGTATCTTCCTCGTCATTGTTTGACTGGAACGCTGAATACATTTTGTCCCCATTCCATAGATTGGTCACCTGGTGCATAGATATGAGTTTCAGCTTCGCTGGGAATTGAGTTTTTGGATCTGCACCGTCATCTGATTCCGGGTCAGTGTGCCAGTCTTGTCAGTGGCCAGTAATGTCAGCTGGTAATAAAGGTGAGCCAAGTCTAGGATTCAGTTACCGAACCCACCGAACCTGGAAAAAAAGGGCGTCGGACGCGAGGTCATAGGAGAAGGGGTAACATACCCAAAGTTTCCACGCCTTGTAGATCCTTGACGAGTACATTCTGGGCGCCATGCGCTTGCGGCAATAGATAACCTGAACAAGTTGAGTAATGGCAAGGGGACCAAAGCGAGAGACATACAATAAAGTAACGGTAGATGGCAAGCCTTCAGGTACGAATGCCACAAGAATCGAAACGGCAAAGGTGACCGTCTGGGGTGCCTTACCCTTGTAAGCGGTAGTGACGCCAACGACGAGGAACACGATAGCGAAGATGATAGCGATGTGGACACCATTATCACAAAGCGGGCACTACAGTTTCGGAATGATATTGGTCAGCTTTCACCATCTCGCCTCCTTTGGTGATCCTTACATCTCTACTGCCAGAGGTGACTTGTTCCCCGTCTCGCCGCCAGTGAGTTCGCGATCTGACCTATAGAAGACACGTTCCAGCGATGTTTCAGACGTTAAAGGGATCAACTTACCAATGAGTGTTCGGTCTCCGGTCCGGACGGCAACTGACCGCTAGGTTGAGCAAGTATCGTCAGAAGAAACATTTGGAACGTACTCCCCCATGCTTCGCCATTCACCACAAGAGTCGAGTTGAAAGCCTATGAACCCCTGGTCAACTGGAGAGATGTGCAAGACGAACAAGACGCACTAAGTTCTCAGCTTCAACTGGTCGCGCACTCGTTCCTTTGTGAACGGGCCCACGCTCCTGAGGTTCGCCTCGCCAGTGAGGCTACTGTTGTCGACTTTGAGATCCGTTGCCGCAAAGATGAGCAGATCCGCTGGCGTCTTGTCTCCGGTACGCTGTAAGAATATGGCCAGAAGTGTAAGCGATATGAGTGAGATATAAATACGAGTGATGCATACCATGAGTACGACGTCTCCCTTCACAAGGTCTGCAGCAGGGATATTTTGGAGGGTTCCCTCACGCAAAACGCGACAGGATGGTGGGATCATGGCGAGGAAGGATGCTAGGATGGCCTCAGACTTCTGCAATTGGTAGAATTCGATGAAAGCGTTGACAAAAGCGACTCCGATGAGGATGCCACCAAGATACGTGTTCTGAATGTTATTCTGCAGGGGCCTAATGTCGATAGATGCAAAAGGCTGGAAAAGGCACAAGGGCTCACGTGGAAGTCGATACCGAGAAGGATGTATTCGAGTATACCGGAAATGATAAGAATGATGTTGAACATTGTCAAGAGACAGTCGAAGTACTATTTGAACAATCAGCTGGCCAGATCGTCTAACTCCCGACTGTGCATGCAAACCTTCTGCAAAGCGGACTTCTTCTTGGGTGGTGTGAGCGCATTCGGGCCATCACGCTTGAGACGGGCTTCTGCCTCGGCAGCAGTAAGGCCGCGAGATTGAGCGGGATCGACCCAGTTAAAGGACGTCTGGAGCAAGCCTTCCACTTCGTGAATGGGCTGTGAGTGCTCCGTTATGTCAACATCGCCAAATTTGGTGTCTTGGGGACCAGGTTTGTCCTTCGTGATGTGTTCATAGCCAGCAGCGGCCAGACGAATCTCTTCCTGAGTCAATTGGCGGTTCATCTCCACACCAGCGGGCCGTTGCTTCTCGTCTCGGGGATGGAACTCATCGTCAGGGAAGGCAACGGAGCGGACAGGTACGGCCTCGATATCCTTGTCAGGCTGAGGGGACTTCTCTGGATCTGAATGTTGCGCGTCCATGCCAGGCAGGGGAAGGATTGGCCGTTCGCCAACGAAGCGAGGTCCGCGAATAAAAACCTCGAATCAGGCACTCAACGGCCGCCCCGCAATCGACGTCAACGTTCTCCAAGAAAAATTCGCTGTACGAAACATTTCACGTATGCTTCTCGATTCGCAAACCGGTCCAGACCGAACCAACAGCACAAACACCTCACGTCACGTGAGAACGTTAATGTGACCAACCCTCGTCAACGACGCCTCATATGACGTTCGTGTTGGAATTCCATGGCCCCATCGATGAAGGGATTCTGTTCGTTGCAGTAACAAGGATGTTCCAGATGCGAGAAAACGGATAGAGTTTCATGTTCGTTACCCGGTTCGGAACTATGCTGGTCACCAGTCTTGTCACCAGTTGAACTGTTTTGACGGGCCGTCAGAGCCGTTTTGAATTGAACCAAACCATCAGCCCGACTTTCCCGAGTCTGAGCCCCGTACTTGCATCTGTCTTCACCTTTCTGCCCTTGTTTGTGAATTGTGAGGCTGTACTACGACCCTTTGCAATTTTCCGCACGAAAACTAATCCCGAAAAAAAACTTCCCCGCGGCGTCTACTGACTCTACTCCGCTGGGTTTCTGTGCTTCCCGTGCCACGCATGAGATGGCACCTTATCAGGCGCTGCGCCGGCAAGATGGTACTGCCTCGACCTCGGTAGGTACAGTACTCTCTCTCTTCGCATGCCTACCGCATCATCAGCACAGCATAACTTTGTCTTCTGACTGCGATCCAGACAGCCGCAACGCCAACCGAGCATGTTTCTCATGTACCAGAAATTGGCGGATCAGAGGCTGGTGAGTTGATCCCTCGAAGCTCTCGAACAGCCCCCCGATCGTGCCAACACGCCCTTTTTTTTTTTTGGGCAGCCTTCATCGTGCTGGTGATCGTGCTCGCAGTCATCGTCATCGCGGCCAGTACCGGCATCTATCTCCTCCTGCGCTACGGCGAGCCCACGTCCGCGGACCTCGTCGCGCGCCGCAAATATTCCATCCGGCGGCGCGGCATACGCGCGCACCCGCTCCCCGGCCTCCCAGGCTCGCTTGGCGAGAAAATTGGCAGCGTGTTCAAGGGCCGCCGCGCCGGGGCCGGGGCGGGCTGGATGCCCGCGCAAGATAATGACGACAGCATGGGCGAATGGGGCATCGGGGGCACGGGCGCGGGGCGCGGCGGAGCTCCTGCGCGAGCGCGAGCTGGATCCCCGTCGCGACGGCGAAGCGGTGGACTTGTACCAGCAACGACACCAACAGCAGCGCGATGGATACCTGCGCGTGGGCGCCGTACCGGTCTCGTGCCACCCAGTCTTGACAGAGCCGACCACGGAAAGCACGCACAAGTCTCGCTCGGCGTCTCACGTTGACCCCAGGTCCGAACCAGCTGTGAGTTTCGGCCGAGAGGCTCCGGGTGCGCTCGTCCAGGCTTCAGTGCCAACACACGAACCTGAGCCAGATGAGGAATGGTTCGACGCCGACGATACCATAAGTGGCATCGCTGACGGTATCCCCGACGGTAGCAACGGCACTGTTAACCCTCTGGGCTATTTCACATCACATCCGCATCGAGCTGACTCGGGAACCGTGCGGGGATCACACCCTTCAGAGATATTTAGGAGTCTTTGGAATTGGAACAGCTGAACCCTCTTTGTTGCCATCAATTGTTCTCGTCTTTTGTTCCCACCATTTTTATGACTTTTATGACCACTAACGAATCCACGACCCACGACTTTTGTTTTGCGGGATTGTTGTATTCTGATTTTCACACCACGCTATTACTTACTTCACGGCGTTGATTATACCCTACCTACGAGTTCCGCACCAGCGCCTCGAGAGGTCTTTACATTACTACCCTACTCGTGCCAGCAGGGATCCCTGGCAAGCACCGTTTCTTATGGGGGTCCGTTCCATCGATAGGCGCCGAGTTCCCTATCGCTCCTTTAATCTCTGCGGGAAGAGGATATCTGACGTTAGGATTACGTCTTTGGTATTACGTCCTTGGTTGTGTTCCCTGTCGAAGTCGTCGACGAGAAATGAGAGGACCATTTCGAACAGAATCGAACAGACAGGACGCGGCCGGTGGTCGCACAATTTATCGCGAGGCTCGACTCTATCTGTGCCCTTCCTCCCGCACCACTAGTTCTGCACATCCGGGTTCTCACGTGCTATCTTACTCGACTCGACTCTCGCTGGGTCTCACTCAGTCTTCTCCTTGAGACGACTTTGCACCTATAGCAACAACATCGCCTACGAGGACGCATAACCTTCGTCTTAATGTCGACGCAACTAGACCTATATCCTCTCCCCTATACAGCCACCTGAGGGGCTTTATCGCGACGTTGACACAGCTCTGGTACAACAAGATGCCAGGATAGATGCGCGCGATGTCTTCTTAGGGAGGCGCAGGTGTGTGATTTGTGGGTATCCCTCGAGCGTTGTGCGACAATGTCATATTGTTGGTCGCTCGGATGTTGAAGCAGTTCGCCCTATGTGCAATTGAGCCCACATACCGGACAACTTCTCTTCTTTTTTTAGTGGGCGTTGCTGAAAAGGTTGGGATGGGTCCCAGCAGGCGTCGAAGAGACGCCTGAGCATGAACGGTTCCTAATGTGCGCGAGCCATCAAGCATCAAGGGCCATTCCAGACTCGGAGTTTTTGTTTTTTCATTCGCTTTCAACCCGGTGTGATTCTCAGTTTCATTGCCTTCCTGCTATTTATTGACGACAACTAGACGGGAAGTATATCCTCGTAAACTATGATAGTTATCAAGACTGCCAATATATGGCTGAACCCCATGGCAAGGCCGTTGCCCTCGACATCAAAGACGAGCGCGCACCACTCCCTCTCTTTTTTGCCCATGAATATGTGGTCCGTGGGAGGAATTTCTACCAACCAAGCCCCACTGTCGAGATAGCCAGTGGCTGGCAAGATTGGATTGTCAATGACAGCGTGGTAAATGAGGTTTGATGCAATTTGATGGACAGTCCTCCTCTTTCAAGCGCGACTCGGAGCGCAAGGCCCCAGCCCGTCGTCCTCGTCTTCCTATCCTGTCTAGGGCCTAACAGCGACTGACACACCACCTTCCGGTTCCCGAAACGTCATAATGCCGCCGACAGCAGATCTCGTCGAGGAGTTGTTGGCTTATCAACATACCACGCCTAGATGAACGTGCTTGTGTAAAATCTCATACATAATAGAATGTCCTGGGTGTCGTGGGTGCCAGTGACTAACGCGCGTGTGGATGAGACCATTCTCGCACATACTCATCGAAGAAGATCTCAATAATCCATCAGGGTCCATAAGGCTGTATAGCTACTAACCAAGTCAACTCCGATTTAATGGGGGGAAACGGCCTCTAATTACTACGACTTGGGCGTGTGGCTGTCAGACGTACCCATTAACCCATAACAGATCCCTCCGCACGTGTTGTTTGCTCCTTGCTCCTTTCTGTGCTATTGCTGTGATGGACATGGACATGATGGACCTGCAGTGTGTGCCTCATAGGCCGAGTTCTCGACCGCAGGCGGTGCACTCTTCACAGAGAGAGATACGCGCCATGCGACTTGGGTGCTGCTGCCAGTGTTTGACGTTGGAGCGTCCCACTCAACTCGACTCATGTATTTGCATATGCTCCAACGCCCAGCTGCGGCTTGCATAGGCTTACACTAGAACTCACGGTACTGTACATCCAGGGCCTAGATTGCTTCCGGTCCCTTTGAACACGTCGAAGAAAACGGCTCCCGTCGTACCCAGCTTCTGGGCGCGGAGAAGCCTTACACTCCACCTTCACCCTTTCTATCCTAGGCTGGACTACGACCTTTTCCAAATTTCCGCACGGCGGAAACTAAACCCGAAAAACAGGTTTCGCCGCGGGCGTCTACTCCACTGGTCTACTATTTGCGCTTCCTGTTCCACGCACGCATGGCACCTTATCGCCTTATCCGGCGCTGGATGCCAGTGGAGTGGATGGTACTGCCTCAACCTCGGTACTCTCTCTTCTCCTGCCTACCGCATCATCAGTACAGCACGACATTGCCTCTCCCGCTTCTGTGCTGCGATCCAGGCAGCCGCAACGTCAACCGAGCACGTTTCTCATGCATTAAAATTTGGCGGATCAGAGGCCGGTAAATCGATCCCTCCCTCGAGGCTCTGCAATAGCCCCCGATCGTGCCAACGCGCCCCCATTTTTTTTTTTTGCAGCCGTCATTGTGCTGGTGATCCCCTGCTGTTCGCAGTCTTCGTCATCGCTGCCAGCATCGGTATCTATTTCCGCCTGCGCTACGGCATGGCCCACGTCCGCGGACCGCGCCGCGAATAATATTCCATCCGTCGGCGTGGCATGCGCGCGCCCCCGCTCCCCACGGCCTCCCGGGTTCGCTCGGCGAGAAATTTCAAGGGCCGCCGCGCCGGGGCCGGAGCGGGGCGGATGCCCGCGCAAGACGATGACCATGACCATGACGACAACGCGGGCGAATGGGGCACACTAGGGGGCACGAGCACGGGCACGGCCGAGCTTCTGCGCGAGCGCGAGCTGGATCCCCATCGCGAGGGCGATGCGGTGGAACTCGTACCAGCAGCGACGCTACTATAACAGCAGCAGCAACGCGATGGATACCGGCACCGCACCCGTTCTCGTCCCGCCGTCGCGCTCGGCGTCTCACGTCGGCGTCGGGTCCGAACCAGCTGTGTGTTTCGGCCGAGAGGCTCCCCCGGGTGCGCTCGTCCAGGCGCCTTCCGTCAGTGCCAACACACGCACCTTGAGCCAGATGAGGAATGGTTCGACGCCGACGATGCCATAAGTGGCATCGCTGGCGGTACAGTATCCCCGGCGGTAGCAAAAAACGCTATTAACCCTCTGGGCTATTTCACATCACACCCGCATCAAGCTGACTCGGGAACCTTGCGGGGATCATACCCTACAGAGATATCTGGGTTCTTTAATGGGACTTGCAATCAATTGTTCTCGTCACTTGTTCTCGTCTTTTGTTCCCACCATTTTTATGACTTTTATGACCACTATCGATTCCACGACTTTTTGTTTTGCGGGTCTGGGCCTGTTGTATTCTGTGTTTCACACTACATTATTAGCTACGGCGTTAATTATTCCCTACTGTACGAATTCGCACCGGCGCCTCGAGAGGTCTTTACATTAATACCCTACTCGTGCCAGCAGGGGTCCTTGACAAGCACCGTTTCTCATGGGCGTTCCATTCTACACACCGTGATAGGCGCCGAGTTCCCTTTCGCTCCTTTAATATCTCTACAGTAGGGAAGGAAGTGATCATCTGACGTTAGGATTACGTCTTGGTTGACTGGCGAGGCGACAGTCGTCGTCGACAATGAGAGGCCTTTCGAGAAGGGGAACGACTTTCAAATGCAAGAAATGGGCCACGCGATTTATCGCGAGCGCGAGTGGGGCCTGTCGAGGTCGAGGAGAGATGCTGCTCATCATGCCCGACTTGGGGGACAGGAGCACGATTTATGTCGCTCCTATCCCGCCTCCTCGCCTCAGACCATATCTACACTTGCCCATCTGTGCACTCTTTCCGCTCCCTCCAATAGTTCTTTCTAACTCTATCGTTGGGTTCAGTCCGAGTCTTCTCCTTGAGACGAACAAAACTTCCTTGCACCTCTAGCAACAATCGCCTACAAGGACGCATAAATTGGTCTTAATGTCAACGCAACTGGACCTATATCCTCTCCCCTATACCGCACCACAGCCACCTGAGGGGCTTTATCGCGACGTTGACAAGGTATCAATATACTCTGGTACAACGACATTCAATTCCAGGATAGATGCGCGCGATGTCTTCTTAGGGAGGCGCAGGTGTGTGATTTGTGGGTACGCCATACCGAGCGTTTTGCAACATTGTCATATTGTCGGCGCGAGGATGTTGGACCAGTTCGCCCTAAGTGTAATTGAACCCACATACTGGACCTCTTATATCCTTTTTCAGTGGCAGTTGTTGAAACACCTGGGATGGGCCCCAGAACACATCAAAAAGACGCCTGATCATGAACCCCGTAATGGGTTGCTGATGTGTGCGAACCATCGAGGGGCCTTCGATGCTTTGACTTTTTCATTCGTTTTCAACCTGCCGTTGAGTCTCGGTTCCATTGCCTCGCTTGCCGTTTATTGACGGCAACTAGACCGGGAAGTACATCCTCATAAACTATAATAGTTATGAAGACTCCCAATATATGTCTGAATTCCATGGCAAGGCCATTGGCCTCGACATCAAAGACCAACGTGCGCCACTCCCTCTCCTCTTTCTTGCCCATGAATACATGGTCCGTGGGAGGAATTTCTACCAACCGAGCCCCACTATCGAGATAACCATGGCTGGCAAGATTGGATTGTCAATGACAGCGTGGTAGACGAGGTCGACGGACAGCCCTTCTCTTTCAAACGCGAGCGCAAGGCCCCAGCTCGTCCTCCTGTCCTGTCTCGGGCCTCACCAGCGACTGACGCACCACCTTCCGATTCCCGAATCGTCATAATGCCGCCGACAGCAGATCTCGTCGAAGAGTTGTTGGCCTTTCAACGTACCATGCCTAGTTGGAAGGCAATGCAGCAGGAGAATATGGGTTGGGAGGGAACGGCAGAGGAGAATATCCAAAAATATGTCGAGAATGTTGGTGTCGAGCCGGCTGAATGAAAGTACTGTACTTGTGTAAAAACTCCCATAATAGAATGTCCTGTATAGGTGCCGTGAAGTGCCAGTGACTGACCGCGGATACGGGACCATTCTCGCACCCGCACTCATCCATCGAGGACGAGGAAGAGGCCGTAAACTGCTAACCAAGTTAAATCCCGAATATGGGGAAACGGCTTCTTGTTTTTTTATTTGGGCGTTGTGTGGGGGCGCTGTCAGACGTGCCCATAAACGGGTGATAGATCCCCTCGCACGTGTTCTATCCATGCTTGCTCCTTTCTGTGATTAGACCCATGGATGGACCTAGGCACGACCGCATAGTTCTCGACTCTCTCGATCCGCAGGCGGTCGTTTCACAAAGGAGCGCGACCCGCGTGCTTGCCCCACTTCCACTCGACTTGGTCGGATCTGGGGATGTGCGATGTATGTGCATGGGTGCATGTGGCATATGCTCCAACGCCCCGTCCCGAAGAAGCAGCTGCATTCTGTCTGCATTTTTCGAAGCCCTCGCTTGTACTTGTATTCGTGCTAGAACCGTACTGTACATCAGGGGCTAGATTGCTTCCGATCCCATCGAGGATGTCCGACATGTGTTGTTGTTACAAAGATAACGGCTCCCGTTGTTCACCCAAACGTCTGAGCGCGGCGAAGCCTAAAAACGGAGCGCTGTGCCTTGGCCTTGTCCCATCGAAGCCAAGCGATCAGAAAGGGGCTCATATCGTAGCCGAGCCATATATCGCGCAATCGCGCATAATTCACTCGGCGTGGGCGCGGAAGACCACGTGAGAACGGCCAGGCCAAGTGCAAAAAAACAAAGTTTCATCCAGTCCCATCATGCGCATCATGAGCTGTAATATTATTGCGGTACCAAGAAGCATCTATCATCTATCCGTTCCGCAACACAAGGATGCCAGCTGTAAGACAAGTATTCTCACATCGAACACAGAGTTTGATGTATTACTACCGTATTTGTAGATCGGCGGGCACTCACAGCTTTGCCAACACACCTTATCTTCCCTGTCACATAAACACATACAGCTCAGTGCCAGACCAGATAGGATAGACACCCATGATATCAAGGCACTCCATCGGTCCGTCTACGCCTCCACATCGAGTTCCATCGGAACAGACACGGATTGATCTCCTCGGCAGGCGGCGGAGGCGAGTCTTCCTGCTCCTTTTCTTTGGCGCGCGGCCGAATACGAGAGCGTGGATTCCCGCGACGTGAGCGGCTCGCGCGTGATGTTTGGGGCGGCGGCGCTGAAACAGGTGTGAGCTCAGGCGCTGCCCCACCTGGCGCGTTTGCCTCTTCTGGTTGTTCTTCTTCGTCTTCCTTCGTTCCGCTCACCACGGGCCGACTCCGAGCAGAAGTCCGTCGTGTCCCGCGTCGGGAGCCTCCACGTGCTCGGCGCACCGGAGCGCGTCGCGCAGGTGGCGTTTCATCTCCGTCCCCATCGTCATCCCCATCCACGTCGTCATCGCCTGCGTAAAACTCGTTCTGCGCCACCCGCTTGCGCAATGGGCGCGCGCTTGTACTTGTATCAGCTTCCGCTTCCTGCTCCACTTCCGCAGCAGCTTCCTCAGCCGCAAGCCACTCCTCGAGTCCTGGCGGAATCTCCCGCATCGCCACGCTCGGTGCACCACCAAGATAACGAAGTTTCTCCCGGATGCTCACCGTGATCCGCTGTAGGCCTGCGGGAGAATTGAGGTTGTCAACCTTGCCGGTGAGGGGAGGATGGAGTTTCCAGCCTGAATCCGCAAAGTATGCGTCGTATATCGTGGCAGGGAGTGTGTCGGGAATATCTGCACCAACAAGGACGGCAGTCTCATACGCCCAGCAACGCGATACATTCTTGACTGTGTACCCACCACCCCCAACGACGAGTAGTGGTACGCCAAACGTGCGCACATAATTTACGCATTCGCCGTGGGCGGCAATTGACAGGTTGAACGCGCCGAGCCTGTCGAGGCCCAAAGAGTCTGCGCCACACTGCAGCACGATGCTGGTGGGTTGGAAGTGTGTGACGGTGTCACCGATAACAGTTTTGAATACGGTCAGATACATGTCATCGTCGATGCCGTCCTGCAAAGGCACGTTAAGACAGAAGTACTTGCCAAGCCCCGCGCCATTATCGTCCAACTTGCCCGTGCCAGGGAAAAAGTCCCCGGTGTATTTATGAAAAGAAACGGTCATGACGCGGTTCGAATGGTAGAACGCGAGCTCGACGCCATCGCCGTGATGGATGTCGATGTCGATGTACAACACGCGAGGATGGTATCTGTGTTGACTTTGTAAGTTCTGCGGTGGCATAGTCGCACACGGCTGTACGCACTTGAGCATCTCCAATATAGCGAGCACAGCGTCATTAATGTAGCAAAATCCATTTGCCTCGCCGCGCTTGGCATGATGAAGGCCGCCGGACCAATTGATGGCAGTGTCTGTGGTGCCTGCTGCGAGCTTGCGCGCGCCAGCGAGTGAGGCACCTGCATACATCTTGCAGAACTCGAACATGTCCGCGAAAATTGGACAATCCTCGACACAATTGAATGTGTCGACAAGATGCTTCATTTCATCCTGGTTCCCAGAAGTCACTCTGCGGACAATGACTCGGTCAGTAACATAGACTCGGTCAGACGCCACATACTTGCTTGGACAGAAATTCTATGTACTGTGGATCGTGGTAAGCCTCGAGTTCCTCGCGGGTGGCTAATCGGGGGCTGTAGATGTGGTGGATCTGCTTGTCCAGGCCATAGCCCATGACCAGTGCGTTGGTCAAGGAGAGCCTGTGTGGCTTCATCGGGTGTCGCTCCTAGGCACAGCATACAAAGTTGAGCACATGAGCGGAACAAATACGACTGCGCATTTACCCCATAGTGGTGTTCGCCAACACCTTTGGGAAAATAATATGACACGATTGGACGAGAATGAGGCTTTGGTATGGACACTAGTCAGATGATGTGGCCATCGCTCGAGTCAAGTCGGCACTCTCACGTTGACCCTCTCTGTTAGGGGTTGTGCGACGCCCTCGGCACCCCTGTCTGCAAAAAATTTTGCTGCAGAAAAAGTGTACGTTTCATATTTACGCATGCCAGCGTGAGAGTTGACCCGCGGCGAAACCTGTGTAGAGTGAACGCGTGAGGCGTAAAGATTGCTTCCGGATCATAACAAAGGCTTTTGACGTTCGGTGAAAACTTTGCGTGGCCACCGAGGACATTCGAGACGTTTCTCGGAACTCACCTGTGAAAACCGATGACCTTTCCGGGAGACCCGTTTGAAAGATGACGCGAATGACGAAGCGGAAACAGGAGAAGTTCAAGTTCCGAGCTGTGAACGCGGGTGCTGAGTGTCAAGCCGAGCCGGCGGGGCGCAGGGGCAGGGCGGCACAGAGAAACCCGAGAATTAGTCAGCCCATCCCCGCACCACGCACCACACGGCACGGACCCCCCACCAAGCTGTGCATCTGTCCGTGGTTCGCGCAAGCCAAGCTCGGCTGAGAGGCTGAGATCTGAGACCCTTGCCCCGTCCGGAAAAAAGCCACCCACTTACACCAACGCCCACACGACCCCGCAGGCACGCAACGCTCCATTGACAATTGGCAGCGCGACTCCAGCTCCGCCCGGGTGATCATGCGTTTCCACTTCCACCTTCTTCCGCTTTGCCTTTTCCTCGTGCTCGCAATTTCGCACCCGCCGGGCGCGCGCGCCTCCTCCGGCGACACCTCGAACGACTTCCAACGATGCCTGCACAAGTGCTCGCAAGAGTCGTGCGCGGCAGACGGCAGCCCGCTGCGCGCGCAGCCGCTCGCGCGGCGGCTCACGCGCTGGACGTGCGCGGACGACTGCAAGTACTCGTGCATGCACGCGCTGACGGACCTCGCGGCGGAGAGCGGCGTGCGCGTGCAGCAGTACTACGGCAAGTGGCCGTTCTGGCGCCTCGCGGGCATGCAGGAGCCCGCCTCGGTCGCGTTCTCCTTTGCCAACCTGCTCATGCACGTACTCGGTGCGGACTGGCTGCGCCGGGGCGTGCACCCTGCGCACCCGATGCGGCCGTTCTATCTCACCTGGGCCCGCCTTAGCGTCAACGCGTGGGTCTGGTCTGCGGTATTTCATACCCGTGGTGCGTGTTCGGTCTACCCTTCCCCCTCCTGCGCCCTTTCTCCTCATTTCCCACCATTTCATTCATCCGTGCGCGCTCCTTTATCGCCGGTGTGCCTCCACACCCCTTGTCCCCTTCATATAACCCTCCATCCACTCAATTTGATGTACGAGAAACGCGTTCTTGACTGACTGATGCGCGCCGCTCCTCGGGCGCTTCGCGCATACACAGACACGCCACTAACAGAGAAGCTGGACTACTTTTCGGCCGCGCTTGCGATCCTTTATGCGCTCTACATGACGGTTGTACGACTTTTCCACCTGTACCCAGGCACGCGTGCCTATCCGGGTCGCCCGGGGAGATTCGCCATTTCCTACGCGTGGCGCGCGCTCGCTGCAGTCGCGTACTTTGCGCACGTTGCCTATCTCGGCCTCTCGCCGCGCTTCGATTACACTTACAATGTCATATTCAACCTCGTCCTCGGGCTCGTGCACAACGCACTGTGGCTCCTATTCGCCTTGCCGGGCAGCTCTTGGTTTGCCCGCTACGCGGCCATGCCACGCAGCTATCGCCCCGCACATGCTGGCACAGCCGCTGTGACGGTCGCATTGACAACCGCGGCCACGGCACTCGAACTATTCGACTTTCCGCCGTTGGGCCGTGTCCTCGATGCCCATGCGCTATGGCACCTCGCAACGGCGCCATTAGCTGTGCTGTGGTATGATTTTCTCCTTACGGATGCTCAGGATGCCGGATGGAGAGGGCAGAGGCTGTGAAAGGAAACGATCCAATTACAGCTGCTTTATACTTTCAGAATGGACGTGTAATATAGATGGTATGCCGGCGCAGGGGAATAGACGGGACCTGACCATCATTTTTCCGTGTTGCCACTGAATCATTGCCACCAAATCATTGTTGGCTCGTCAGCGAGCTCTCCAGTTATGATAAAAGCGATGAAACATGAATCAGGTCCGAGTCGATTGCCCAACACGTATTTTCACGGGAGTCCACCGTCCACTGTCCCTGTGGGTCACCAGGTCGGGTTGTAAGTCAAAGGTACGTATGATATAAGATCATGATGAAGCATGGACAAGGAGTCATATCTGGATATTTGGCCGAGCGTCGCTCAGGTGATGGGATTTGATACTAATATAGACTTCATCACAGCATCAAGTGGCTTGGCACTCGCCGAAACGCAGCCTGCTATGGAAAGGGCGGGCTGCATATCGCTGCAGATTCAGAGTCAGAACTTTTTTTTTTTTTAAGATCAACACGAGGCCGGAGGAAGGCACTTTGTTCGACGAAGTGGGTTTTACAATTAGGAAATGCGGGCTAGAGGGTGTCAGTTCCCGGGCAAGGCGGAGCAAATGGGCGTGGCATCATTCCTGTTCCGGTGACCGAATTACGGCGCTATTCCCAAATAAAAGATAGAAGGGTCAATCTGCTACAGCCTACAGCCTACAATTTGATAAAATTTGATGATGGCGTGCAGATCACGCGCGTATTATGTACCTACAGTAGTAGGGTTGACATACGCAGAGAAGTGAAGGGGTGAAGAGCTAGGGCGTAAGGGCTAGAGTCAGGATACACGGTGTATGTGTAAGTGCGCCCACGCCCGCTGTAGCCGCTGGTCGAACGAGTTGCAATGGAATGGATGGGATGACGGGATTGTTCGACTGTGGCGTCAAGGGACACCACATCTTTGTCAGCAAACAAGCAGTGCGCGCAAGGGTGTCAAAAAGTCTGGGTGACGCGGCAAGAGCAGGGCCTTGGGGGGACAGCCATTTCGCCATCCATCGCACACCGCGGACGCGGACGAACGGGCGACGCGGCCGACACGGTTGCGGGTAGTCGGAGGAGGGATGGTGGCCGGGCCGGTGAAAGGGGAAAAAAAAGAGAAAGGGGACGCGGAAGAAAATTGACGAGTGTGGAAAGGTCCGAGTGATTTTTGTGGATCTCGAGATCTTGGGGAGTTGCGGCGCTAAGAGGGTCCGAGAGACCGGGACACAACACAACACTGGAAACGGGTAAGGCAGGGTCCTGCAAAAATTTTGCGCACCTTGAAATGATGATGACTGTGGCAGGGCAGCGCAACTGGTGATATATAACGCTCGCTCAATCCACCCACCCCTCCGACCCTGATCCTCGTAGCGTTTCCTCTCCCTCTCCCCCCTGTCTCTTTCCGCTGCCCTTGTGCTAGCGCAACGTTCCCCGTTTTCGCCGCATTGCCTGGTGTCGTAGATATTACGAGAGGTGAGTGATCGATCCCATCATTCCTTTATGAGCCACCTGGCAAGGGGGGGCGCTCGGTGATTGCGGCCCGATTTGTCTCTCTCTCATTTTCTGATGAGGGGGAGCAAGGGTGAAGTGCGTGGGCCCACGGGCCCGCAGGGTGCCACGCATGGTTCGATAGCGGACGCTCTGTGATGCGGGGACTGTGGCGGCTGGAAGCCTCGAGGCAGTACCGAATGGATAAAACGAGGCCCATCGAAACGGGTTTGACCGGCTGGCTGCCGCCTGTCAATGTCAGAAAACAAAATGACTTCCCCGTGAGAGGGTTTGTGCCTCGTGCCCCCCCTTGACCAACCTTCGCTTCCCCTCACCCTTTCTTCCCTATAAGTAACGCACCCTCTAACCACCGTCCACTAACGCCCCTCCCCTTCTATAGCTCCGTCCCCTACTTTTCTTCCATCGATATCGGTCCCCTCATATCCTATCACTCTAATGGCTACTGTTTCTGGCCCCGTCCCGCCGAGGCATCCCTCGCCCTTTCGCAAGGCCCAGAAAATTTCTAGACCCTCCGCTACAACCACGGCCCATGGTCCATCTTCGGTTAGTGTTTCACCCCGAACTTTAACCGCCTCATTTTCTCACGCCCTTCTCAGGGTGCAAGTGGGAGCGACCCGTATCATGGACACGAAGCAACAGCCAAGCTGTGTGCTCGCTTCGTCTCCCATCTGTTCGCATGTCCAGACGTCCCCCCTCCCCCGGCGCCACCTTCGACTACTCCAACCCCTCGGTTGGACCATTTCATCGCCTACGCCCTGCACCGCACGCGGCTCCACAACTCGGTCACCTTTGCCGCGCTCTACCTCCTCCAGCGTCTGAAGGCTCGGTTCCCGGCTGCCAAGGGGTCCTCTGGACACCGCCTATTTATTTCCGCCTTTATGCTTGCGTCCAAGATCATCTGCGACGATACTTATTCTAACAAGTCTTGGTGTATCGTGGGTCAGGGCATGTTCGCGCTCCGAGAGATCAACCAGATGGAGCGGGAGATGTGTTCCTACCTGGAGTGGCAGCTCAATGTCGACCCGTCGACGTTGCGCGACTTTCAATCTCGAGTCCAGCAAGATTTCGCCGGACCTGGACCTTATCCAGCGATGGTACTCCCCCAACCGGCGCCGGCGCCGTTCACGCACCAGAGTGCGAGTAACGTCAACTCAAACACTGGTTCTTCCATACCGGCTTTCGCTCCCCGCGCATCCCTACCGAAAGACGGCCCTGTTATTCCGAGTCCTTCGATCCCCGCATACCCATCCTCGCCCCCCGATACCCCAGAGGCCTCACACTCGGTCTCGACTTCTCCCGCATCATCGGTATCGCCCCAAACGCCTCCTGATGCGCACGGGTCAGGATTTGGACCCAAGGTTGTCTCGGCAGAGTCGAGCCCCTTGGGGGGTCCGGTCATTCCTCACAGCCACGGCCTCGGCCACGGATCGGGACCCATACTTGTGAAGCCTACGAAGGCTGTTACGTCAGCCTCTGCTGCGATTGCTGTACCACCCCAAAAGCCAAAGACCGCGCACGGCCAGTTTGCGTACGCGACCCGGGCAGTCTGGTAATCACCTCGAGATGTTCTCTGTGGTGCACCATTTGTTCATTTTCTCTCGTCTCTCCTTCCACCCTCTTAAACTGGAATGTCATCTTTTTCGTGCTGCTTTTATATCTTCTCTGCTTATTTGCTTGCCGTGTGCAAACTTGACTTGCTGCCATCTCCCGGCTTGCTTCGTATGTATGTATGTAATAATCGCTGACGCTCGCTTCCGACGCATCAAGAGCTCACCTGCATCCATCCACCCCTTCCCTCCACATCCTTTGGCACCGCACATCACACCATCGAATCATTATCCCTCATTCTGAGCTCGTGGGACTAACAGTTTTATTGTTTATTCACGGGGAGCGAGGTTCTTGTTGCATCCGTCACTCACAATACCAATGTAATTTTCATACACTTGCTAGCATTTGGTAGAATTATGTCTCGACCATGCAAATGACATTTTTCTCCTTCTAATCGGTTGGGAAAATGAGTGCCACAGTATCGCCGTCGTTGGGGGGGCAAAAAGTAAGGGGGTTGGGGGGAAAGTAATTGATTGACGGATCTGGGATCTACTACCCATGCGTTGGCAACGTGGCTAAGGCGTGGGGTGACAACGAGAACGGCAAGTGCACGGATTGGGTGAAATTCGTGTTTGGCACATGTATGCGCCATCGTGATGGCTCGACCCAACATAGATGAAGATTACGCCTCGACCGCCGTCTATCAAGGAAAATACTCCGCAAAAGGCGTCTCCTTCCTTATTCAATTTATGACATGCGCCCCGTGGCAGACAACATCAGGTAAGGTAAAAAGGGTCCCTGATGTTGACCACGACCACGGGGCCACCGGACGGGCGTTCTCACCGCTGCCGCGTGGGGAAACCCGTTGATCGTTGATCCGGAATCGGCGCGGCGCACATTCGTAAAAAAAACTGAGGGAGAGGAGTTAAACACACCCAGAGAGCGCCAGAAGCCCTTTTTTTTTTTTTTTTCCTTCTAGAACGTGCGTGCGATTTGGTGGTGTGGTGTGTGGGCGGGTGTTGCGATGTGCACGTGAAGATGGTGGTGTGCGTGGGTTTGTAGGTGTACAAGCTCTGTCAGCTGTCCGTCGTCGGTTGTGTTGTGGGGCAACGAGCCTGTCAGTCTAATGAACCACCCACGACGTATCGCCGATGCCGATGCCAGTGTCCCTTTATCGTATGTCCGACCGACTCTTTATCGCCGCGTTTCTCATCCCAATCACCTATATCGAATAATCTCTCACCCCGCAGCGCGTTTTCATTCATTCGCATCGCCGTCTGAGTAATCCATCTATCCCATCCACTCGCAGCACACCGCAAGAAGCCCATCAGCCCTATTTCTGTATGAATTGCAAAACACTGCACAGGCACTCCAGCTACGCCAGTTAAAAAGGTCGTGTGCGGCGCCAAGGATGGGTGTTTCTAGTATTCCTGGCGGTGCTCCACCACCCCTAACTGTTCAGACCCTTCATCAAATTCCAAGCTAGAACGCTACTAGAACGTTCCACCGAGTCCCCCTTTAAAGGAACCCAAGGAAGGTCATGGTCGCGGAGCAGCCACCAAAGCCACAGCAGACCCACCGAGACTCTGAGCCCCAAGCGCCCGCAGAACTAGGATCAGGACCGGATCTCCACCACCAGGCCCAAGACTGCGCTCCTCGCTGCCAGAATCATGGCGATTCCCAGTACCAGCACCAGCACCAGCACCACCACTGTAATAATGACACGAATGCTCCTCCCCCCGCTCCATCGGCGGCGGCGAAGGACCAGAGCCAGCTCGAAGCGGCCAACGTAGCGCATTTCGACGCGCTCGGCCACGACTTTGATAAGCACCACCCCGACGCGGCCGACTTTGCGGACCGGCTCGCCCGCGCGCTGCGACGCCTCCTCGTCCTCGACGAAGACGCCACCGCAGTGCTCGACTACGCCTGCGGCTCAGGTAAGGCACGGCACTCCCTCACACCCCTTCCCTTCTCTTCCCTTCCCTTCGCGTTGACACCGGAGTGATGGAGCCAAAGAGCCAAAAAAAAAAACGAGAACATATTCCTTCGCTTTTCTTGCTTTTGGTGTAAAATCGGACGGGTTTTTTATATTAATTAATCCCTATCTCTCTCTTTATCAGGCCAGGTCTCGCGCGCGCTCGCACCGTACGTCGCCCAGCTCGTAGGCGTCGATATCAGCCCGCGCATGGTCGGCGTGTACAACGCGCGCGCGAACGCACAGGGCCTCGAACCGCACGAGATGCGCGCCGTCGGCGCGCTCGCCGAGCTGCACCAGCAGCGTTTCGACATCGCCGTGGTACGCCACCTTGGTCTCTTTTTTTTGGTTGTTGTTGTATTCTGATCGCGTGCCGCGCCACCAGTGCTCGATGGCGTACCACCACTTCGCCTCGGTCCAGGACGTCACGCGCGAGCTCGTCCAGTACTTGAAGCCGCGCGGCACGCTCGCCGTCGCTGACATCGCGCGCCTGGAGGCGGACGAGGGCGACGCGCCCATCATGGCCAAGTACGAGCACATCGTCGCGCACACGCGCGGTTTTACCGAAGGGGAGATGCGTGCCGTGTTCGAGGGCGCGGGGCTCGAGAACGTCGCCTATGAACGCTTCGCGTCCGCCAAGAAAGAGGGACGCGATGTCCAGTTCTTCCTCGCCACGGGCACCAAACCCGCCAACTCGTGAAAATCGTGAATCGTCATCGTCGAGAATGAGCTACAGTATGTAATAGTACACAGCGACTGATAGTACCGCCCCGCTTTGCGTGTTATATGTATGAATATCGGTTAGATTATCATCTGAGCTTCAGAGACCCTCCGAACCGCTTGCGCACGACCTCGTTCATGTCGTTCCCGACCTCGCGAAACGCCCGCCACCACGCCATCGCAACCGTCTCAGCCCGCACATCCTCCCAAGGCTCGGGCTCCTCGTCCCTCTCGTCCGCGTGCTCCCACACCGCCCAACGCCGCCTCAACAGCGCGCCCCACCACCGCATGACGCCCACCGCGCGCTCCGCGCCAACGTCCGTTTCGACGCAGCGCACGAGGTACCCCCCGACAAGCGCAACGTCCTCCGCATGCGGCACGTACTCCACAAACCGCTCCACCCACGCGCGCACCACCCGCCGCACGTCCGCGCCGTCCACCGCGGGCGGCGCGGTGCCGCCCGTTCGCAGCGCGGGCCTCTCCGCCTCTGCAAAGCGCGCGCGCGGCGGGGGCGGCGGCGGGATGTACTCGTGCGGGCCGCGCGGCGGTGCCCAGCGCCCCGCGAGGCGCTGCAGGGGCTTGAGCGGGCTCGTCGGCCGCACGGGCTGCTGCGAGGGACGCACGCGCGCGCCGCGCGCTGCCGCGAGCTGCTCGCGCTGTATGCCCACCGGCAGCGCCGAAAAGACCTGCTCGTCTATCCCCAGCTCTGCGAGTTCGCCGGGCTTGACGCGCACCGACGCTGACGCTAGCGCGGGCGGGGCGGGAGGTGGAAGGGCGATCCGGCCCCGGGACGGTGCGCCGCTGCGGCCGCCTGGCGGCTGGCGTCCCCGCCGGCCTCTATATGTGCTTGCATTACGGACTCGGAGTTTGTCACTCCTGCCACGGGTCGGAATTACAGAAGCAGCGCGGCGTGGGGCCTCAGGTGCGGCTTTTGGTGGTATAGGGGGAGGTACGGAACGCTGTCGCTGGTACTCTGCCTCAAGCTCTTGGCGTATTTCCTCCGGCAGCGCTTCGAACACGGACATGTCGACTTGGGAGAACGACGGCAGGTCTGCTCCAGTTGTAGATGCTTTCGGCTCCGGCTGTATGGTCACAGGTTCACTGGAAGACGCTCGGCCTTTTGGTGCGGGTCCCATACTGGTGCTTGCAGTTGTGGAGTTCGGCTCACGTCGGAACGGTAGGCGCGCTTGGCCAGGTGTAGGCGCACACATCGTACGTGTATCAAGCTTCTGAATCTGGATCGAGATTCCCCTCAGTTCGTGCGGGGCAATGTCGAGTGCACGCAGTAAACGCCAGCTGACTTTCCCAATCACGCGTGGGTCGCTTGTCGCGCATCCGTCGGAGTCAGTAAGGGCAGACTGCTTACTGTACGTCATGCACTGTCCATGTCCCATAAACTGTGCCAAGGACAGAAAGACGTGAACGACATGCACGGATGGTGTATGGAACTGCGCACCTTCGGAGGTTCGACCGGTGCAGAGGGATCTCGCTTCAAGATCTTGAGAGTCAGAGATCGGCCCTTCATGTCGATAGCATCCAGGCGGCGTGCAACTTCTTCTGACATCTGATGGATGAACGACTCCACTTGGTCATCATTCTCGAATCGTATCCCGTACTGTGTATGGGTTAGCTCCTGTCGATCAAGTGACTCAGGGACTCCGATCCTTACGTTAATATCACAAGAAACTGACTTGCGTGGTTTATCACTTTCCAATTTACGTTCATCTATACCGCGGATGGCATTGTACAGCGTTTCACCCGCTGACCTTCCCAGGGCATCGCACAGCGCCGCTTTACTCCGTCCTGCAAGATCTCCGAGATTGCTCGTTCCAAGTTTCTCATTAGCCTTCTCACGTGCAGCCCTACCGAAACCGTGCAGGTCTTGAATATCCAGGGTCGGGAGTAATTGCGGAAATGCGGCTGGGAGGAGGTGAAATGAGCCGGCTGGCTTTGCGCGCCGAGTGGCGAGTCGTGCAAGCATGATATTCGGCGCAATTCCAATACTGGCTACACACGATGTCAGGGTGTACGATCGGAAACGATGTAAAACCATACCTTCGCACCCCGTGGTCGCCTTGATCTGTGTGCGCATGGACTCGGCGAGTTCCTTAGCGATGTCCGCTGAGGCACCATCATTGCCATCATCAATGTCTGTGGGTACTATCTTCATCTGTGCTACGGTGGATGTGACGTCGATGAGCGCCTCGTCGACAGAAACAGCCTGCAAATCGTCCGCGTAAGACATGAGGATGGTGTAAAACTCCAACGATAGCTGCCTGTATCTGATGTACTATCCTCGAATGAGTAGCTGGCACAATATTGTGTGGAACGCACTTTTCAAACTCGTACGGTATCGTCTCCAAATCGGGGCAGAGCTTTCGCGCTTGCTGTAGACTCATTCCGTTCTTGATCCCAAACTTGCGGGCTTCATAGCTAGCACTCGCGATCTCACTAGTACTCGCACCACCCTGCGTGTGTTGCGAGTGACATACAACCACCGGCTTCCCACGGAGGTGCGGGCGGTTTACCAGCCCTGCACTCACAAAGAAGGCGTCAAAGTCCACATGCATGATCACTGCTCCGTCATGCTGCGTGCTTTCTCCTTACCCTTGAACGGGTTCTTCATGACAAGTACAGCATTACGCATGTTCACACCCGTTGTTGACCCTGAAGCTGCATATGAGACGTGGACATCCCCCCTCTCTGCACGCTCGTGCGCCTCCGCGACGAGATGGCGCAACTCCGCTTTCCACGTCGAGAGGTGATGTAAACGTGAGTTGGCGTAGTACCCAGCAATAAATCCGGGAGCCACAGAGGTATGCGCTGTGCGCCAAGCGGGATCCGCCATTGCACGTTGGGCTGCGGGATTAGATTCATGTTTTGCATATTTAGGGACTGTAATTACGGGCTGCGGAAGGACGGGGGGTAATTCTTGAGGGGACGACGTGAGTGGGAGCGGACGCGAAGGGGTCTTGTCTGAGAGTGAGATGTTCGGTTTGGCAGACCCGCCTGCTCCTGGCAATGTGCTAGTGCTTTGCTTGTTGGCTGAAAATTCTTTCAGGGATGTTTGTGCCAGACGCCCTTGGGCGCTCTCAACCCGGCCACCAGCGACGAATATAAAATCTTGCCAAGGAAGGAGGAGACCGGCTTTAACGCTCTGAACGAGCCACTCCGGTCTCACAACTTTCATGTGTTTGAACTCGCGGACCTTTGCCGGAGTGAGTGAACAAGTAATAATATGCGTGCTATTCGCAGTCATCGTTCCAGGAAGCGAGCATGAGATGAGAGTTTTATTACGCACACAAGGGTCTTCTTATCCATATAGGCATGGTAAACCCCACCATGGTCAACAATCATCTTACGCAATTCCTGAACAGAAGGTTCTGTCCAACCGTTGATCTAACCCCCTTGAGCACATCAACCACTGAGAGAGGGTAGATTGACATACGTGAATAGAGAGCCCGTTGAACAACTTGCTTTTCGAGGGGATCGTTTCTTGAGAGCCTCCCATCTCCGCGTTTTGTACTTGCAATTTTGCACGCTTTCGGCGCATATATTCCCCGAACTCACCAAATCGTGCAGCTCCATAAGTATCGGAGTCTAGGTACGAGCTGGGATTTCTGATTGGGGAGTCTGCAGGCGAGTCGTCCAGTGCTGGGTATTCATCGCCGCTAGATACAGAGTATGCACGCTTCCTATATCTTGACGGAGCTGGCGTTGGAGACTCAAGTTGTGGTAGAGCTGGCTCGTCATCTTCGCTAAGTAGAATGGGAGAACCCGAACCCTCCGAGCGCAATTGTGGGACCGGTAGTGTTCTGGTGCTACGGGCGTCCTGTTCATCGCCACTGCTGATAATATGAGAGTTCGATGCAGCCTGAGCACATGGGGGTGGTTCTAAACTGCTACTCGAAGCGCCAATAGGAGCAGACGATGCGATTGACGGGTCTTGTACATGTACAGTTTCTTCAGTGTTTCTAGTTTGGGAATTGGTGTCGCCTGGGAGGACAACATCCACGAGAGCTTCAAGAAAAGAGGTATCATCCGATCCAAAAAGGGCTGACGAATTGGTGCTCGTTGGGGTACGGGGGGAAGCCATACTTCTCTGCGTGAAGGATTTAAGATACCTCTGAAGTGTACACAATGGCGATCAACGCTGAATATCCAAAAGGTGGAGAGATGAGAGTTCATTCTATGGAGGTCGCATAATACAAAGGGCTGGAGGAGTGAGACGTGTACCGGCCCGCTCTGTCCGGCCAAATATGTGTGGCATCAGGCTTTCCTGGTCTCCTGGTCGCGACGCGCTCGAGACAGGTTGCAAGCGTATGTACTGGCCAAAATGTCGACAGAGCAGCTACCGATCCCCGGGGGCGATGACTTTGTCGACATCTCGGATGTCTTTCTGGATGCGGCGCAAGGTATGCCCATGACTGGTCCAGCAATTCCAGAGTGATAACGAAATATGCGTAGATATGGAACAGGGCGATGTCATTCTTACCGAGGATTTTACGCTCTACGATGCCATGAGCGCTCTCGAGGCAATGAGGACGCGTTCTGACCCTCGTCTCTTGTTAATGCTGCTACTGTTCAGATCGGCGACCCTCGCATGGACAGCGGTCTCATTCTCGAGGAAGAAGCACAGAGACCCCAGTTCAATCCGCTCACTCCTCTCCTCCCTGAAGAGGTCTGTTATATTCTAGACAGGGCAATTGCGTGCGAGGTGCGCCTTTCCCTTCCCTCTGCGGATTTCACACTTGCTTCCTCTGATGACCTACAAGTTAGAATGGCATGCTGGATATACCCTCCCACAAACCATCTACTCCTGCCTTTATGTGCACTGTCTAGCAGATATCGACACCGAATTTGTTTCTCCACAACGAGATCCGGCTCGGCCTACGGAGCTCGTCACTGTGGTCTTGAATACAGCGATTACGGGATTGTTAAAATGCTGCGATTTGGCCTGGCGAGAACTCAATAGGGGAAGGCTACATGACGTCTGTACCGTCCCGTACGTATGCGGCTGCTCATCGTTGACGTCTCGTAGACCGAAGATTGGCACTCCGAAAAGTTCGAGGTATCCCTCTTGGAAACTCTGCCTGTGACTTCTGTTCTTTCGCGTCTAGATAATGCGAAGAATTGCATCCAGACCATACTCCCAGGTACGCCAGGATAAGTGTTTCCAATTGTAGAGATATCTCATCCTTTCTAGAGTCTTCCCTTTGGCGAAGCCCGCTATTGGATAGGATATCACTCCGGGCTGTGAGCGCGTTGCTTGCGGCGACATTTCAGTGTGGTATTAAGTGACATTGACAGGTCATGCTGAACCTCTTTCGCCATCATCCGTCCAAAGATCGTGAACGCTTCTTGGACCTACTCAACTCGGCGCGCAATTACCTCCAAAACATCCGTTCAACCCCACCACCGGAGCCCCCTCCCCATTCCCCCGCTGCTCTTGCATTTGACTCTCGTATCACGCGCAAGCTAAACAACTTCATGCCGTTGAGAGCTCATCGCCTCCCACCGCAAGAATTTTCGTGGGACGCTCTCGGAGACCTGTTTGACGGGTGGGCCGATATATGCAAGACCTCGACTATTGCAAGTCTGACAACATGGAAGGTCCGATAAAGGGTTCCTCCAATGCTACGAGTCTGACCATTTTCGCAGATTGCCGGGGAGCATAGCGTGAATTTTGCACGCCCCTCTCGGAGACCTCCGTTTCTCCGTGCTCGTGCACAGGTCAGTCGATGCGGGTCAGCCATAAGTACGGTGATTCACTGATAGTGATTAAGTCTGTTTTTTTCTCCAATCAACGTGTTCTTGAGGTCTACCCAATAATTTGGCTTGTCGATCGATTCTTCCTGGAGATTGTTGGCATTGAGTACAGAACACTCTGTGCTGCCGCAGAGCGAGCTGGGGCTCCGCCGCTCCTTATGATCGAGCGCAAGCTGTCGAGGGTGCGTTCATCGTACTCTTCTCACCTTACACGAGACACAATCCCACTCTAGATGTTACTCAGCCACATTCAATCCGCATGGTATAATCCGCCCCGTCGTCGCAGGTTCCTCGCGCGGTCTTTGTTAGAGTGGCAGGAGCTGTACGATGCGACCTCTGCAATGGGTGAGAAGGGGAACCCTATCGTATGTGGACCCTATTTGATGAACCTTTTGCATATTGAGAGGCCATGTGATAGGACGAGAAAGACCGCCTACTCGTAGACGCAATAGCCGGTATTGTGCTTTTGTGGAGACTTTCTATAATTCGAGAAGTCCTCCTTTCTGGTTTTCAACTAGAGCTGTATGTCGAGGACGAGAAGCCATTCGTTTACTGGCAGCTGAGCCAAGTGGCGAACGAGCATCGCTCTGTCCTGGATGCGCTGGAATCAGTCATACCCAAAGGCGAGCTCTTGCCCAAACCCGCAGTACCCGTTCTGAACGTCCAACCGATTGGCAGATACCCAAGCACATGGAGAACTTATCTTCACGCGTTCGTATCTCACTGCTTTCCAGTCACTTTGCACAGGGATGTTCATGGTAAACCTTTTGGACATACCGTTTTCGTTTCGCACTCCGCTGACAGGACAAATAACGCAGCTCACGCTGCCCGCCTTGCGACAGCCAGCAAGGCGCCTCGCACTCAACTTTGTCCGGCGGTACAAGTGGGCGTTTCGTCCCGAATATGCGAGACTACGTCCTCAGGTAGCCGCTCCGGATCTCTCGGCATTCGCGAGCGCATCGGCGGACGTCCTGAAGGACGAACAGGAGCCGCTGCGGCTTCACTTTGAACGGGCACGCGATGGGCTACGGGAGCTAAATGGCTCGCCTTCTGGCTGGGCGGGCCCGTGGCACGAAGACCGTTTGAAGGTATGTATCGCAGATTTGCCAGGTTCAACCTTTTCGTGCTGATCTCTCTCCTCGAGATTGTTCAATCTCTTCTATCGTTGCGGGGGAACTTGCCCTGGCGGTTCCAGCGACGATCGTGGGGGTGAACGACTTTGACTCCACAAATTTGACTGGGCGCGGTTGTCTTGGCGATGGTTTCCTGGCGTTTCTGACATTTAGAGGGGTAGATCTAGTGGTGAACATTCCTTGGCCAATTGAAGCTGTGTTAACGAGACTTTCTCATACGCTTGTCATTGGAATGACTCGAGGATGGACTGTATGGTTTTCTGCTGCTGGAAATCCCTACTACAAAATATCATTAGCATTTCAGCCTGAGATACTCATCAGGAAAAACCTCCCATGTTAACGAGCTCACGCGGAGAATAATTTGGAATGAGTATCGTATCTCATCAGGAAACCTCCCGGGCTAGCGAAGCTATGTCAGCTAGCGAGGCTAGCGAGTGATAATGACGTGCTAGCGGTCTCGCTAGCACCCGGTAGCCCTCGCTAGCCTGGAGGTTTCCTGATGCCGCCTTTCGCTAGAATCTACCTACCGAAATTAGTGTTAGTAGCTGAAAATTTGTTCCTTATCGCTTTCCTCATATACCAGTCGAGTTTTGACGTCCTAGAACGAGTGAAACTTTTCACCCTGGTTATGCTGACCCCGATTTCACCATGGAGCGTGCGGTAAACCGGAAAACAATGAACCTTGTCATTAAATAACGTGTGGTCGAAAGTGTATAGTCCATATACTAATCTAGTTGAGGAAGGGGGAAAAATGACTCGAAGGAAGGAAGGCAATCCTCGTTACACCGATCTCATCATCGGGGGGCTCGTCTTTATACGTTCATCCAGGATAGCACCCTCAGAGCTGGTCTGGGAGGGATAATCCGATTCTTTCAAGTAAATGCCGGGGTGGAAGATATTTAGCGTGTACATGGCGAGCACGATCATCGCGCCATCGAACACGTCTGCAACAATCGCCGATTAGAGATCCTGTACGACTCGAGGGGGAGGAGAGGAGGAAGACGCAAAAATGGCCCACGTACTGAAGAGCCACTGCGTCGAGATGACGGTGCCATTCCATCCATTGACGAATTCGACGACCCGGTAGATTGTCCTACAGGCAGACCATCATTAGAATGCGGCGGAATGCAGAAACGGTCGGGGAAAGTACCGTATCACGATAAATATTGTCATGATGCACATAGCGTACAGCATACGCCTCAGACGGCTGTCAGTTGGGCCCCGGATTGCGTCAAGCGAAGGCGCAGACCGCCGCACTGGACGATCCCGCGCGTACCGGAAGAGGAATTCCGTCGCCAAGGCGCAATAGATGATGATGGCCACTGGGGCGAATATAGGTAACCATTTCAGTGGCGATGCCGGCGGCGTCACATACCTAATTGGAATATGGTGCCACCAAGAGCGATGTTCGAACCCTAGCACAGCATACGTCGAGTCAACTGGACGATGACTGGTAGAACGGGCGCATACGAACCAATTAGCCTGTGATGCGGATGTCTGGGCGCCCGAGGCTATACCACCCCCCATGCCTTGAACGACGAGAGAAATGATGTCCTAGAAAGCCGATATTGGCGTTTACCGACCTGGCAGAGACAAAAAACGCGCTTACACAGGATACGAATATGATGGTGTCTACAACGACGTTGATCATCATCGCAAATCGACAAGTACAACTGTACGACTTACATCGCCTCGGAGTCAGACGGCTGTATTGTGGACCGAGCCGTCGAATGATGCGCCCCAAAAGGATAAAATTGGCTGCAACCAACGGGGTGGGCGCGATGACAAGTGTCACAGCTCTGCGCTCCCAGTCATCAAGAGACAAGAGGAGGCCATCGCAATTTTACTCACTGTATGAGAAACGGCTTGTCCAAGTACGGGTTTTGACTCGACCATAATCGACTGCTCCAGCCGGCAAGCTCAAGGAGACCACAGAAAACGGCACTGGGGAAAAGCCACCAAAATCGGTAGCGGATTGCCTGTAGTGTATGAACGACTATCCAAAAATTGCCGTTGTGTCAGCAAAGGACTCGTCGATCGAGCGGAAGAGCCTACAAGTCGTTAAACCGAAGAGGGCAAGGAAGGTGATGGCAACCCATTCTGTAGGGACATAGTTGTACTGGAGATCTTGTTGGCTCGTGTCGGTGCTGTTAGAGGAACCTGTGGTTTCAGGATTGCGTTGAGAACGTTCCTATAGGCCAGAGGGAAAGCGGAATACGCACTCATGGTGGGGACTGTTTTTGCATTTCCAGTCTGCAAACGACATGCTTATATCTCGTGTCAACCGGAAGCGCAGTCCCGGCACCGCAATTGTATTTGCATGGGAACTTGGTTGATACTTTCCCAAAGGGTATAGAAAGGTCATGAACAACTTATTATCGGCCAGCTGCGGACAAAGCGGGCCATGTATAGCCGACGGAGGCGATGCGGCGCTGGTGGTGTCCGTCCGCAGGTCAGGGTCCTGGTAAGGCACTTCACGCCAGAAGGTTGCGATAAAGTGAAATGTATCGCACCACTGAAACCTCGTAAGTTAATACATGTGGAATAGGCACAGCAACGAGATGATTGACGCCGGCCGACAAATGGGAGTGCCCGAAATCTGCGTCGCTTCCAGGCATCCTTGATGCTGCGATGGGCACAGGACTCGGAGGCCGCATGCCAGTGCTGCCAGTCGTGGAACAGTACGGTACGTGGATTGAGCAGGGCAGGCTAAGATGGGAAAACGGACCGCGTCGAGGTATTAGCGCAACTTGCGTGCAACTCGGAGCGCTTGCCAAAGGCGCGGTACCGGAGGAGTCAAGTTGGACTCGGAGTTGTTGGTTTGGTCTGATAGTTACGTTTCACCCATGTGGCTGTTCCCAGTCGCGCCGGCTCTCGGTAATTGTACGACCTCTACCTTCCAAGGGCGAAAAAATCACTTACAATGTCCAACTGTGCTAGTTCAACTCGGCTACTTGTAACTGATAAATTTTATGATGCAATTATGGCCGGCTTCACCATGCCGTTGCTCACCTGTCCCTGGTCCGTCATGAGGCAGTATACGCCTAAGACGTACTTCACATTCCGGTCCTCGAACAATTTGCTTAATCTTTGACTTGGATGGAAGGCCTTTCTCGATATCGATATCACCATGGCCCCGGGTTTAATTGACAACGCCCTCTCTACAAGCATGGGGCCGCTAATGCCTTATACACACGCAGTCGATTAGTCTTTCCCTTTACGCTCTTTTCGGATTCATTTTACATTTCCTCAGTTCTCATACACGTGCACCTCCATCTACTGATATGCGTCTCTTGGAGTTGAACTCACTATGGTCCTTAGCCCCACGCTTGCTGCAATGTGACAACCCAACCCTAATAAAGCACAGCCCCAAAGTAAAGACGCTGGCGAGCCGAGACCGGAAGAACATGAATCCATTCCATCATTTATTCTTTACATGTGCCGCCGTGCTTATAAGCTTCCGCAGCAAGCCCATTAATCGATGGCAGAAGGCGGCGCTCAATAAATTCGCCCTGGCCCAGAAGGGAGAATCTTGCAGGGAGTCGGGCCCCGATTATGTCAAAACGTTGTGTCCAAGGGCATGCATTTCCCCGTTCACAATGTGCCCGCTCCCTATGGACCGTCCCCACCTGCGCTTGTTCTCTCTTAGGGTCTGTGATGCAGTGCCAGTGTCTGGTATATTCTTCCCCAAAATCCCTAACAGCCCTGCAACCGCCCCTTCTTAGTGAAATCAAGTATTCGTTTCTTACTAGCGGTGTGGACTCCTTGACAACTGCTACTACTAGTACTGCAAGTTGTTCCATTAAGAACTCGAGAACTCGGAACCCAGCCTTACTTTCGGTAATACGAGGTATTCGCGCCTTGAGGCATCTGTGCGGCGATTAAGCCCATACCCAAGATACTGCTAACATGGATGTGCGACTGCGTTCATCCTCGGACTCTCATTCTTCTACCTCGTGCGGCGTCACCCACCACCGTTACGAACATTGCCGACTCTCCGACCTTTATACTGCCTTAGGTCACAAATGTCACCACACACGCAGTTTCTCGAAGCGTGACTCGTGTTGCTTCTCTTTCGGATGCGGATCAACGTAGCCATATCGACGGCTACGTGAAGATGTATCATGTGGACAAGGAAAAGCATGTCGGCTGTCGCGGTGAAAGTGGAACTGCCGCTTATGGGGGTTCCAAACGAGGAAGGATAATCGAGTATCTCTCCACAAACCCGCCATCGCTCTAGAGCTGCTGCAAACACGACATGTTTCCGTTTCCATATTTAATAAGAAACCCCTGATATTAGCATGTTAAATGATGTGTGAGGGAAAGGAGATCGGCTGCTGCGGAGACGGAGTTGTGCAAGGACGATCAATTTGAAAGTACATACATTTACTAGCGGCAGGATGATGGCGCAGCGCAGGCACACAGAAGGGCAGGCCCGTGTGAGGATCACAAAATGCGTTGCGCAAGCACAAAGTGTAGTGTCGAGACTCCAGAGGTATCATGTGTGTGAAGTTGAAATTGAAGCCAATCGGAGGTCGAGACCGTGACTGGCTGGGCGTGTGGGGTAGATCAATCAGACGCTCACCTATCTCTGCTGCGGGGCGTGTGACGGCCAAGCCAAGCCAAGGAACTCGGGTGCCGAACTATGGGACCCGTTCATGGATCAGTCGGGCTTTGTACGATCACACAACCACAGGCAGGCCGCCGGCATCATGATCGTAGACCGCAGGCATGTCCGTTCTTGGTTGCAGAACCATGATTGGTCCCAAGTCGATATCCGTCTCTTCCCCATCACCGCCCTACCAACAGTTCATGCACACCTTAATCGTCCTCACGAACGCGGCCAATTCACCCGCGCACGAACCTTAGAACGTGGTTGGGCCCTCCATGCGCGTCCATGGCCTAGGTGAGTCGGGGGAAGAGGCCTCAAGCCCGACACGCACAGTACCGCCCTGGGGATTGCTCAAGTTTTGTCCACCCGGCATCTCGCCTCTCTCTAGCTAGTTGCGCAGCAGGACCAAAAACTAGGTGGAACACATGCCATCAAAATGAGGTGCGCAGCCGCCATCGGATTCCCAGTGGGACCCTCGTGCCTAGAACTAACTTGCAACACTACTGTAGGGTGGCTAGATTTCGGGCAGCTGTTCCACGGCATTTGTGAGGTCTCTCCTTGCGCGCAACTTTGGACGGCTCTGTTGGAGGGGCAACAACCTTTGCAAGTTCTGAAACACTGAGAAACACTGTCAGTTGATTTCGGACGTTTCGAATGACCTAGATGTCAGATTGGATCCATGCACGCGCAAAGGGTATTCACCTCCAGTAATCCATCCAGACACTCAGATGCCTCTGTTGGGGTATTAAACTGACGTCTGGAGTATCTGAGGACGTCTGACGGAAGCGACTGGGGATACGTATGGTCCACCTTTGGGACGCTGTCTGGAGCACCTGAAATGTGTGACCTGACAACTGGCTCTCTGAGGGTGTCTTCTGATTTATCAGTGGGCTCACTGAACAGTGGAAACCCGCTGCATAACCACCTTGGATCAGCGTGGCGTCCACATCTGTCACTATTCCACTCGCTTTTCGTATGTTATTCGCTGAGAAATTATGGTGGTCAATTAGCGGAAAATAACGTCCTTACATATTCCTAAAGAATGTATCGGCCATGCTCAACAAAGTCATGCAACCAGATGTAAAGCCTCTCTAATATGGCCAGATCATTAGGAAGGGCCGATTCCTTTCAATCACCGATTCATTAGGGAGACTCGGAGAAGGATGTTGCGGGCATTTCGGAGGGATAAAGCCAACGGTTCTAGCCAAGCTTGTATTGAATCAATCGGGGAGGCCTGCGAGGCGAGGAAGAGGACGGTCACGGCATGTCCTTTCTCATGATCAGAAGGCACGTGCTAAATAACACCACGTGATGTGTATGCTTTGCTGCCGCTTACGGCTGTGTACATTATCATTCCAACACGTCGCGCATGCGGCACGTCTATTGTCCATCATTTAGGTCTCTGGCATCCATACAATCTACAGCATGCAAAGGTTGTGCTCGTGGCCTGCGGGCTTCTTTTAAATTTCGGGCTCTCTCGACAACGACAAGGAATGTCGCGTCAACATCAGAGTCGCCGCGCATAGTCTTCTCGGGAATCCAGCCGACAGGCATCCCCCACGTACGATACTTTTTTTTCTCACAAAGGTCACCTTCGTGTTCATTCCATGTTAACCATGGTCTCAGCTCGGAAATTACTTTGGAGCGCTTGCAAACTGGGTCAAGTTACAGTCTGCCGCTGCGCCGGGAGACAGGCTCCTTTTCTCCATAGTCGGCTGGCACGCCCTCACACTACCCCAGGATCCTAAGCTCCTCTCAGAGGCGCGGGTGACCATGATGGCATTAATACTTGCGTCTGGCATAGATCCCAAAAGATCCATCGTCTTCCATCAGGATGAGGTGACTCCTCGCGTCGCGCTGCCCCTTAAGCTTCTTGATGATACCTCGAACAGGTACAAAACCATACAGAACTCGCTTGGATTCTGAGCTGTATGACACCGATTGGGAAGTTGAAGCGGATGACGACTTGGAAGGTATGCCGCTCGTATATATCTCCGGCAATGTACAAGACACCTATGTAATTACAGACCCGGCTAGCAGTCTCAAGGAATGCCAATGACGAGTCTGAAGTTGATGACTCTTTGTTAAACGCTGGGCTCTTCACATACCCCATTCTGCAGGCAGCAGACATACTTGCGTATAGGCAAGTCAAACCTTAGTTGGGCAGATAGCGACACCTAAATTCTGGCAGAGCAACACACGTACCAGTCGGAGAGGACCAACAACAACATCTTGAGCTGACGCGGGACCTCGCAGATATTTTCAATCGGACATATCCAAACCCTACACCCTTGTTCCACCTTCCGGAACTCATGCTCAGTGCGTTGGTGTTGCATTTCCGACGCCGTGCCGTCATCGAACAATTGGCTTTTTAGCACCGTCCAAACGCATTCTCTCTCTCCGAGATGTCACGGCGAAGATGTCCAAGTCCGCAGTTGACCCAAACTCGCGCATCTTGCTCACTGATTCGTACGAGACCATCGTCAAGCGGATCCGTAGCGCCGTGACAGACTCCATCTCTCGCATCACATTCGATCCAGTTGGCCGCCCTGGGACCAGTAATCTCCTCACGATCCTCTCGGCTTGTACTGGCGACGCGCCAGCAGTGCTCGCAGAACGCTACGCCGAGAGCAACCACGGTGCGTTGAAGAAAGATGTGGCAGAAGCGGTGGAGGAGGCATTGCGCAAGCCTCGCGCAGAGTTCACGCGTCTTCGTGAAGAGAAGACATTCCTGGCGCAGGTTGCACGAGATGGAGCAGAAAAGGCGCAAGAACATTCGCACAACACATTGAGAGAAGTTCGAAAGCGCGTTGGGTTGTATCCTTAGCCATAGAGTAGGGTTAGGGCCTGTGATCTCACTTCGCGTTACGTCGACTTGACTTTGACCACGGACGTTCGTTGAGCAGAGAGCGAGAGAAGAGTTGGTTGCGATTTTGGGCAGCCCCCAGTATTGAAATATGTCCTCTACTGCCACCCTCCCATTACTTCTCCCTACCCAAACAACGAAAAAAGCCAACTATCCTGAATGGACGCCCCAACGGCATCGCCAGCCCCCACAACCCCCCGTGATCGATGACCAGCGCATTCAGGACCTTGAACTCGCTGTGCAACGCCAACTGCTTGATGGCAAGGCTCTGAAAAAGACGCGTCCTCGACGGACGGTGGACTATGCGGGAGGGATGGGTCGCTGGGCTTTGGTCTGTCAACGTCTGAACTTCGTTATCATTGAGTTGGCTCTCACCTGGCCGTCCGTGCGCGTAGTTTCGAAAACTGCAACCTAGCCCGCGATACGTGCCATATATCCGCCCAAGCCCTCCATACATCATTGACGTGCGTACATCAGCGTATTTACACACGGATGGACATGCCGACTGTCGTATACCGTCCTGTAGCTCCTGCCTCCAAAAGCCTACCCTGACAATGCATCGACGTCGCTCTGTACCAAATTCGTCCACACGTCACAAACAAAATCGATGTCCCGTGAATGCCGTGACCGTTCGTCGCTTCGTTTTACGTTGTGTCTGTCTCGCGCACCTGACATCGTTTCCAGTGGACCCCAGAGGGTCGCCGCATCTTGACCGGCTCCACGAGTGGGGAGTTCACAGCCTGGAACGGGTTGACGTTCAACTTTGAGACCATCCTCCAGGCGCACGATACTGCCATCCGCGCACTGACCTTCAACCATGCCGGCACCTACATCGCGTCCGCAGACCAGTCCGGAATCGTCAAGTATTTCCAACCCAACATGAACAACCTCACCGCGTGGCCTGCGCATCGCGAAGCGGTCCGCGGACTCAGTTTTTCGCCGGATGACGAGCGCTTCGCCACAGCCAGCGACGATTCTACCGTGCGCGTCTGGTCGTTCGCGGAGAGCCGCGAGGAGCGCATCCTTACTGGTCACGGATGGGACGTCAAGTGCGTCGAGTGGCACCCGTCGATGGGCCTGCTCGTCTCGGGCAGCAAGGACAATCTCATCAAGTTCTGGGATCCCCGCACCGGAACCTCACTTACCACGCTGTACGTATTCTCGTTCCGTCGGCCTCATGGCACGGGGGATACACGTTAACACGGGACCTCTAGACACCAGCACAAGAATACTATACAAGCCCTTGCGTGGGCACCCCACGGGAATCTCCTCGCGAGCGCATCGCGTGACCAGACCGTACGAGTGTTCGATATTCGTTCCATGAAGGAGTGGGTCGTCTTACGTGGACACAAGAAAGAAGTGTGCTGTACGTTCTCTCTTCCCTACCCGAGCCCCCAAACGCCGACCTGACACGTCGGCGACACGTTACACATAAACAGCTCTAGCGTGGCACCCCGTACATCCCATCCTCGTCTCCGGTGGCTCAGAAGGTGCCATCCTGCATTGGGACCTCTCCTCTCCAACAGCAAGCACCCTCGCTCCCCTCTTCCCCACGCACTCTTCCACATCCACCACCAACGCCGTCACCACCTCCCCAGCAACAGCACACGGCCCCTCCGCAAGCGCGCACGCACTCAGCGCCCCCGCCCCGCAAATCCCCCCGCGCGCGACGCTCTCCCAAGCCCACGACTCGAACGTCTGGGCCCTCACGTTCCACCCCTCGGCCACCTCCTCGTCTCCGCCTCGAACGACCACACCACCCGCTTCTGGGCCCGCGAGCGCCCCGGCGACACCGCGTCCGTCTTTGCCCACGGCGGCGCCAAGCCCGCAGCCGCCGCGCCGGACGACGAGCAGGACGCGGAGCAGGACGACGACGACGACGACCTCGCCGTGCCCGGCTTTGGCAGCAGCTCCGTCGTCGCCGCCTCGGTGCCTCTGCCGCTGCCTCGGCCGCTTCGTCTTCCGCCGCCCTGGGCGCTGCGGGCGCCGCGTGGTGGGGCTCCGCTGGTGGCATTGTGGGCGGCTTGCACGGCGGCGGCGGCGCGGGCGCGGGCATGGACGACGCTGTCGTGCCTGGGTTCGGCGGCGGCGGCGAGGTACCTGGATTGGGTAGCGGTGGGGGTGGGTTTGGGCCTAATGCTGGGATTCGTCAGAATGGCCCGTCGATGGTGGCGATGGATGGCCAGGGGCCACGTGGTGGACAACAAGCTGACGAGTGGCCTTATCGGCGCGGCGGTGGTGACGGTGGTGGCCGCGGGGTGGCGGGTGGTGGTGGTGGAGGTGGTGGTAGTGGTGGTGGTGGATACGATGGCGGTGGCCGCTCAGGTGGTGGATTCGGGGGCGGGGGTGGGCGTGGCTCGCGGTGGAATGGCCCAGGTGGGGCGCGGAGGGGCGGTCGTTACTGAACAGTCTAATTTTTTTCATAATCTGCTCTCGTCGCTCGTCGTCGCCCGTCGCCCTCGCCCTCCCATTCATTTTTAGTCCTTGATGCACGCTTTGCTCAAGAGAAACCGTGTATGTATAATGCAACTTCTAGGATGTAGTGGATGACAAACGAGAGGACGCTGCATATATCACAAGGGGGGACTGATTGTAAAAATCGCTAATTCAAGAGATGAAGAGATGACAAGAATATGTGTGGGTTACATTGGAAGAACGAGACGATTGTGGATGAACCGAACCAGATGATTGTTTGGGGGTGGGGATCTCGTGTTTGTTTGCTTGCACGACCAACGAGACGGAAGAGGAGGTATACCTAGAGCCTCTGGGTGTCATACCGTAACATGTCTTGGGGAGAAGGGAAAAAAAAGAAAGAGTCCGCACAGGCAGATCAGCCACGTCACCGCGGGCGGCCCAATTAATTATAAATAAGGTGAGGGAAAGAAAAGAAGAAGAGAAAACCGAGGCGAAGGTGCAGGATGGTGGTCATACAGTCGTGGCAGAGTCATTGGGGTGCTATGCCGGGCGCTGATGCTCGGGGAGTTGATACGTGGTACATGCAGGAAGAAAGAGGACACGTGTATGCAATGTGACCGGTCTCGCAATCGTGGCCGCTTCACGCGGCCAATTTTCGGGGGTAAAGGGGGTTGGGGGTTGACGCGTTGACGGGTCAAGAAGGTGATCAAAATCGGAGAGGGGTCGGGGGAGTGTGGGGCAGACGGCGCATCACGGGTCCTGTGGGCGTAGCGGACCCACTGCGCTGAAATTCGTCATCTGATGCGATCGTAGATGGATGTCCGTGGGCGCGAGGAGTCGCAAATGGAGAGTTTGAACGGTAAAAGCTACCACCAAGGGGTGGCGACTGGCCTGCGGAAAGAAATTCCTCGACGCTCGATGCCGAGTGCGAGCGTTGGATGAAATCAGAATGATTGGACACCCCATCAGGTCCTGACCCCGTGAAGAAGCAATAGCTAAGAGAGGGAATGACATCAACGTCCAAGTATTTCACCTGGAAAATATGTACACATACCGGTTAAGAAAGTCGCGATAGTCGAGATGAGGAACCGGTGAGCCGCTCTTTTCATCCACACCCAGTCCAGGAGGTGTATGTTGCGTGGGTGACATCAGCTCAACCGGACTCAAATCTGGGCTCGGACTAGGAGAGCGGGATGACGAGCTACTGGTGATCGATGGAGTGCTCTCCTCACTCGCACCCGGAACCCACTCTGGGGCTTGCAGTTGCTGCTGCTTCGGCGGCGAATGCGGTGGGAACGAGTTGAAGCGGGCATGGGACTGAGTCTGAGAATGCGCTGACGTCGGTGTGGGGAGCGGTACCGTTGAGACTGCTGGACTACCGAACGGGGATGTCGGGGGCGTACGTTTCACGTCAGGCGCATCTGAAAGTTCGATGGTGCCGCCCCGAGTATGGTTGCGCGAACCAGAGCCAGAGCGACTGCGGCGGAGGGAAGGCACGAGCGTGATGGCATCATCGGAGTCGCGATCGGAGTCACAGTCAGGAAAGTACGAGGTTTCGGCTCTTTCGCGGGGAGAACCACAAGTACGTGGAGCCTGCGGCCACGGAACCGAGTTTGGACGCGCGGAGGGATAAGTATTTGTTCGCGAATGAGAAGTCAGGTTGTTCGTTGCTGGTGCACGCCAGGGCGTACGGAATGATGCCGCGAAATCATATCGCGCCGCGAGGGATCC
The DNA here is from genome assembly GCA_022496215.1 of Russula brevipes. Lineage (NCBI taxonomy): Eukaryota > Fungi > Basidiomycota > Agaricomycetes > Russulales > Russulaceae > Russula > Russula brevipes. The sequence continues at coordinate 18,489 of WTXF01000141.1, read as the reverse complement.
CTCTGATTTGAAGCTCGGCGTTGCATCCCGCACCGGAGGGCTCGGTGTCGGTGTCGGAGACGGCGATTCCCATTTACGGCGAGAATGCTGAGCAAGAATGCCACCAACTGTCGTCTCAGATGGGCGAAGCTTGACTACCTGCTCAAGCTTGCGCCGTAGATCTGCAATATCATCAGCGCGGGAAGGCTCTTGAGGCTTCTCGACCAGGGACTCCTTGGTGACTTTCGATGATTTCTCGCGCACAACTCGTACTTGGTAGTTTCGGCCATTATTGTTGTCCCAAATTTCGCGGCCATCAACCGAATAGCGGACAGCAAGAAAGAGGGTTTTTTCCTCCGCCCGGGAAAGAACGTCCGTCAGCTTGATTGCAAACATAAAGCGGTCCATGGTGCCATGCGGGAGGGACTCTTTATAACGGGCGGTAACTTCTGATGTGGTCTGCCACTTGTCGAGAGTGAAGCGCACCGCAATCCACTTTTCGAATGCAAGATTGCGCACGCGAACAACACCTTCAACCGTGGACCCAACCAAGTCGATGGTCTCAACAGCGACATCACGCATATCCTCAGCCAGTAGCGGAGCTGTGGGGACGTCGATGCGGTGCATGACGAGCGGACGCTCTTTGATATCATCATCACGGGCGTAGATGAACGAGGGAAACTCCGAGTCCGTCCCGCTGGTATCGGTTGGGCTGCCATCGCGGGAGACTGCGAGAGGCTTCTGTTCCGCAAGGAAAAGCTTCACATGCTCGAGTTGGGAGTGGAAGCGGACACCCTTGTGGGCTGGGGTTGCCGGCGCACTTTTGGAGCTCAGGCTGACGGGATCGGTGATAACCGTGAGGGAGCCTCGGGCAGGTGTACGTTTCACCTTGAGCGAGGACTTGAGGGGCTCACCCGACTTTTTCCTGAGCAGTAGTGGCGTCGGCTCGCTTCGTGCGACGGCAGCAGCAGCGAGGGCATCGACATGTGACTCGGATAAATTGCGGGACAAGGCGACAGCTGGGCTTTGGCGGGATGCAGAAGGGGTGTCGTTATTAAAAGCTGCCATGGCGGGGGTGGGTGTCGACTGCTCGGGTGGACGGATAGCAGGAAAACGCTGGCCACGGGAACGGCGTTGAGGAATGGACTGGACAACCGATCGGGAGGGTGGTGGTTGGGGAGACAATGGGAAAGTGATCGTGGAGCTGAGTCCCGCTTTGGCCGGGCTTGGCGGGCTTGGTGTGAGAGCGTGAACTGGGGGTATAGAAGGGTCGGGTGTTGTGGGCGGGCTGGCTCGAGTGAAAATCACGCCAGAAGGTAGCGGGTCTACAGGAGGGACGACACGAGATGGCACACGATGGGCACTGGGATGAGAGGCGAGTCGCCGTGGGATGAGGGGAAGGGGCGCCGTTGAGGAGTTGCGCGAGTAGTGGACGTCTCGAGAGGGAGGGAACTCATGGGTTGCCAGGACGGTGGAGGTCATCGCAGGGGGGGTTGTGTAAGGAAGGTGGAGCTCGGGAGAAGATTGGGGGGGCGGTTGTATATGAATGGTGATTGACCCTAAACTGGTGGGAAAACGAACAAAGTTGAATTTCAAAGTGGGGGACAGAAGCAATTATGATGCGCACCCTCTCCTGCTGAGTATAGTAGTCGGGACGAAAAGAGAAGGACACTTGCGCACGAAATAAACTTGGGGAATAAGATATCTTGGGTCCGGGAACGGCCGATGGTGCTAATCGATGAACGTGTATGGAGACGCACGAGTGGCGTCTATTTCCTAATGGACGGCCAGAAGCTTGATAACGATTTAGTGGCAAGCGGGGAGTCTTACAAAGCCAGGTGGCTGACGTTCAAGTGAGTGAGCTGGCAACACCGATGTCGGGGAGAAGAGTGTGAGGTGGAGGTGGCCGAGTGGTAGGGGCCAAGAAGTCGCCTCAAAAGAAGACTGGGGAGGAAAACTGGCAATGAGGCTTGATATAGACGCGATAAAAGTGTGAGTGACAGCGTTGGCACGATACGCTGGAAAGAGGCATACGAGGCAAAGGAAAAACACGGGCCCGACAAAATCAACGAGAACGATCTACGAGCGTAGTCCTTCACAAAAAACCACTTGACGGACGGACGTTGAAGACGGAAAAGAAACCAAGAACACTACCACTACGAAAGTGGGGGGGACGACGAGAGTCAGGTGGAACCCTCGGGGCAACGGTCGAAACTGAGGTCAGCTCACATTTGAACTGATCGGCTAACCGGGGCGAGAGCTGGTCGAGAATCGCCTGGTCTACCCCTACCCGTGAGCTACGTGTCGTCGCTGTCGTGAGTGGGTCCTAATGCTGAGTACGAACGAGCCCAGCAGTGGTCGTCAATGTCGTGGGGCACGGCGAGCTGTCGTTGACCGTGTCAACACAACAAAAAATTTGGGCCGGGAACAAAGCTGCTGACTAATCTCCCGTTATCTTATCCAAGGGCGGCCAAGCGACGACTGTCAGCCGCGGTTCCAGTTCTCTTCTCATCAGAACGCTCTTTCCTTCCCTCGCCTCGCATTAACCCAATCCTTATCACAGGTTATTGAGTTCAGCCTTTTCGCAGGCCACCACCGACTCGCCCCCCACTCGTGTGTCCCTTCCCACCCGCCACGCGCGTTGTCAACCAATTCTCCATCTCCGTTCCCTTCCTTTCGGAATTCTATTGACCATTGACGTTCGTCGGAGTCCCGTAGTTAACTAATCGTGGTCTGGCTACCCTACCAGTTTCTTCTGGGCCTTCCATGTTTGCATCCGACACGCGGGCCCATCAATGCATCAGCGGCTTCCACCATCAAAGTGTCCGAGCGCGAGTCTCGGATGAATAAGAAAAGGGCAATTGCAGTGGGAGAAACAATCCCATGGCTTGTGGCCCGTTCAGTTAGCACGACCACAGCCATGTGGTCCATGGGTTGATCGTTGATCTTCTGAGATTGGCCTTAAGTCGCCACCATAGCACTTTGGAGAATAAGGAACAATTGCGTCTGTTGTGCACCGCCAGAAACAGTCGATCGGCGTATTCGTGGAGGGCATCTGTCTCCGTGCTCCCAGGCTAATTCTAAATTCCCCTCGGGGCTTAATCCACGAACGTCGCATGCGAACCATCCTTATCTCCCTCACTCTCTCGCATGATATGAACCTGCGAACACTCTCCGTTCCTGCCCTGCAACACCCACCAGGCTAGCCCCTTCGACCCACCCGAGTCCTCGTTTCACGGCGCTTCGGCACATCGGTGGATATCAAGAGAACGCTTGGGATGTGGGACGATCCAGGACCCCTTCATCAAATAAATTGAACCTGTGGCGCCAAATTGGGTCTAGAACTGCGCGTGCGCTTCGCAACCCGAGTCTGTTGATATCCCCTCCCCACCCGCTCCACAATCTCCACACTGCGCCGAGCCGCGGACTTCAGAGCCAAAAGATCACCTGGACAATCCTCGCCTTTCCCTGTGCCCAAACTCAGAACTCGGGTCCAAAAATGGGGCCACGAGCGAGGAGCACGAGGGTCAAATTCGGCCCTGCCGGTGCGGTAGCGGGCGATGCACCTCGCTCGTGCCTCGTGGAAGGGTCTTAGAACGCATAACCAATACTCCTAGCCGCGCCACCTGACACTGGTGTAACCCGTCCCTGAACGGCCTGAACCCCAAGTAGTACGGCGTACGGCTTCCCTTCTATTGCCGCGTGCCCCCCCACCCATCAATTGTCTCGCTCTCACCTTTCACCACCCCGTTCAGATCTCTACTACCTCCATTCTTCACGAAGCCGCCGGCGTAGATCAAGGCTAGTGGTCAAGTGCATCACCAGTGTACACTTGCACCACCCCTCGACCTTGGACCTTACCGAATTCGCGATGACGTGATCAGAGCACCCGCCCTCGACTACGCAATTGATTCCTGTGTTCTGTGGAAAACGACGACAAATACGCAACGAGGCGCCCCGTGTACTGTATGATGTTTGTGTAAGTGGTGCGCATATGGCACTCAACTCATGTGTCGCCGACAGGGTCAGCTGCACGAGCTCAATTTCAACAATTATTTTTCACATTATACGTCACGACTTTTTCTTCGAAGCTTATTCGGCACGTTCTGAACCCCTGGGCGCCGCGCCTCGAGGTACCTCGATGATGATGGATGACAACGAGGAAGTCCTCTGCGTCATTTGTGGGGCCCAGAACGTGCGGCGGCGGTAAAGCACTTGTGAAATTCGGGTACTGTATGTATTCTTTGACCATGCATGCCGACATCAAAATGTCCGCGCCAAGGGGGCTTGCTGAGGTGATGGCCGCTGGGGGTGATGATGCGTTCGATAACACGCTTGTTCCGGTGCGTATCGGTGCGGCCTCGTATGGGACAATCGCTGAGACGAACCTACCCAGCCTGCGATGTCCGCTGACTCCGTCTAGTCGTATAGTTGCTTGGCTAGCTATAGGTCAATAACACTCGGCTCTACTAGATGATGAGTGGAGTCGTAAGAACCAAGTTGAACCAGCCAAGGTCGAATGAGCAAAGTTACAACAGTAAAATCCTAGAGGCGAAACCATAAAGGCGAATTTACGACCACGAAGCAATCACCTTGAAAAGTCGTGCAAGCGAAGTCGCTAATCACGAGAGACAAGTCTCTTAAGTCTAGAGCACCAAGTGCCCAAGTCGACTCTTTACCTTAATGTCGCACTTCAATTCATCGCGCGCAAGTAAAGAACACAAAAGTCACAATATAATTACGTTACAAAGTACGATGTCCGTGAAAAAACATGACACTATATCAGAATAAGACTCGTCGAATACTTGCATCGGCGGGCTAAATATTGGCAGGCTTTAGTGCGTGAAGTGAAGAAGAAAGAGACGAGACGAACCTGAACAGTAAATCAACCAGCCGAAACCGCCGTTCTCCCCCCTTTTTCTGCAACTTCTCTTTCACTCTCATACGCTCGTTCATCTAGGGATTGGAAGGAGAAGGAACAAGACGGCTCCACCTCTCACCATCGCTCCCAGCCGGCCGGGGCCGACTTGAGGTTGGCCTTGGCGAGGGACTCGTTGCCGTGGATGATCCCCAATACGAAGTCGATGGGCGTAACATACACCACGTCCATCTCATCCTCCTTGGAGCCACCACCGCCGGTGAGGAGCCCACCAATTCGTCCCGCGCCATCCACGACGACCGAGCCAGAGTCCCCTTTGGCAGCAAAAGGGCCCGACTTCTCGTTGAAGGGCAGAATAGCCCACTGCATGGAAACCCTCGGGGCGTCGCCGCCATAACGCTTACGAGTGTAGGAAAGGACGTTATTGGAGCGACCGACAGTCAACCCGGTAGTCCTGCCACGCTTGAGGACCAATATGCAGGGCTGGCCGTGCTCGTCGTGCATGGTCGGGCGGCGCATTTCGTCAACCGCGATGGTGCCCCGAAGCTTCAGGAGACGGTCAATCGGGAATTCGAATTCGTTTGGGCGCATCTTGTGGATCAAGTCGGTCGAGAACTTGCCAAGGTTGATGACGTTACCAGCAAAGCTGCTTGCCTCGATCTTGGAGGCGTCGATTTCAATCACGGCCAAGTCCTGAGTATACTGCTCGGTGCCAGTACCGACGGCGATAGGGGGGGAAAAAATGACATGGCCCAAGATGCGGCTGCTATCGGCAGCCCACTGCGTCGAGAGCTCCTGGTGGAAGTCGGGGAGAGCCGCCGCCTCCTCCTTCGCTTTCCCCAACTCCTTCTGGCCATCCTTCCGCTGCGCGATAGCCCTAGCGTCTTCCCGACCCGCCACTCTGTCCACACGCCTCGTCTCGATATCGATCTTGAAGTCTACCCGTCTAATCTGGTCCTTGATGAAGGCGAGGTGCTTTTGAAGCGATGCTTCGCTGAAGACAAGGACGTTATGGCGGGGCTGACTCTCCGACGTGCGCTCGAAGAGATTGTTGTCGGATTGAGGGAAGACAACGTGACGAGCGGTAACAAGGAAAAGCTTCTGAGGGTCGTCGACTTCGAGAAAGAAGCCGCCAGTGCCTTCGGTCCCGGGCGTGGATTCAGCACATATGGGAATGCCAAGGGCGGTGCTAAAAGGCTCGTGGACGTCTACCATGGGGTTGATCTCGTTCGTGTAGTTGCCGCGGTCAGTGGTGGGTTGAAGGAGCTGGGGGCCGGCCGATTGAATGATTTCCGACTGGCGAATTTCGACGTCAACGTCGATGCCGTACTCTAGCAAAAGCCTTTTGCACCGGATAGCTACGTCGATGCCGACATCATAAGGGAGGGAATCAGGCTTGACGCCAATCCAGAGAATGACGTCTCCGTAGGGCGAGGGCACCTCTTCGTAGGCGATACGGACGACATCAGTACTGGACCAATCCACCCCTTTTTCGTCCAGGATGGCGTGTATTCTCAGAGCTACACGCCCCTCCCAAACCTCAACGATCTTATGGTCTCCTACGATTCTGAGCTCCCTGCGCCTGGGGTATGCTTCCGGGCCACTAGGCGCCTCCCACGTAAAGCCGGTGCGAGCAATCAGGCGCGGGTTGGAGGGAAGCCCACGGTAGTACCACATGGCCTCCTGATCAGATGGACGGGGTGGGGGAGAAGGTTCGCGCATGGTGGAGGAGTAGAAGAGCGATTATGGGCTAAGGGAAGGAAGAGAGTGATTAAATGTGACCCCTACCCCTGATAGGGGGTTGGGGGTTGAATATTTCGTTTCGAAGGGGCTTGGGGAATGTAAGAGATCGAGATCATGGCGTCCATGGCGTCCAACAACAGTCATGGATTTTTTTATTGCTGCTCCAGTTTGGAACACAATGTGCTGGGGGATCCTTGGGAGTTGGTCTTGCCATCGGGTCCAAACTTCAATTCCCCTCCGGACATCCGGACTCGCGCAATGTGAAGCTTCGGATACATTCAGCGATGGCTGCAAGGGATTGTGGGGGGCACCATGCAAGGATATGCGACTGACTCTCCTCCGGTCACGTCCCGGGCCAGATAGAACAGATAAGTCCGAGGTGAAGCGACAAAAATTGGACGACGACTTTGGACACGTGGAGTCACGGCGATTGAAAGTTAGGCATGGGTGAGTGTAGGTGGTGCGGATGTGGAGATCGCGGACGCGGTTGGGTCTAATCTACACGCCCGTCGACGTGCAGTGGATGGGTGGATGGGGCACCGCTGGCAGGGCAGGGGAGAGCACTGCCCTTCCCACACCTCCACCAACGTCAAAGAACCCGTTCACGAACTGGTCGCGAATACGATCTGGGTCGCACGTACGCCCTCGTCAAAGTTCACGCTACATGGGACCTCCTCCAGTTTCACACACCCCATGCCGCTCCTGGGACCCTCCGCGCTGCTTCTGGCGTCGTTGAGTAGTCGAGTCGACGCGCATCGTACGTGGCGTCAGCCCCGAACTAGGTACCATCTGGAAACCCGGCCAATTTTTCATCCGGGACGTTATTGTAGGGTGTAGGACGTCTGGGTCTAAATCGTGTCACAGCATGAAGGACGGTCGGAGATAGTAGGACATACAGAGCGCGCATACTGTCTCAATCTGAAACGGTCTACGTTGTTCTTTCCAGTTGGAGATTTCAAAAATTGAAAATGCAAGCCAAGATCAGAATATCAGAATAGGCCTGCCGAACCTGGCCCCGCGCCCCAACCCGCCCCACATGCGCACTGCCGCCAAGTGTGCCCTTATGGAAGTAATCTTGGTCTTCAATGTTGCACCAGAGTTTAAACATTTGTAAATAACACCAACATTTGAACTCTGGTGTAATATAGAAGACCAATCATGTCACACAACGCCTCGCCTGTTTTTTTGCTTCGCCACTCGCCAAGGAGAATTTGATGCTGGGTGCGCATAGTCATAATTGCTTTCTGTGACTAGTACATTATGGGTTCGATGGCGTAGTTGGTTATCGCATCTGTCTAACACACAGAAGGTCCCCGGTTCGAACCCGGGTCGAACCATTTTTGTGGCGCACCTAAGTTAAGCGGTGGTTGTAGTTCTGGCAGTGATATCACATCACTCAACTGCGTTTGGCTTCTTGGCCGACAAAATGAATGTGCTTACATGGCTTTGGGGTCGTTCCCGAGTGTGATTATCATCATCATTTTGATTTAGTGTATCTGATCATCCGAGCACGCCGCTATCGAGACTTTTTGGAAAATGCCGTTTTTATTTGTCCGGCTTTCCGATGACCCTTGCCGGCGTGGCATAATGAACAGACCTGGTGACTCGCTCGCGACGAATAAGTGGGGACAACAGAGGGTCACTAGGTCTGCCCTATTGCACTAGTAAAATAAGTAAATTTAATTGTTCAAATTTTCCGTTGTCCGGAAGTGTCCCATGCATTGGCGTTGGCATGGCCCGAGAAGGCACTCTCTCGCCACATGCTCTGAAAAACCGGTGCCTAAGCTCAAAACGGGATAGACAGCTTGAGCTTGTTCTACGACGCCGCGGGCTGGCGGCGCCGTGCTCTTCCGGATTGCGATGTACAAGTAACTTGAAGCTATACGATTATGTTTGCGCCGCCCTAGTATAAGCTGATCATGCAATCATGATGCATGATGGCGAAGCACACGACGATCGTGCAACGTATCCATTGTGGATCACGACCAACTCCAAGTCCAATTGAAAAAAGGATCTAGAAGGAAGAGGCTCGCCGGCCGAGAGTCCTGGACTTGGAAGAAAGAAGAGGGTGACCCACATGCCCGGCGGCTTGCCCACCTGGAGTGCCATTCCAGAGCAAACCAAAACGCCCTCCGGGCATCTTCCAGGACGCCTGAAATTGCTTGCTTTGGAATTTTAATTTTCGGCAGGCTAGAACGACACACACCGCTGGCATTGGCACCGCGGCAGGAAGCGCCGCGCGTATCAGTCAGTACACTTCACTGGCACTGGGCACACCCACATTCAATTCAATCCGGTCAATTCTTTATTGTGATTGGTGAAAAAGGCCCATTTATCCTAGTACACCCATCACTTCAACTTCCAACGAACTCCGTTTGAAACCTGTGCAGTTGTGAGGTGTAGTGCGTAGTTCCTTCCCATTTCTCTATATCCGACAACGCATCCCCGAAAGTTCCCCGAAACACTAAGAAGGAAACGAAAACGAAACCTCCCCCCGAAATCCGAATCCGTGTTTGTGCTGACACATCTTCCGCATGTGTCTCTGGCTCACTGGGGCTAGCTCGGCTGGGGCATCCAGGCTCCGCCACCACAGGCAACCAGGCCAAAATGGAGCGGGTCCGGTGACTCGGGATAGGAGCTGTCCCAGTCCGCCGGGATTGTGGTAAGATGAAAGATATTGAATTACAGAAAAGGGGGCGGAGGTTTGGGGGGATAGCCTGATAGATTAGAATAGAAAAAGATAGAATGATGAGATGCTTCCCTTGTCGGAAGGAACTGTGTCGGGCTTCGGGGAGTTGGGCTCGGGCTTTGCGAACATCTCGTGTCATCCGAGTCTGTGACGCAACCAACTCAGCAAACACAACCCAGACATGAGCGCATAACAAGAGCGCGTGCGTCGGCTAAGGGGGTATACTATCATTGCTCATAGATACGTAAGCAAAACAACAGACGGACGCAGGCACCACGCTAGGCGAAAGTGATAGGGGCGAGGGTGAGTTATGTGAAGAGGGGAAGAGAGGGGTGGGTGCCAACAACTTCAACTTTTGACTAATGCTACAAAATGAAGGTGAGAGCTGCGAGATGGACCGGGGGGGAGCACGAACGAAAGAGACGACACACGGAGAGAAACCCGAAAGTGGAAGTGATGCCACATGGATAGATAGGATAGACAACGAAGGGGCTGTACACGTAACAGAGAGAAAGAGAAAGAGAGAGAGAAAATCACAGCTGGGCAATGCTTATCGTCCTGAAGGTTTCACATTTCACAACGCGTTGATGAATTCGTTAAGGCCGACTTGCGCGGCTGCCACGTCGTATCCCGCCGGGAGAGCCTCCTCCGAGAAAACGGCGGAAAGGCTCTGGGCGCCGCCGAACATGGCCGCTCCATTGGCAGGTTCGGCGTATCCTGCGCCCCAAAGGGCAGCGGGGATTTCGTGAGGTGCCGACATCGAGTGCTGGAGAGCAAAGGGTATAGGAAGGGGCGTCGGACCGAGGGATCCGACCGCACCGGTATCTGGCGACTTGGGCAGTGTCGTGGCCGCACCTGCTAAGGCCAGGTACGACTCGGTGGGTGCGCCACATGCCCAGCCTGTGTATGGGGTCGTCGTCTCCAGCGAAGTGGGGTATACATCGGCGTCGGCAAACGTGAATTGCTGGTGTTGGTCGTAACTCGAGTCGGTATACGCGTAAGCTCCTGAGGTGTCACCGATGGGGGCCGAGGAATTCTGTCAAGACGGCGTTAAGCATGTATGGAAATGCGGTGAAGACCGGTGAACGCACTTGAGTACCGCCGGCGCCCATGCCCATACCGCACTCGAAGGCTTGTGATGATGATGCTGGATGCTCAGGGAGGGGCACCATCTGGAATCCAGACGGCGGACCGTGAAGCACCGGCGAGGTGGGTATGATCGGTGTGTATAGGGGCGACGGCGAGTCATCCATCTCACTAAACATGTCTAAGTCGAGGGGCGTGGGACCCGGGCTGGACATGCACGATATCGGAACTGGTGTCCTGGGCTTGGCGGGGACGACAGCCTTCAGCGGGGCGACCGGTTGTGGCATCGAAGCAGCGCGACGCCTACCGGTCACAACTGCGGACGAGGACGCTTGGGCGGCGGGGGGCTCCGGCGGGGGCTTGTCTTCGTAGTCGTCGTCTCGTGCGAATGAAGAAGCACCACGCTCGCTACGCATGATGAGCGAGGCTACCTGCGCGCTACGATCGGTGCGCCGGCAGGTGACCAGACGGCCGCGCGCTGCAGAGGGGGCCACCCCGGGGGGAGGACGCCGCACGGGTTTGAAACGATAGTCTGGATTCTGAAGAGCGTGCGTGGCCTTCTCCTGCTCGGCGAGGACCTTGTACTGCTCGCGTTCCGTGGCGGACAGACGGCGCCACTCCTCGCCGGCGCGCTTGGACAAAGTCTTGTCGCTGCGGCCCGACCTGTCGGAGGGATCGCTCGGGTCGCGCGCGTGCTTGCGAGAGTATTCGCAGCGGAAGATGATGAAGGCGTTCCGTGGGCGGGGAACCCAATCAGGATCGCGCATGCGATTCCGGATGGCGCGACGGTCCGAGGATGAGAGCAAGGGAATGGAAGACGGGTCTGTGTGAGAGCCATCTGTATGATCGACGGAGGAGCCGGGGGATGGAGGGAGCTGGTCAATGGCTAGGGATAGAAGATGGGAATCGTTAGAGGATGTGCGACTGAGAGTCGGTGATGGTGGATGGAAATCGTTGATTGGGTATGCAAAGTTACTAATTTCTACGTCGTCGTCATCGCCGTAAGAGGGCACCCAACCTGATACGAAACCCTCGGTGGGCGACATCGGTGGTCGTAATGGGGAATAAATAGTCGGTGGCAATGGCGGAGAGCCGATGGTAAGGCGGACAGAGGTGGAATGGCGCAAATGGATGGGAAGGCAGTCAAAATGAGACCATGGGGGCGCTGGCGAGGATTAAATAGGTTTGTGAAAGACATGCGAAATTGAGGTAAGGGCGAGCGTCCGCCAGGATACGAGGAGCCAGAAATGAATGTGATCATTGTTCAAGTAACCCAGATCAAGATCCGGCTCGGTCAGAACGCGGGAATCCACAACAGAATTTCCCTTTCGTGCGTCTCCCCCGTTCGATCACTCCTGAGAGGTCTGAGGCCATTCCTGGCCAGTGATCGGTGCCCCATGACGCAGGAGAAAGTCCCCGTCGGCGCGCGCAGGCGCCCAACGACGAGCTCAGGACCAGCCTCTACCTCGCACTGGGCAAATAGTTTCCTGGCGTATGGCCGGCGACAAATCAGGATGCACGGAATCTCGATGCCGCGGTCAGCACCTCGAACAATGTATGGCACCCCAAACCAACCCTCGTACGCCTCCGCGGAGCTCGCCTTTCAGGATAAGGGGTCGGTGGCCAACTTTGGGTGAACTTATTCTGGGTGGTCTGGAACGTCGCGGCGACGCGGCGACACAGCGACTCTCGCCGCGCCGTGACCCATCACTCACAAACACCTCCTGTCCGCCGCCGAATCGGCCCCCTTTAAACATTTTCGGTATCGAACGTCACTTTCGTAGCCTCGCGGCAAGCCGTCTTCAGTAAGCGCCCTCGGTCCATCGCCCTTGGGATGAGTCAGTCCTCTCCACCACCTGCCATGGCCTGTTCCGTGTGCGACGTGCGACGTGACATGGAATTCCAGAAATGTGCCTTTTTTTTCTGTTCTGCGGGGAATTGATTAAATGATTTTTGTGCTAATCCGTTTACTGTACTCTGCTACCGAGCGATGGGAACCGAGCGCTGCCGCCGGTGAGCGCCGAGCAGCATCGCCCACATGCATGCCACGTCCCAAACCAATTGACTGTCGACCTCCACCGCCCAGTCTCCCCTCTATGACTTGGCGCATCAGCGCTTCGAGGATGATGCGAACATAAACATACCTGTGCACATGTTTCGGGAGCCGACCGCAACCGCTCATCCAGCTCGGCGCATCAAGAGCGCGAGGTGTCTCCAGGACCTGTGCCAATATAATGCCCGCACCCCCAACTCAAAATTTTACGTTCAGAGGTAGTGCAGCACTACTGTACAGTACCGTGCCCGCCACGCCCCGTCGGACAACTCCTCGGCACGCCAGGCACGAGGCGGTTTCGTGCGGCGCGGCGCCGGGGGTTGGCCCAACCGGACCTGAAACCCTCTGTCGCCGTAACCCTGAATATGACGAATTTGCTACCCGGCCAGTTTTTTTTTTCCCTTAGCGCATCCCCGTCCACGTCTCCCAAGCGCAAAAATGCAAAGTTGCGGTGCCTGCAGATCTTGGTGAATTGGGGATACGTGGGTCCTCGGTGGTTCGGGTCATCATTACTCCCGACACGACACGTATATCGATTGCGATGCTTCCTCGGTGCCAGTGCCATCTTCTATCAACTACGTTTCCATCTCTCGAACCCACAGAGTCAAAGGCGTTATCAACCGGTTGTCCGTCTGCAGCGAAGCAGTTTCATCGCAACCAGGTGCGGCACTGGTAACCCTGGAGATGTTGGCAGGCGGTTGACGTCGGCGAATCTGTGGGCGCACTTTTACTCGTATACCGCATACAATTCACGAGCCACGTTCAGATGTCCGTATGGTGCTCGAGAAGAGGATCGACCATCACGCGCAAGTTACGCTCATGCCGCCGCAGCGAGAATACGTGAGGACCACATGTTCATGCCCCATTTTCAACAGGCCAAGGCGTCCTGAAGTGCCTGAGGTTCTGCGCCGAGGCCAAGATCGGAAAGCGGAACTTTGCGGGTGCCGTCGTTGACGATACAGATGACACCTCTCCTTCTTCAGACTCCAATCGCGCGCGGGCCCTTTGGAGGCACGCCGATGGTGTCCCCTCCAACTGGGCTCTGCGACTGCATGTTCGAATAGAATAGGCCACCATCGCGGGCCCGCAACGCACTGCGCGATCGTTCTAGTTTTTGAAGCCCCCAAGTGCACTCAGGTTTGCAACAAACTTTGAGAGGTGGAGTCGTCGCGTGGCTCGGTCGATTGAGGGTTATTCCGCTGCGAATTCTGGTCTAGCGCGCTCGTTCGCGGACCTGGCATGCCTCACAGCCAGGCCCTTCTTCGCAACCAATCTGTGAGCAATGATGCTTCTTGTCTTTTTTTTTCTCGGATCAGTCTGTATCTAAGTTGCTGAACGTGGTACCGGGGACATGGTTTACTGTTTGGAATAAGGAAAAAAATCAAGTCACCGTAACCAATGGCGTGGGGCGAATAAGGGACAGGGAGTGGGACAGACTCGGACCCGAAATCTATTCATGGCTCCGTACCCACAACACTTTCGCTCTTCAATAAACACATACGCACGACGTCTTTCCCTCCTTATGCCTTTACATACCCAATCATATTATGATGCATTGTAATGAGGGGACTGGAGGGCGATAGAGTGCTTGCGAAGCGAACGTCTCCAATGCGCATCAAACTTGGAAGAGGCGATAGTCTACCTGAACCGTAATATCAGGGTATCTCGGGGAGCGTGGCAATGCCTGACGATTAACGTCCCCGCATCTCGTTCCATGTTGTATTCCACGATAGTACTTGAGTGCCCTCTGTAGGAAGACCGCGACCTTTCGGATCCAATGAGAAATGAATGGATCGATGGCCGAAAGTCACACCAAGCACTCACTTTCCAAAAATTTATATATAGTGAAGTTGTCATTGTCGCCGTCGCCGTCGTTGGGGAGTCGGTCGATAGCGAAGACGTAAAAATCGGTTTGCCGTTGTAACTAATGCTCCAGTATTGACCGCAACTTGCACCGTCCTTTTCATAATAGTCGGTATTATTTGACAACTGTCTGCTCCGGATCCAGCACTTGCAAACAGGAAAGAGTGCCGAATGGGCGATGACGGATCGGAATGAAACTTCATAATAGTAGTCTGGACGAAAGACCGGGTCCAGAAAGGCGTTCGGTGGAAGTGGGTCGCTCGGGACAAGGCCCGCCTGAACGTCCAAAGTCTGGGCATCTTCGGCGACATCGTACTAGAAACGATGGGGAGTGGAACCAAGCAAGCTGATAGGTGCACCGACGGAGAGACTGGTGGTCGAAAGGTCATGCAGTTATGAAGCGTGCCCTTTGGCTGGGATGCAAGTGGGGATTCGTCTCAGGTCGCAGTTCGCATCAATTACATGGCGGGTCCATCCCGAGAGAGTAGGGTGCTCGGGCGTGCACGCGGCAATGGCCTTCATGGTTAGAAATATGGTGGCGATGGTCATGGCGGTGGTGATCGGTAGTTCTCCGCAAATTGTGGAGGCTTCGGTCCCGTATATACCTGCGCCATCGGTCACAGTTTGGCAGGGGTTCCACGTGTCCGGCCTGAAAGTACGTAGTTTGAGGCTGAGCGAGGTATGCCGTAGCGGAGCACAAGCAATTCAACAGCAAAGGTCCCATCGTTGTGGGCACTGTCCGAGTACAACTTGCTCGAAAACCTACATGTATGTCGCGCATTATGTACGGAGGGACTGCACTCGACTGCAGAGTTACGCCGGCCTACCCCAAATTTCATGGGTATTCAGGGGTTGATCGAGGTGCTTCCGCGCAAAATGTGACTGTGCACCTAAGTATGACTTTGTAGACACGATTTTTCCCCATCAGTTTCTCGTACACTGTCGTCGTTCGACAACACGGCTGCTACAGTAGATCAATTCGTGAGCCGGCTCCAGTTCCGTTCCCTCCAGATGTTTCACTTACCATAATATGTTTCCATGACGCCTGTTGTACGCTCACGCTCGGTACCTGCGGTCGTTGGGCAGGACTGAAGTCGCGGTAGTAAGAATTCTGTGGCCTTCCCTTCGGTCTGTTCGGACGTTATCCTTCATCAGAAGCGAAAAAAGAAGAAGCTGGTATCCATCAGACTCGCCACGGGAAAGCGCGCTGGTCTCTTCCTCCTTCCAGTCCACTCGATCACGCTCTGTTTCGCGCCGGCGACTGGAGTCTCGCTGAATCCGAATGCGTCTAATAGAGCGTCATCGACGCTGGTTCATCTGGCCCCACTGGTGGTGGTGGCAACGTAGAGTGGCCATCACAGGCCTCGCTGTTATTGGCGCCGTTGCCATATTGGGATTTTTTATTAAGTCGGGGAAGTCGGAGGCAACAACAACACGTTATCTCGGTGAAGGCAAAGGACAACATGGGCAGTGGAATGTTCTGACGTGTAACCACGTTGTTCCCGGACCGTGACGGAGCGCTATGGCTACGTCAAAAGATCGCGATGATGAGATGACTCCGTTCCTACTGCCAGTGCAGACTCTTTCCGCGCAGGTATTTAGGTTTAGGTAAGACCACCACGCAACTGAATAATGCCGAATGTTGACGTTGAATCCCCCCCATGGCGACTGCAAAGTTCGGATAAGGTGATATCAAAGGCACGCAATTGAACGCGCTGGGGTGATTGTCCGAATACAGGAGGTCCCGAAGTGCACACGACTCGGAGGTTGCAACAATCTTTGAGAGGTGCAGATGCACGGCTTCAAGTTGGTCTGCTATGTAACTTACGTGGCCGATTCTGGTCCCGATTGCAGATCACCTGGCACGCCAATATCGGTAGCGCGTGATACAATGAAAGACCAATCAAGACATCTAACGGTGCTCGTGAAGCTAGCATGCGGATTTCCCTGAAGGTATGCGGACTCATTGGTTTGGGCCATGCCAGATGGAATGAGGACATCGGAGTGCGACAGAGTGCTTTCCAAGCGAACTCTTCTCCAATATATATCAAACTCGGAAGAGGTAATCTGAGTCTACATGGACCATAATATCGGGGTATCTCGTGGAGAGAAGGCATGACAATCGACAGTTTTACCTGTCCCACATCTCCTCCCACATCCCGTCCAATGACAGTAGCTGACTGTCGTCCATAGGAAGACTTGCTGCCTTATCAGCTCCAGTGAGAAATGGATGGAGTGGGGAATATCATGTCGACACTTACCTTCCAAATCTCACGTCTTAGATTTGCATTTTTCTGGATCAGCCGACGATGGTAAGACATCGATCATCCCATTTTCTACCGCTCCAAGTTTCTCCATGGCTCGCTTCCCAACGATGAAACCGTCGTCGGTATCATCGATAGCGAAGACGTAAATCTCGTTGCTCTTGTATTGTAAGCGCACGCACCGACCGCAACCCGCAGAATTCGAGAGGGTATCTTCACCGGGGGCGACATATCCGTCAAGATCACCAAACTTATGGTGACCTTTGGTCAACAACCCATTCTTTCCCTGAGCGCAGGTGGTCCTACGTATATCGGCACTGCCGTTGTCATAGATGGTATCCCAATAAAGTAGCGGTATTCTTGATCACTTCCTTCTTTAGCACTTCCAGTGGCAAAGAGAGCTGAGAGAGCGATGATGATCGGAATGAGCTTCATGACGGTCTGGATAAAAAAGGCTGTGTGTACAGAAAGCCGTGGAAGTGGGTCGCTGGGGACAAGGTCCGCCTGAATGTCGAGGCTTTTATACTAGCACCATCTTACACAAGTTTGTGCTCGTTTGAAGGACATCGTAGCAACGAGGGGTGAGCCAAGCGAGCCGATCAGTGCTCCGAGGGACTAGTGGCCATGCAGTCGTGAAGCCAGTGGGGGGCGTGCGAGCGGCAAACTGGTTCCAGACCGCAGCGTGCATCCATGAATTATGATTACAATAATACATGATTTTGCGTGGAAGGAGTACGGTAGAGCATGCGGCAGCGCCCTTGCGGCTAGAAATATATTGAGATGACAGCCACCAGCCGCGCTCGTCTCTGGCCAAACCGAGCCTGGTGTAATATTGTATTATTTCGGTTCTTGTTGCCCCATCGGTCTCGGCAGGGTCTGCTCGTCTGGCCTGAGTGTACGTAGTTTGAAGTTGTGCAAGGTATGCCGTAGCAAACGCAAGCAGCAATGGTACAATGGTTGTGGACGCTGATCTGAGTGCAACTTGGTTGAAAACTCGTGTACATTGGGGCTGTACTTGACTGCAGCCTGAGAGTTATCCGCGGACCAAATTTCACAGATATTTGATCAACTTTCGAAGGGCTTTGATATAGTGGCTCGTCTGCTTGTCGTCGCTTTGCGGCATCACCTGCACCTGCTAAGTTACGTCAACATCAATGCTTCCGGGGCGCGGGGCTATTACATAATCTGGTTTCTTCCTGGCCTTGCTAACTTATGCCACCCACAGACAAGCCCACCCCTCCGGCGTGGCGCACGCACATACCGTCTGTGCTAACCGTGCTCGCTCACGGATCCGCACCATTTATCACAACCTTTCTCTTCGTGCATCTCGCAGCACCTGCGGCAGGCAACATCGGTGGCTCCGCCGACGCGTCCCGAACCATGGTCCGTTATCCTCGCCGATCCACCCCAGCCATCCACCCGCTTACTGACGCGTTGGTCCACCACGACCACGACACGCCGCGATGCCCAGATGTTCGGGCGCGAGTACTACCGGACGCCTTCGGCGAGCGGTACCTCGTCTTTACGCCCCTGCTCGTGCACAGCACGAGCGCGCTCCTCAAGCGCCTATTTTCCTCTTCCTCTTCCCCCCCCCTGCGCGGCCTCCGCGGCCGCTCTCGAGCGCGTTGTCGATGACCGGCTACGCCGCCATGCTCTTCCTCCTCCCGGTCCACCTGCTCACGCACCGCTTCGCCCGGCGAGCCCCGACCCACCCATCTCGTCCCTCAGCCCGTCCGAGCTCGACTTTGAGTACGTCAAGGCGGCGCTGCGCGGCTGGCCCGTCCGGACCACCGTCCTCTATGGCGCGCTTGTCCTTGCTGTCGCTTTGCATGCCGCCGACGGGTTCGGAGTCATTTGGTCCACATGGGGCGCCAAGGCGAAGCTGCCACGGCGCAGAGCGAGACAGGCACTTGCGGGTGCCGGGGTGCTGCCG
>WTXF01000140.1:0-78871 GCA_022496215.1 Russula brevipes | reverse complement strand
TCGACGACACAGGAAGCTGTGAGTCTCAGCCCTCAGCCAGCACCGTCGCCACCTACCACACATACCTCAGGACCTCCTGCGTCATTTCACACAGACCCGTCCATGTGGGCAGTTGTAGACCCTGACATTCCACGTGATAATCCCGTCGAAGATAAGCACCGTCGCCTCGTGCGTAGTCACCGTAGCAGCCCATACGATCGTGAGCTAAAGCCCAACACAAAATTGCGAGATGAACTGGGGGTGCTTTCCCTCTTTCTGACTCTTTGCCATCGATTCAAACAATGGTTGAATTTTCCAGGTCATCTTGAACTACGCACCGAGCCGAGTCTTAACATCAGAGGAGAAAGATCTGGTCTGGAAGTATCGCTTCTATCTCGCGCGTGACAAACGTGGTCTTACCAAGTTTGTGAAATCGGTAACATGGCGAGACCCTGTGGAGGTAGCTTCTTTTATACCTTTTGCAATTGGTTCAAGCCCTCAAGTTCGAGAGCTCGGCCAGCGACTCGAGGTCATCTCGTTCGACATCAAGCGCCGTCTCATACGATGACAGCGGCCTCGCGGACTTCTTAGTCACCCGCGCCGTAAAAAACCATGTTCTTGAGTATATGTTATATTGGTACTTAACGGTGGAGGTTGCTTTGGAGGACCGCGTGATGGGAAAGATGTATGGCAAAGTCATCTTCCAATCCCTAAAGCAGCTGCAAGAGGTACGGCGTCTACTTTTCGGTCCAGTTGAATGTTGCTCAAAACCCGTTTTGCAGTCGGACAATGGCGATAAACGTAGGGAACTTCTTTATCGCCAGGCGGATTTTGTCACATCTCTGGCGAAGCGTGCTAAAGAGTTTAGTAACCCAAAGGAGCCGCGGCCAAAGAGAATTGAAAAGTTGCGATCCTTCCTCGCCGATTCGAGGAATAACCTTCTCTCAATGGCACCTCTCCCTCTCCCACTCAACGGAGATATCGAAGTAGTGGGCATTATTCCCGAGAAGGCTTCAATCTTATCTTCAAGTCCAACCTGTCTCCACTCTTGTTGTATTTCAGCTGTTCCGATGGATCAGAGTATCCCATCATTTTCAAGGACGGGGACGACCTGCGTCAAGATCAGTTTGTTATCCAGCTTTTCACACTTATGGACAGGCTACTCCGTCAGGAAAATCTCGATGTCAAACTGACGCCTTATCCGGTACTCGCCACGGGGCCACAGCAGGGCATGATGTAATTCATCCCGAGCAAAACTATCGCGAACATAGTGAGCGAGAGCGGTACGCTCTTGAACTACATGCGCGCGCACCACCCCGACGAGGGCAGTGTTGGGACATACGGAGTCGACCTAGGTGTCATTGATGTGTTCGTTCGCAGCTGCGGTAAGGCTTTTCAAATGATGTGTGAGATGGTATCTTTATTTTTCTTGCATTTTAGCAGGGTACTGCGTCGTCACGTATCTACTTGGCTTTGGGGATCGTCATCTGGACAATCTGCTCGTTGCGCCGGATGGTACGCAGCATAATTTCTATCTTGTTAATTTGAGTTGGTGGAAAGAAGTCCTCCGTCAGGTCATTTCTTCCATGTCGACTTTGGTTACATACTTGGACATGATCCGAAACTGTATCCACCAGCGGTCAAGGTCTGCAAAGAGATGGTGGACGGCATGGGTGGTGTGCACTCGCAGCACTACGCTCGCTTCACGAACTTCTGCTTTACCGCGTTCAGTATTCTTCGGCAGAGCGCAAATCTCATCCTCAACCTCGTTACCCTCATGGTGGATGCAAACATCCCTGATATCAAGGGCTGTAATGTACACGAACTACTGCAGGAGAAATTCTTGCTGGATCTCACCGAAGAAGAGGCGATGAAACAATTCGAGACGCTCTTGAACGAGACATCTTATTTCACGAAAGTAGTTGACCGGTTCCATGATATCGCTAGGTAGCGAGTGATTAGCGTGTCGGGTTAAACCGTGGCGGTCTTTGAAATGAGTGCACGTGACCATATTGGCCGTATCAACGACGCGCTTCACGCCTGCGCCCGGCGACGTGTCATCAATGGCTCGCGGAGTGGCATCTCCTGGCCCTGCGTCCCTTCCTAGGGTCTCTTTTGTCAAAGTCATTGGTGAAAACTCTGCGACCCGTACTGGCGTACATGACAACCAACAACGTTCTTATGGATGTGCGTCGACACGCTTTTCTTTGGCTCGCGACTTGACTCGGGGTAGACAATGATTTTTCCCTATTCGAGAGACCCCAACACTACATTCGGTATATCGGTACGCCTTTCTGTGGGCACATATCTCGGTGCTGAGTCTAGTTGCTTAGAGCCACTAGAGAGTGAGCTCGCTGTTCAGGTTGAATATGACATGGATGAACAAGGTGTGTCTGCGTCGAGTCAGGGTATAGTATACGTAGCTTATACTTGAATAGACCAAGAATGGCTTGATGCCCTCAATGCTGATCGCAAGAAGGAGCAGCTGGACAGGGTATCATATGAGGCGTTCGAAATCGTAATGGACAGGTTGGAGAAAGAGTGGTTTGATTTGGTGTGCGATGGCTTCTTTCCCATCTCTGCTCTAACCTATCTTTCCTTCAGACGAAGAACATACCGAAACCCGACCTGGCGCTGCCATCAGAAGACTCGACCTGTGCAATCTGTGACGACTCCGAAGGAGAGAATACTAATGCCATCGTTTTCTGCGATGGCTGTAATCTAGCCGTCCATCAAGGTCTGTGCGACCATGGCAACAATCCGTTCAACAGATTAACATAGGCTCCTCCAGATTGTTACGGTGTTCCTTATATCCCAGAAGGACAGTGGTTATGTCGAAAATGTACGGTATCCCCGGAGAACCCTGTGGTGCGTTTCAAGCTTCTTGGTCATTGAAGGCTCCCAACGCATTATAGTCCTGTTTTTTCTGCCCAAATGAGGGTGGCGCGTTTAAGCAGACTGTGCATGGCGAATGGGTTCACTTGCTATGTGCAATCTGGATTCCTGAGACGCGTGTCGCGAATGAGGTTTTCATGGAGCCCATTACCGGAGCTGAACGTATATCAAAGCAGCGGTGGAAGCTGGTCAGTCCGGATCTGCATCTTATCCACATCGCACCCCCATTTTCTGAGTTCCCAGAAATGCTCTGTTTGCGACATTCGAGAAGGGGCGTGCATCCAGTGCAGCAAGAACTCCTGTTTCCTGGCATATCACGTTACCTGTGCACGCAAGGAGAAACTTTTGATGCCAATGAAGGCATCGTCTGGCTTGGAACCTCCACCTTTACAATGTTTTTGCGAAAGGCATATGCCCGTTAGTCCCAATATGTCTTTTCGCAAACGTTTGCTGAGTTGTCCGCAAGCGCGAAAAACTTGAAGCACGTGCCGAGGCTTTAAGGGTTGAGGCTACATCAGAACATTCCGAAGCGAAGTCGAGCAAGTCGGCCCGCGCGTATGCCAAGACGTACAAACCTGGTCCTCCTGTCGTTCCTTCTCTCATTCTATCCCGTATCCTCCAGTACATCAACAAGATCGTTATCCGCAAGCGTAGCGAGTTTGTCGAGCTTGTGTGCCGGTACTGGAGCCTAAAGCGCGAGGTACGAAGAGGCGCGCCCCTCTTAAAGAGGCTACACCTAGAGCCTTGGACTGCGTCTGCGAGCAGCCGCATTCAAACGGATGAGGAGAAAGTAGCAAAGCTAGAGGTCCGCGATACTCCTGTTGCTTGAATTTTGTTGTTTCATGGGTGCTATACAGCTTACGAAGCGCTTGCGAAAGGACCTCGCCGATGTGCGCACCCTAGCGGAGCTCAGTCGTAAACGCGAGAGCCGGAAGCTGGCGCGGGCGCAAATCGTCCAAGAAGTTCTCAACCAAGTAGTCTTCGCACACGAGGCGTGGCTTCGCATGACGTTTGAGAACATTGTCGCGTTCGTACGTTCCGCACTAACTTGGTTATCTCGTTGAAATACTGCCTCAGGTTTGACCGTCAGGGTTTCTTTAAGAATCCCATCTCAAAGTCGCAGGTTCCAGACTATTTCGATGTCATACAGCAACCTATGTGGTGGGGTGCCATTGACGAGAAGCTTGATCGACACGGGTATTGGGATATCGACACATTCAAGGTGCATCTTCATATATGACGCATCGTGTCCTGATTCTGATTGGTCTGTCCAGGCTGATATCACCCTCGTCATTGAGAACGCGATGCGGTACAACAAGCCTGGAACGCCATATTACAAGGCAGCGCAGCGCATTCAGTCAAATTCAGCGACGGTGCTAGCGGAGCTTGACAATTTGCGAACGTCGGCACCTTCAGAGCTCATTGAACATAATGAGATGGTGGTCAACAGTCTCGTACAACCTAACATCATCACGATTGGTGACCTTGAACCCCCTTTGGCTTTACTTGAACTCCTTGTTTCTCTGGACCTTGCTGACGAGCTCAACGTTGTTTTGCGCTCCAAACCACTTCAATTTCTGTTGGCATACGAACTACCAGAAGTCAGACACCCTCCCAGGGCCCCAGTACCACTTGCCCCTCCACCTCGCAAAACCAAACGAGAACGCAAGGCAGAGTCTGCAAAGAGGCGGGCAGAGCAGCGCGCTGCCATGGCGCCACCAGTCGCACTTGACACCATGGCTGACTCCGAAATGGCTGATGCCTCGTTCAGTTCACTTATCTCTACTTGCTTCCCAGCGAAGTTGGCAGCGACTGCGAATACGTTCTTAGCGGAGACAAGAACGACTTCTACCCTTCCTAGTTCTGATTTGGAGGACGGATCCGTAGCAGAGCACGTTCTCGGCAAGCGCAAGCGTGCTAAACCGGGACCCCCACATGTTAGCACAAATACGGAGGTCCTAACGGATATAAACCCAAAGGCCTCATTTGCATTGTTTGATAAGGGATGGATATTGGATCCAGGTGTGCGTAGGGGTGGACGTGCGCGGGTTGAGCGAATCCCACTACCGCTCACGAAAAAGCAGTCTAAGGGTGCGTATGATTGCCATCCCTTGTTCACATCGATAAATGTGGCTTTTTACGCATCGTTTGTAGCCATGAAAACGGATGCATCCCACATATCGGTGTCAGAAGACGGCAGAGTCGGAACAGACTCGTTGCTAGAACTCCCCCAGGACGCCGCTGGTCCGAGTACTCTGTCGAGTACTTCTGGCGATTACCAGACAATCGGGATTTTGGACGACACAGACAACCAGGACGTCCTCGACAGGACAGCGGCTTGGCCTCCCGAGACCGATGGGTTTATCGCTTTCACTGCAGAAAGCGGCAAATTTCTCTCGGGACCTGGGGTCATCCCTGTCCAGGATGGGGTGCCTGTGCCACAGGTCATTGACCACGGGCAGGACTCGCAAACCCCAGGGTTTGATGTGGCATCATTTGATGACCGACAATCCGTGGCGATGGACCGGTCACCGCCAGAGGAACAAGGTGATTAGAAGTCTCAGACGCAACCCAGCTACTCAAACACTGACACGCAGCAGAACATCAAAATATAATTCATGAGGAACCCACCCACGAGGAGCAATTTGAAAATGTACAACACCAGGAGTCCCCAGTACCAATATCGTTCTCACGCAGCAACCAGCCAGCTATCTCTCTGACTCTGGCAGAAGCGAGACTGAAGTTCAAGCTGGAGCCCAATATGACCCTTTCGCAGGACCCTGATGGGAAGCTCGTCGTTCAAGAACTGGATTCCCCAATCACTCGGCGTGAGAAAGCGATGCGAAGAAAGCGAGCACGCTCTCAACTTGCCGCGCCCATGTTCACCGAATCTTCTGCCTTGGATGACTCAGAGCTAAGTTCACTCAGTGAGCTCAGTGAAGACGACGACGGGAATGTGCGCGTCAAGAGAAAGGTCGACAAGGTGGAGTCAAAGGTAATTCAGCCAGGTCAGGTCGTGCTAGAGGAGGGCAAAATGTTGGAGGGCGGAACTCTGGGTGCGACGTCGTTTCCTCATACAATCCTTGCTAACCTCTAGATGTAGTCTGGGCGAAAGCCAGTGTGTCCTTCTCCCGTCGTTTCATTGGGCTGAACTTATATACTTACTGTACTATCAGAGAACTTTCCCTGGTGGGCCGCGGTTATTTTTGAACCGGATGATCCCACGGTGCCGCCAAGAGTATTGAAATCGCGCCCCACCAAGTCTAGGTCACCAACAGGCCATCATCTTGTACGCTTTTATGATTCATCCAAGTCGTGGTGCGTCCGCTATTCCATCACGTATTATCCCTATTCATTGTGCGTTTCAAGGCAATGGGTTGAACTCGATGAACTTCTATTACTCGGCGAGAATGATGGTAAGTGCGTGAAAAAATAATAATTGACTGGTCTCGACAACCGTTTCGGGTAGATCTGGACCAATCGCTTCTAACCGCGTCCAAGAGACAGAAATTCAGCTCCGCAAAGATGCGTCAGGGATGCCGAGAGTCATACAGGTATTCCGTTCATCTGGGATGTATTGAAGCATGTGTTCACGCGCTCGACACAGGGAGGCGAAGATGGAAATGGAGACGGAGGATGATGTGGTTATGGAGGGAAATGCAAATCCCCCATCCTCTTCCATAGGTTTGGTCACTGACCAGGAATCTCAACGAGGGATAGCTGAAATGGCCGCTGCAGCCAGTGACGCTAGTGACGAGTTGGCTGCCCCGTTATAGTTGTGTACATGACCGAGGGACGATTTATGTAGCCCCTAGCCCACTGCAGACCATATATATGATGACCTTTATATTATAGTAAGTTAACTTTTTTGTACGATTTATTAGCAACGCGTGACCGGCCCTCGTCGGACCGGAGCAGGGACCACGTATTGATCGCCGTCAACGTCAGACGCAGACGCAAACGCGCCTGTGGCGTAACAACCCAGGGTATTGCCGATGCCGCGCGTTGTGGGTGCGGTCGACATATGCCAGTACAAGTTACACGATTTGAGCGGGCTTAGCCCCATCACGCACTCGGTTCTCCTCCTCCATTGACCCGCGAATACACAGCTGTCCTTCTCTTTCCCGCCAAGCACCATCAACCGTGCTTTCATTGCGCATCCCTACTGGAGATATTGGGAAGTGGGAAGGCTGCTCCAGGACGACCGACAGCCTCTCCTAGGGTCTCCTCTATGCCCTTTCCCAACGGTATTGTGGGTTCTACCGTTGATCCCCCTACCATAGGTGACATAGATGGGGGAGATTCCAAACACCAGAAGGGAGCTATCGCAAAGGTCATGAACACAATCGAAATGTGCCGGAAGAGGTCTGCAGAGAGCGATGGCGGGGATCTGCCAGTTTCTACCAGACCTGCTATAAAGAAGCGAGCAGTCATGAAAGCCGGGTACACCGAGACTCCAATTTGGGCTGTAAATGTGAGTATCAGTACTGGCCCTGACACTAATGAGCTTTGATTGATCGTAATCGCTTATCCCGAGCAGCCGAGGGATAAGGGCAGGGACAGGCCACTTTCCAATTTCGTTGACGGGCTTGAGGATGAATTTGTTCTGGACTCCGGAGCCAGTCCCGAATTCGATAAGCTTGTGGCCCTTCAAGGAGAACCGGATGGCGATGGCTCAGATATTAATCTCGCCGGCCTTGATTTCGAAGACAACAAGGAAAGATACGTCACGCTCCGTCACAGTCGTAAGTTTCCCTGCAGGAGAACGTCTCGCATTTTACCGTCAGACATTCTGATAACCTTGCAGAGGAGGCAGTGGACATACTTGGTACTGCCAAGAAAGCCTCCATTCGCTACATTGTGGATGGAGGCGCGTCAACAAGCGCAGACCCTACCAGTCGCAACGCTTTAGTGGGTGCTGCGGTCGCTGCGACTGCGAACCGCCGGTTTGTCATGGGGCAAGGGTCCGAGGTTGATTCCAAAGAAGTTCCTAGTGGTGATGACTCTGAAGATGGTGTGCTGGTATCCACCTATCAGGAGGGCGAATACATCGTGCAGAGGAGAACAGGCATGGACGAGGACCGAGGTAGGAACCAGGGCCAAGAGAGATCAGAATACGATGCCGACGGCAATTATCATGACTATCTCACAGCACGAAGCGAAGTGGGCCATCCCACCTCCCTTGAAAGGGAGGAGATGGGGACGTTAGAGTATCAGCTCAGTAGACGCTTGACTCACGTAGGTCTAGCAAGCAATGTCTACATGCCAAAGTTCGTGTGTCGTCAATAGCCATGTCGTCTCTGCTCTTCTCACCGCGACATGGCTGTAGTCATACCCCCGTTATAGGGCTTGGTCAAGCTCTGACCCGTATCCTCCAGTTCAGCAGCGCACTCGCAGCTGAGGACCGGAAAGTGTGGTCTCATGCAGCATTGTCTCGTCAGCCTATCATGAACATATTTACCTTGTAGGCTCTCAAATTGCGACTTTCACACTGGGAAAATCTGGTGGAGGAGTTCTTCACCCCATTAGCAACTCTCAAACTCACGCTCTGGAAAGACAACCAAAAGGAGGAAGCAAAAGTATTTGGTTTGTCTTGAATTTGAATTTGACCCAGACTGCCGAATCTCTGCTCACCAGTACTGCAGAGGTTGGAACACCAGTCCTTCCGCGCTTTTTTCTTGTTACAAGTCAATCTGGCGTAAAATCCATGAGATTGTCTCTCGATGGTGCGCGCGAGCGCGCTATTGGACCCAACCAAGCAATAGTACAATGTGTCTCTGCGACGTGGACGTACAGATACCACAACGGGTACACAGTAACTCTCCGCGGGCCATTCACGGCACATGTCGCTGTGACTCCTGACGCAGGTCGGGACGGTGCCCCAGCTCAGCCTGTGCATCGTACACCTACGCTCAAAATTGATAGTATTCGCTTCGACTCCAATCTCTACGAAAAGCAGATCGCAGTGGATGTGATAGGCGGTAATCGCCTTGATAACAACGAGTCTCCTCAAGTCCGTGATGCCCCGACATCGTCACCAACGTTGAATACTACAGGTATGTCAACCGTGCGCGTCCGCAGGCTGGCCAGAGATGACCAAAGCGGGAAGAACCTCAAATAGCCTACGAACGCGCGTTCATTCCTGCAGAGCCAGTGAACGCCTTCGGTATCCCACAGGCAACCATGAGGTGTCTTGAGGTACGTTCACACCGAAACTAGGCCTCTTTAGCTCGGGTCTCAAGAAATTTTGCGGCCTTCCAAGTTGGCGGAAAGCATTGCGCAGATGACAAACCTAATACTTTACTCATTTGACAAACGTATCGGTCCCCTGGGTTCGTAACGGACTGAAGCCCTCCGATACGGCGGTTCATGAGTCTATCTGCTAGATGCGTTGAGGCAATACGCACAACAAATTCGGGAGGTGCCTATACATCTTGAACATCTCGAACGCCCTTATGGTATGGCTGTAGGGCCGTCAGCGCATTCTTTGTCTTCACCGATCACGTTGTGCACAGGGGCATCTTCTGCTCAGATCCCATCTGCGGCAATCTCACAGAGCGCATCATCGTCCTCGCCGACAGCTACGAACCCCTTTAGTATTCCTCTTGAGGTACCTTTTATCCCCTTTGATCTACTTTGATTTGTCCCTTTCTTGATCCTGACTCGGTATTGACACAGGCAAAGAAGTTTCTAACGCCGTTACACCAGCACCACCCTGAGCTTCGCGATGCGTGGGGTGACCTCGAAGCAACTGTTGGAATCGTGGAGCCCCAAAAAGCTGAGCAGCCCTCGCGGCTTAGAGTAACGCTCCTCCCTTTCCAGCGAGAATCACTCCACTGGATGCGTAAGCAAGAATCTGGTCACTATGCTGGTGGCCTTCTCGCGGTCAGTTACGTACCCCTTCCAGAAGTACTCTATGTGCTTACCCAGATTGGTAGGATGAGATGGGGTAAGTTGAGATTATATGGCCCTCATGGTGTGACCTGACGGCGTTCCAGGATGGGTAAGACAATCCAGATGATTGCCCTCATGGTATCAGGCCCCACAAAGCCCAATCTAGTTGTGGCGTGCGTTTTCGTTTCCATCCACTCCCTTTTTTAAGTCGTCTTACCTACCTTCCAGCCCGACAGTTGCGATCATGCACTGGCGCAATGAGATAGAAACGCATGCTACTGGGATGGATGTACTCGTTTGGCATGGGGCATCGCGCATGACTAATCCCGAAGACTTGAAGAAGTATGATGCCGTCCTCACAACGTACGCCGTGCTGGAGAGCTGCTTCCGTAAGCAACAGACAGGCTTCACACGTAAGGGCACAATCATCAAGGAAAACTCTCCCCTCCACGCTGTAGAATGGGAACGCGTTGTTGTGCGTGGATTTGTAGACTTTCGCCTCTGCTCTCACGTATGTATCCCCTACCCTAGCTTGATGAAGCACATAACATAAAGGAGCGAGCGACGAACACAGCGAAGGCAACCTTCTCGCTAATGGCGAAATATCGTTGGTGCCTTTCCGGGACGCCACTCCAGAATCGGGTGGGCGAATTGTACAGTTTGATCAGATTCTTAGGTTGTGATCCCTTTTCGCATTATTACTGTACGTTGCATCTCCTCCTTTTCCGCACTGTCTCCATCTGAAGTCGATTGTTCTTAGGTAAGACTTGCGATTGCAAATCTTTACACTGGAAGTTCAGCGATAAACGGACATGTGACGGTGTGTCTGCCACCACATTTGTTTCCGATACACCCACGCTGACATACACCTAGATTGTGGACATAGCCCTATGGTGCACATGTGTTTCTGGAACAACGAAATTCTCATCCCTATTCAGAAGCACGGAATGCAAGGCTCAGGTGCAATCGCATTCAAAAAGTTACGAATTTTGTTGGCCAGAATAATGCTGCGGCGAACAAAGACCCAGCGCGCGGACGACTTGGGCCTGCCGCCGCGTACGGTCGTTGTGCGGCGCGATTCCTTCAGCCCGGAGGAAAAGGAATTGTACCTCAGTCTGTTTTCTGATGCAAAGCGGCAATTCAGCACGTACGTCGATGCTGGGACGCTACTCAACAGTGAGTCTCGTCGTCCAAATGGAGCAGCTTGGTCACATCGGGACGACTACAGATTATTCCAATATCTTCAGTTTGATTACCCGCATGCGCCAAATGGCCTGCCATCCCGATCTCGTAATCCGCGGCAAGAACAATGCTGGTGTGTTCGGGGATGAAGAGGGGGAGGCCACTATGTGCCGATTGTGCAACGATATCGCAGAGGATGCCATCAAGGCGAAATGCCGACACATATTTGACCGCGAGTGCATCAAACAGTATCTAAGCGCATCTATTGAAGAACATGTAAGATCACCATGTTGCATTGTTTTGTGTTGTCGCACTGACCGCGCACTACGTAGCCGACCTGCCCTGTTTGTCACCTTGCTCTCAGAATCGATGTCGAGGCGCCAGCCTTGGAGTTGGAAATGCCAGCTACCGCGCGCCAGGGTATCCTTGGCCGTCTGAACGTCGACACATGGCGATCGAGTTCAAAGATAGAAGCTCTAGTAGAAGAGCTGAGCAATCTGCGCAACCAGGACGCGACGACAAAGAGCATTGTTTTCAGCCAGTTTGTCAACTTTTTGGACTTGATCGCATTCCGGCTGCAGCGCATTGGCTTCTCGGTGAATCGGTTCCTCCTTCAGTTGGACGTCGGCTAATTGGAATGTTTAGATCTGCCGGCTCGAGGGCACGATGAGCCCCCAAGCGCGGGATGCCACTATTCAGCATTTCAGTGAGTTGCATTTAGGCGAAATTATTGCTGTATGATTCGAATTTTTTTCTAGTGAGTAACGTACATGTCACTGTATTTCTCGTCAGTCTAAAAGCTGGTGGTGTGGCGCTCAACTTGACGGAAGCGTCCCGTGTGTATCTCATGGACAGCTGGTGGAACCCTGCGGTTAGTCATGCTTCCTCTGCCTCTGATGACGCTCACTTTTTCAATCTGCCTGGTATTGCTTTTGGTTCGATAGGTTGAATTTCGTTGGTGCATGCACGTCATTGTATCGTTCTGCAACTCATGTCACATGTAGAGGCCATGGATCGCATTCATCGTCTTGGCCAGCGTCGGCCTGTGCAGGCCATCAAGCTTGTCATCGAGGATAGCATCGAGAGCCGCATTGTACAGCTACAGGAGAAGAAGTCGGCAATGGTGGATGCCACCCTCTCCACAGATGACTCGGTGTGTATTTGACAGCTACTACGGGTGGTATCACTGATAGTAATATCAATGCAGGCAATGGGCCGCCTCACTCCTGCGGATGTATGTTCGGTTCTCCTTGTGACTTTGTCATAACTGACTTCTGGTGCCTTTCCAGCTGTCCTTCTTATTCAGGGTACGCATTTCTCCAATCTTTTTGAACTTGCCTCAACTGATGTGATCTATCATAGCTGTAGTTATTCCTCTGTGTCAGGTCTTGGGCATTGCTGCTTGGTGATGAAAGGTTAGAGGCTGAAGGTGAGGTTGAAGATGGTAGAGTTGAGCATGGGAAGGCAGAGATGTGGTAGACATGAGGTGAGGATGTGGAGGACACAGGACTGATGATTTGAAAAGTTATGTATAGTACATCTTTAAATATAGTTCTTACATAGGAGTACTTGGAAGAGCATAGGGGATGACAAATAGTAAATAAGAGGTTCCACTACCACCATCATGTCAACCAACCCCCCTCTGTTGGGATTAGGCAATTGCACAGGTAAACCCATGGGTATTCCCGGGCCGACCTGCACCCTTACCTACACTACCCTTACCCATTACCCGTGGGTCAGATTTTATAGGTCAACACTGTTGTCACAGGCACGCCTTCAGTTGTTTTTACAGCTGCTTGAGGGATTTTTAAGTGTGTATGTATATGTCAAGGTCAACTCTTTTCTAGCTTTGATTCATGTCTTCTTTATCGTGGGACCCTTTTCGACTCGCGTACCACCGTGGCTTGCACCGCACGACCCGCTGCCAGCCTGCGCCGCCGGCCCCCCATCTTGACCACAGATGCGACGGCTCTCTCAGCGCCCACCAACATGACCACATCCAACTAACACCCACCGAATCCCAAGCCGCCAGGCGATACCAGGCAGAGCACACGCTCAGTCCACTGTCCCTGGCAGGCTCCTCCTCTTTTGGCGCACCAGCAGGTTCCGAACCCCCCCCCCTGGCCCACCTAATCGCGTTGCGCCCGCGACCTCCACCAACAATGAGTCTCATGGCTGTTTTCTTCTCGAACAACTCATGGAAGGGTAAGCATCCTTTTGGCATGTCAGTGCCTCGTGCCAACTTTAAACTTATACTTTCGCTCAAGCAATGCTCCGTGCTCCAACGTCTCGAACATCTCTCAGCAGCGTCCCTCCCCTACCTTCTCGCTGGTCGGACCATCGTAACAAGCCAGTCACGCGCGGCGGAATCGCCGGTCACCGCTGGCACATCCCACTCAGCTGGACCCTATGCGACCTATCTGCCGTACGGTACATTACTATTTAACATTGGTACTTGTGGAGGTATTCAAACACGAGTACCATACACATCCCTTGGTTCAACGCCACTCTGTCCTCTGCGGATGTTCGCCTGTGCCCACCTATCGCCAACAAAGTGTTAACATTAATGCGCGGTAAAATTGTCTTAACATACTGTTTGATACGAATAGATTCGATCTGTATAAATCCTGTAGTGTCAGTTGGTTCAAAGCCTCCTAACTCGTCCATAGACGACTGCTTTTCATCGTATAACCCCTTATAAAACCAGTCAGTGACCCAACACATGGGATGCAAACCCCTGCTGCCTACTTCTTCAGAAGAACGACCCTCGATGACTACATTTCCCTTGTATAGTTTTAGCCGGACGACGCCGTTCACCGTACACTGACTTGCAGGAATGGCGCTCGTGACGAACTCGCGTTCTGGGGTGAAAAAGTGGCCGTTGTACAGGATGCGACTCAACGCCACCGTAACAAACTGGTCGCGAAGTGCGCGGACGTTCCGGTCGAGTGTCAACCCCTCCAGGTCGATATGTGCTGCGCGGAGGATTGTGGCACCAGGTGACTCATAACACCCACGCGACTTGACACCAATGAAGCGGTTCTCGACGATATCAATGCGCCCGATTCCGTGCTTACGGCCTAATGAATTTAAGACCAGGAATATCTCAACCGGATCAGTGTGAGTGGCGGAGCCCACTGACACTTTCACTGGGAGACCAGCTTGAAATTCTATCGAGAGAGACTCGGGAATATCCGGAGCATTTTCAAGCGAAGAGGTAAGCTTCCACATATCGGCCGGCGGAGTCGTATTCGGGTCCTCCAGGATTCCGGCCTCGTAGGATATGTGGAAGAGATTCTCATCTGTTGACCATGGTTTGGCTGCCGTCTGTTGAACGGGGATCTGTTTCTCTGCTGCGTAGGAGAGTAACGCCTGACGGCCGGCGAATCGATTGTAGAATTCTGCATTGGGCCGTTCACGGACGTTCAGAGCGCTATTTCTCTCCACAAAAGAAAAGAATGTGGGGCCCACCAGGAATCCGCCACGGTGCGATCACCTTGATATCAGGCTTGAGGCCGTAAAAGGCGAGCTCAAATCGGACTTGATCGTTGCCTTTCCCCGTGCAGCCATGAGACACGAAACTGAAAGTTCAATAATTGAGCTCAGACAGCTCGAAATGACCAGACAAACTTACTCGCAACCCTCCCTATCCGCGACGGCTATCATCCCACGAGCAATGACAGGACGCGCTAACGAGGTTCCTAGAAGGTACACATTCTGCCAGGAATTGCTGATTCGATAACGTCTTCGAGATCTCGGGAGGAGCGCGAAACTAACCTCATAGATGGCATTGGCTTGGACAGCTGGATAAATGAGTTCTGTAACAAACTCGCGCCTGAGGTCCTGTCGATGCTTCGTTTAGCACGTCTGACAGACACGCACGCATGCATGTCCAACTAACCTCGAGGAAGAACTTCTTGGCTCCAACGGTCAGGGCTTTCTGGCGGGCAGCTTCGTAATCCTTCGTAAGACATGGTTAATAGCCTCTGCGTGATTCTGGCGGTTTCTCACCTCCTCCTGGCCAACATCTGCAAGGAAGGCATAAACTTCATAATCCTGTTCAATGAGCCACGCGAGGATGCACGACGTATCTGGAAGTGTCTCTAGTTCAACGGACGACCGCGTGAGATCGGGCAGACGCTCACCAAGGCCACCAGAGTATGCGAGGAGAACACGACCCTTTGAAGTCGACATCGCTCTTGATCTTGTCGGTGAGAAACCCTGGCGATTGATGAGATGATAACGGAAATAGGCCCTCTGCACGTGATCCACCTTATTGTTGGCCTTTGTTTGGTTTGGGCACGGGCAGTGGCTGCACCCGCGCACACGCAGCGCAGCGCAGCGAACAAGGAGGCGACCGCGACCAACAGACATAGCTTGACCCTACACGCAGACAGCACAGTGAGCTTGCGCACCGTTTAAATCCTCGTTCCTGGTGTTCAACTGCACTTTGTCTCCCAGCACTTCATTAGTCTTCAACGTTTCAACTCCCACCCAGCATGGAATCATTTCAGGCCGGTTCCCGACGTCGACCATCTTCTCACATGCGTGAGAACCACTCCCTTGGTCCTGACCGACCCTTCCTGGTGAAGAGACACCGTGACAGATCTCGCGAACAGATGCGCATCTTGTCTGATGATGAAGACGTTCCTCCATCCAGGGGTGAGAAACAGCGCAGGAAGAAGCGGCATGCCCCCTCCTTTAACACTTCTTCAAACTCTGGCCCTCGCTCGGGGCTTCCTCCTGATCCATTTGTGGAGCGCCCTCAGAGGCCTTCAAAGCAGAAGCACGGCGCGTCGCGGTCATTTACCGATGTACCTACTAACATTGCTCGTCCTACGCCGCGCGGACGGAGGGAAGCGCCTCACGAGGGCAAGCCCTCTTCAGCAAGAGCATCAAGCGCTGTAGCTGTTTCTGACGAAGAAATGGTGCCTCAGTCCAGTTACAGTGGGCCTATTACTTCCATGGAGTTTAGTAGGATGAAGAGGGAGCTAGAGATACTTAAGAAGGTCTGCTTGTTTCGGTCATCATGTGTGGTGCAGCTCATGGAACCCGCCCAGCAAGCAGCCGCTCATAACAAGACTATTGAAAAACAGGCTAATGTAGGCGGTCTATCCCCACCACATCCCCCCCCTCCCTGATTTTTGTATTAGACTATCCTGTCTCTGAAGAATGAACTACGTTCAATGCACCAGGTACGTCACCACTGATAGCGTTGTGCCTCTATCCTGATTTATTCTCCGCATAGACTCATAATGAGCAGCTATCTCAAATAAATGCATTAGAGACGAAGACCAGACAGGCGGACGAGGTATAGGATATCGCTTCGGAGCAAGTGTCATGTTGACACGTTTTTAGCTGACATCCAACATCGATGGGGCACTCCAATGTCAGATTTGCATTGATACACTTCAAAAACCCTTTGCGTGAGCAATAATACACCAAGTTAATCCAAATCGGTACTTATATCGTTGGTTCTAGTCTTTCGCCCTGCGGCCACGTCCTTTGCCAGGGATGCCTCCAAGATTGGTTCCGCAATGCTCCGGTACCTCAGGACGAGATGAACGTCGACGAACCTTTACCCCTTATCCTTCGCAAGAAGACGTGCCCCTTCTGTCGAGCCGCGATTCGTTCCCGTCCACTGCCTCTCTTTATCCTCAAGAGTCTCTTGTCAATCCTTGCCAAGGCAAAGCCGAGAGGCGCGGTCGGCTTGTCACGACCGTCACCGCCCCCTGACCTTGAGGACCCCTGGGCAGAGATATTTCCTCCACTTGGAAGTGACAGCCAATCGGATGCTGAAGATGATGACGAAGACTACTCCGAGGATGACTACTGGGCTCCATTTGACGTCATGTACGACGATGCCGAGGATGTTGAAGGACTCCAAGAGTACGACGACACTTCCAATGACGAATATGAAGGCGAATGGGTTGCGCCTAACTGGGAGCCACCTGCGAACCGTGGCGCGACTCAGCTTGACCCAGATCCCAGCACTGACGTGCTGCTGCGCCGTGGCGCGACGTACAGCATGATTGAAGCGTACGAGGTGCAATACACTCACCGAGAGGGGCTCACCGCAGTCGTCGACAACATGTGCCTCTATCTCGGCTGGAACATTGAGCTCGCAGACGATGACGAGGATGGAGAGCGCTTCATCGCGTGGTGTCTTGAAGATATGGAGACCCGCCCCTCTCGTTGGTTTTTTGAGGACCATGGGCACGTACATCGACTTGTGCGACGGGATGCGTTGGAGGAGTATGATTCGACCGACTCGGAGAATTGGATTGGCTTGGAGGATGAGGACGAGGACATTGGCAATGAATGAAGTAGACGCCGGGATTACCTCAAGAATGGGAGAGTACTCAGTTAATCTAATCTGTGAAGTCTGACCATCGCATAGTAACACGAACACGAACTGTCTGTACCGCCCCCTTTGTGTATTATTCACACCAATGGATTCTCTACTTGTAGGGCGAACCCATTACTGAGACCACATGTGCAGAAGTGATGAATGGGCGAGCTTCAAACAAATACGAGGGGCGAATGTTGGTCTACAATATGCAAAATACGAAAGCTACAATAACTTAAATGAAATAGCAATGAGTGCACCTTCATCCTTCGAGGAGGATCGTGCTAATTGGTTACAGGTCCTCCCACGACTTCCTCCGTACCTATTGTGCCATCAGCATCGTGCATTTCCTTCCCTTTTTCCTCTCCTTTTTCGCTCCCCTTGTCTTGCTCATAATTACGTAAGCGCATTTCGACGAGGAATTCTGTGTCACGAATAGACTGCGACCACCGTGAGAGCGCTGTTGAGCCTGTCAAACCAAGCCGGATGAAACCAGTGCCGGCAAATATGCCGGGATAGACATGCATAACTATCGGCGAATAATGAGGACGAGTTGAAATGAAATAGGAGCGAAGGGCTTACGGATGAAGCGCTGATCAATCTGTACAGGGATGACACGCCGTAATAAGACGACGATGGCAGGAGGAAGTGCCAGCATGCCCACGAGGCCAACAAGGAGAGGTGCGATCACTTCAGCAGTTGCACTGAAGGGTTCCGGATTTATCCATCCATGCGCTTTGATCTATCAAAGGAAAACGTCCGTTAGGAAATGCGTAAAGGATCTGTGTCAAACCCTACATGGTTGAATCCAGCCGTAATCCGGTTGAGTGGGCGCAAGCGGTTTGCATGAAGCACTATTTTTGCGTAGATAATGCCCAAAGCCCACATATCCACGACACGCACATTGGGCACCAGGTCAGGATTTAATGACAGACGGACAGGCATGACAATATACAGTTCCACCACCAGGCCGATAAGAGCTGGAATGACGACACCAACAAAGAACACGATATACGAAATCTTGGCAAGCCAGAGGATACTTCGTTTGAGGAAGTAAAGCGGCCAGTTTCCACGCGCATCGTCCGCGCTGCGCCGTTGGCGCCTCTTATCCATCCGCTCTATAGCATGACCTACTACCCAACAAGCCCAAAGGGCATAGAAACCGACCAGGAAAGAGTATCCGTCGTGCATTTCTCTCTTGGTGAAAAGATTGAACAAGCCACGACCAAGTAGGATAGGCGCAGACACGGCAGCGGTGACAAAGACACAACCAATAACCCAGAGGGCAAAGATGAATAGGCCGATGCGGTACTGGAAGTGAGGAGGGATATAGACCACGGTGTAGTCATCCTTCGGATTTCGCTTGGCTTTCTCTGCTTCAGCATCTTGGGCTGAAATCAGGCCCCGTGCCTCGTCATTCACAGGCAGGCCATCGGCATCGACCCTGGCTGTAGCGCGCATATCCCGGGGAACTGCAACGTTGTCACTGTTGGGCACCCGGCGGTAGCTTCCGTGGAAACACGGAACACGATCTGCGAACTCGCTATTAGAGCTTCCAAAGCGTAGCCAGCTAATGTGGGGTAGCTCGCATTCTTCTTCCGGATGACGCCCACCAAACATGTATGACGTGAGACGAAGCCGAGCACAGAGATACTTCCAAATAGCGATTGACGTCCAGCGGATGACCTTCCTCGGTCGGAAAAAGCGGAGTGTGTAGGGCAAAAGGATGTGGAGGAACAAGAGGTCAATGGGGACGTCAGATAGTGGTTCACTATAGGTACAATAAACACTTTTGCAACATACAAACAAAGACGAAGGAACGCACCGAGGTTTCCAACGGAGGGGTAAGACGATGCCACTTCCCAAACGCATAAGACCTCCTATAGATCCCACACCACAGGCAACTACCAATCCGTACATAATCGCACTCACAGAGAGCTTGCGGAGTTGTACCAGTGCAGGTCGTTCAAGGATGTCACGAATAGGATGAAAGTTCTGGTCAGATGGATCTTTGATAAACCACATAGCACCAGGCCGCATGATAGTGCGGCAGCCAGCTAATAGGATCGCAAATTGATACCTGCAAGACATAAATCAAAGACGGGTATAAAGCAAGAGAGGAGCGATTTACATAAACATTGTGCCCACAACCCAATGATAGAATGTCGCGGTTAATGGTGCGTACTGGAAGAATGCAATTCGCGACTGAAGGCTCGCTTCGGGGAAAAGCCAGATGGAACATAAGTCGAGGTTGATGCCGCATCCCAATGGGAACAAAACAAGTTCAATGATAATGAACGTCGCCACCTGAAATGGAAATTAGCTGAAGTAAGGAAGATATTGTTTAGGACTAGCCTTGACCACGAGCAACTGCTGCCGGACAGCACTCCTCACTGCTCTCCCAGCGCTCTTCACGGACCCAACAGTAAAGACGTTAAGGTAGAAGGCGATCAGTAGCCCAATGACGGCATAGCCGAGTGCAATAGCAAAGACTCTCTCTCCCGTTCCATCCCCAAGCGCCATTCGTGTCCAACCAGTCGCGACTTGAGATGAACCCATCCTAGCTTGCTTTCCCAGGGCTTCGAAGTAAGGTTCTGCCACCACGACAACCGGATTCCCTGACTCCATGAGACGAGTAATGATGGGCGGCGTCGGGTTGGAGCTCGGCTCCGCTGCAAGCTTTGAAGCAAGAGAGGCAAGGTAATTGTTCGCTTTGTCCCATGGGAAATTAATGACACTACGCATCTACGACATTTTCAGTGAACCAGTGCAACAGAAGCAGCGGAAGGCCTACTGTGGTATTGACAAATTGCGCAGGCTTCTCGAGAGCATCGCCAGGAGCTACGGCCGAAAGGGCCCAAAATGCGACAGTGAAGAATCCGTCGACCGTACGAGCAATGAATGGAAGAATGAGATAGCCGAGTACGAGGAAGATGGAATCAACCACAGGATCCGTCACGATGCGTATCACGCGTATGGGCCAATGAAGCACCTGGAGAGCTCGCCTTGGGTCGAGCTATTGAAATCTCAGCGCGAGCTTCGCGAGACGTGACGGAGTGGACTTACGGAGAGAAGAGCAGTCGACTTGCCGAATGTAAAGGGAAGCCAGACGCCTAGTCCGACTGCCGTGTCGAGTACGAATATCATCAGGGCAGCCTGAAAAACCGAAGTTGAGTAGGCGCATCGCAATAAGAGCTCCTGGCATACATTCTGCGCGACGACGTACAGCGGGCCTCTCATACCGATTGCTAGAAAAAGCTCGTCAAGGAACTAGACTCCTAGATCGGATGTGAGATTCCTTACCCTCAAGGGCGCCCTCCATATCATCTTCAACGACCATATCCTC
Organism: Russula brevipes; assembly: GCA_022496215.1. Taxonomy (NCBI): domain Eukaryota; kingdom Fungi; phylum Basidiomycota; class Agaricomycetes; order Russulales; family Russulaceae; genus Russula; species Russula brevipes. Next base: position 58,226 of record WTXF01000140.1, on the reverse strand, counting down.
CTCAGCGAGCTGCGCTGCCAGGGCCGCATCATCCGCATCTTCCCCCTCAGCGTCTTCACCATCTTCGTCAGCTTCTGCAGCCACGTCCTCCTCATCTGCCACGTCCGCGCGTCTTGCGTCTCCCCATTCGGGCTCCCACACCCCTGCGCGTCTCTGTGCGCGTCGCGCAGCGCCCCGAAGTTCCCTAACATCCTCCTCGCCATCTTCATCGGAGTCTGCCAACAAACCAGGAAGATCTCCTTCATCTTCTTCGTCTTCCTCCTCGTCCTCGGCATTAGGCCGGAATTCCTTGCCCGGGTGTTGCACAACGATCGGCTCGTCCTTGAAAAATAGTGTCGCATCTCGTTCAAAACTTTCAAGGTCTATCTCCCTGTATAGATCTACTTCTCCCCCACCTTCCTTGACACCATCAAAGTACCCTCGTCGAGCTGAACCTTCTTGGAACTCTTCTGGAGGCTGATAAGTTGCGAGGCTTGGTGAAGCGGGTGGTGTGCTATCTCTGCTGCCACGGTGTAGAAGGGACGGTGAGCCAGATGTCGGCGTTGGGATCGTCGTGTTCGGCATTGGCGGTCGTCGAGGTATTGAAATCGCAGATGGTAGCTGGGGTTCACTAGGCTGAAGTGTGGGAGAAGCGGACGGCGATAGTGATAACGCCCCCTGATGAGAAGGCGTAGTCCCATCGTGTTGCGAGGAGAGTTCTTGCGAAACGGGTTCCGTGGCCGTGATTGGGAAAGGAAGAGGTCTCTGTGGAGTACTAGAGAATGGTTGGTTATCATTACCTCCCAGAGTGGGAAGAAACGAGGAAGGTGTCGTGTCTGCTTGTGAGTGTGTTCGCTGGCGCACGCGACGCGAGCTTGCGTCGCCATCGTCTGGAGAAGTAAAGGATGCCGTGCTGATCGTAAAGGAACGCCCTGTCCTGGATCCTTCGGCCCTCAATCGTTTGTGGGCTGAGAGCAACGACAATCCGTCGTCCGGCGCACCAGGATAGGGTGGTGTCGGGGGCAACGCGGTAAGTACAGGCAATCGACTGATCAGTCTCGGGGCAGGGGGGGGTGTCCGATCAGAATTTACATCTTGCACCACGTAGAGCTCTTCGATTGATATTCCGGATAACTCGTGTGGTAGTTGCAATGTACCGAGGCCATCTCGCTCCGCCTCTTCACGCAAGCGTTCCCAAAGCACACGCCGCCTTGCCCGCCATCGCGAGGCGTCGTCCACAGCATGCCCAAGCCTTTCCGTCCAGTCGTCGGGGGCAGCCAATGCATGCGAACCAAGTCTCGTGCTGGTGAATGACGTTGGTCTGTCTTGGGCTACCGGGCGGTCGAACTCAGCCTGAATGATAAGCTCCCATGGGTCCATTTCCGCAACGACACCATGCGGCGAGAACATAAGGTCAATGTTGAATCGGATCATCTCAAAACGCTCGAAGTCGTAGAGTGTCCAAGACTCTGCATCAGAAATGCCCCAAGCAACGCGTTTCTGTTTGAGGGCAGATAAGATAGAAGTTGGCTCGTTGGTCGCAGAGCCGGGAACAGCGCCTTGATAAATTGACTCCTCGGGTTCTATTGCCCTTCCCTTCCCTTTGGCGCTCCCAGAAACAACATTGTCGAAACCATTCGCCCGGACCGATGGTCCTGCATCATTGTCCTGTGGGCGCGAAGCTTGGAGGTCCCCACCTGAAGACGCGCCCGCGAGGGTAAGGACCTGGCGTTTCTCGGCTGCGTGCAACCGTTCTTGCCGCGCTTGTATGTAAGGCGTGTTCGGGTCATCCTTGACGGTCGAAGGCATTGCATTGCTTGGACCGGCAGCATCGCCCGAGGACAATGCGACGTGATCTGGCTGGGCAGTTTGAGGGCCATGGGCCGCACGTAGCTCATGGGCCCGCTGCGACAGAGGACGCGCGGGTAAATCTCTGATCGGTTGATCCGGGTGGCGCCTACTTGGTTCTAGCCGTTGGGAGTCACCCTCCCTGACCCGGGGCAAACGCTCTGCCTCGGCTTGCTGCCGCCTGCGCAGCTGGATGTCGCGTTGCTCCATTTCGGCCCTAGCTTGCTCACGCAGACGCTGCTGCTGCCGTTCACGCTCTTGTTCTGCTTCGCGCTCGGCCACGATTGCGGGATCTCCTTCGAAAACTCCAGGACGGGCATTCTGAGATATCCATTCACGCAAAAGAAACACCGCGATGAAAACAAGGACGATGAGGGTCGCGATAATCTGGCCTGTGAATATATCCGCCGACACAGAACGAAGTAGAGGATGTGACAGAATGCCGTTCAATATGGTAGCATCGGTGTCATTGGAGGAGCGGTGAAAGGTTGCATTGGTTGCGGTCGAATTGAATTGGGAGCTTGAGGTGAGATTGTAAAAGAAGAACGAGGAGGGCGATGATGATGACGATCGCGGACGTGCACTAATCCACCAAGCACTACAGGAATTTCGATCAAAAGTAGGCACGGACTCGGAAATCATGATCACTTACGTGGAATTACCCATCGCAAAGTACATTCGCCACGTCCAGACTGTGACCCAAGGAAGGATAGCGAGCCACACAAAGGACACGACGATGGCACGAATACAGAAAAGGATTGCAAATGCCACCTGTTGAGCGACTTTTCGTAACAGGAGGACCGCGGGCAAGTGTCTAGGCATATCATCCGCATAGACTGTGGAGGGTTGATTGAGGCCATCCGCGAGCTGAAGTGACGACTGATGCGTTACCTTTGGTAAATGAGTACGGGTGCTTGCACACATCGCAGGTCTTTTTTTTGCTGTGGGAGAGCCATGTAGTCAAGCTGAACGGTATGTCAGTGTGGCCAAGGGCAGTATCTCGGAGTCACAGGACACACCAGTCCTGATGAATGTAGCGGATCGTGCCCGAGCATTTGCACGGATGAAAGAGTGGCTGATCTGGCTCCGCTGGTGCGCTGCAGATTCGGCAAGTGTCTTGGTCCATGTCGGCTTCGACTACGGATTTCACTAGAGAATCGCTTCCGAGTTCGATGTTCGGGCTACTGTCCGTCATGATAGCCAACCGTGTCAGGAGCCGTTGTGTTAAGGGCCGAACGTCACGTCCTTATTCGAATGGGTGAGAAGGGGACGTAAGTGGCAAGAGCCGGCGGGATGCTTGTTGTCGTGGTACGGGGAGGAGAGTACACTCGTGCCACTCTCGTGCCGCGCGTTGACGACATCGCCGCGCCCGTGGCACCAAAGGGCAGTTATTTATTTATTTAATACCCCACAACAAAAACCCAAATTTCGATAACTCCTAGTCGTTCGCTATCACTTATATATTGCGCCTGTCCTAGAATGGTCATCGTTATAAAAGCCTAACTACCTTAGCAGCATTGACTGTCCCACTATCCCGCAAGCTGTTGAGATCGCCCCATCTTCATTCACCTGGGCAAACCATCACATCAGTAGTAGCATCGATGCGACCTCCGACGGACGGTGGGGGGTATATAAGTCGTAGGTGGAGGGCATCAAAGAGCCATCATTTGCTCGGAGATCTGAGACTCACAAAAAGTCACCGGGTCCTGGATGGAGCCGGGGTTTTGGCAGGTCAGATTGCCGCATGTGGGCTTTCTTGGATGCCTTGGAATGAGGGAGGTAAAACGCCAATGTATCGACTGTTCCATAGGAACCCATGGCAAACTACTAGCCAAGGGCAAGGGTGCTCGGGTGCAGTTCCCATCAGTGAGGTATGAATTGGCAGTAGTGACGCCAAGGATACGCGGTGTGAGACCTGTGAGGCGGCGCTCGAGCAATATGAACCGGACGTCCCATGAGAGTGAGAGTGAGGCGTAGGGGCGAAGGTGGGAGAGGCGTTACGTGGACAGCAAGTCACGAATCGGCCATGGGGCGTGATGCGCGCGACGCACAATAATCAACCGGAGCGCGGTGAATAGTGTCATGGGGATACGTGGCACATTGGCAAAAGGAGATGCAAGGTCGGGAAGGCAACAAATACGTACAACATCGTTGTGTTGGATCAATATTCCCTCAGCCCCTTTCAAAACCCTTAGTGGCCTAGTTTGGTCAACAGCTAGCCATCGTCTAGGGTCTCAGCGACGTCCTTGTCCATGGGTGTTGCACAGGTTGCGGAATAGTCACCCATAATGAAGTGTCCTGTGTTGGACGTCAGGCGCGCTGCCTTAGTTGGCGCCGGTTTGACGCCCACTTGCAGATCTCGCACACAGGTCAGAGATGGGCGATGAGGCCTATGAGGCCAGAAGAGCCTGCATTTGGGTCCAGCGATACAAGATTTACAGCTCAGTACCACACGACCCTTGTGTTGTATGCGGCTTCTACGTAGCACAGGGTCACACTCCGGCTTAAATCACCAGATCGAACAAAGAAATACGAATCACTTCAATCTTTTCAGTGACACTGCCCTTTACTTGTAACGAGATAACGTGTCACATAAGGCGAAAGACGACTCAATCTCTTTAGTCGATGAGAGCGGTCCTTATCTGGCGATTTTGCCAAGAACTGTAACACGACCTCCATAAATAAGAATGACTGGGACTACTCGTGATCCACGGGTCACCTCATATGAGAATAGTAAAGTTATTCCCGCAGAAGAGACATCGGCGCACGGCCTTCAGAAGTTCTTGCACGACCCAGCCGCGCCTCGTCGCCTCAGCACCTGAATTTCCAAACGTACTTGGATCCTCGGCTATGCTTTGCTCCGAAACCGCCGCACCTGGAACTGGGTCCCCTCCCAATTCCTGCTGATATGGAGATCGTGTGACAGGGAGAAAGGCTTTTCTTGCGCAGCCCAGACAGGTTCTCACCATCGTGGTCGAGAGAATGAACGATGTAACAGAGCAGCGGACTGGTGTAGGAAGGGATCCGAAGGCGCGACGCGGGAGTACATCGCAAGACCGAGGAAGCATCAGAAAAACAGAGTACACGTCCGATATCATGAAGAACTCACACCATCTGTGACCATTCGAACATGTAGCTACAGCAATATCTGTCAAGGGGACGCCCACACCGCAAGCGGGACACAATTCCTGTAACTCATTCGGTACCCCTTCAGGGGCAAACCCTGCCATCACTTTATTGGCTAAATTTTGTGACTCGACTGACAACGCCTGGGGTGCACCCGGTAGCATGCACTGGATTACAACGCGCAGGACAAATTGCAGGTCATCCCCTGGACATTCCCATCAGTACAACTCCGACGATGAAAATGTAGTAGGCAGCTTACGGGTGAGAAGATGTGACACCCGATCAATGTGCTGAACGAGTATCGCCAGAACACGGTGGGAGATTGCGCTCAGGAGGTATTGCGCGACCGTCCCATATTCACTTCGGTTCTCTGGACCTGACGCTGACTTCTGTGATGGATCCGGTCGAATGCGGAAATTCGATCAGCGTAGGCGAAAGCAGAGCACATAAGAAAGAGGGAAAGATCTCACCCAACAAAAGTCCGTAATTACTAGCGTCAAGCGAAGGCGAAGTAAAGCATTACTACCAAACAGATGACGGCCAATGCTCTCGCGGAATGCCGTGTCAGGCGGAGTGGAGGAATCGAGAAATAGGTGGGGTACAGCGAATTCCTGAAGGTCTTCTGCCGCAGATTCTTTCAAGGCTTGAAGAAGACTTGTATGAAGCCGCGCGAGAACTCCGCCTTGGACAAGACGAAATAGAATGGGGCGAAGGGTATGTATCGGGGCCGTCCCACGGGCTATGGTAGCGACGCTGATTAGCGGAATCATTTGTACGATAGCGTAAACAACATGCATGCTTCCGCGGTTGAGATGATGTCAGTGAGTTTCTCCAAGACAACGCCGTCGCCGTCTTCTGCATGAATCTGGGTCACAACCAAAGTACTGTTATGCCTGGCCTCGTGCTTGTAACTAAAATCGGATAATTTGGATCTCCTGCAGCCCAAGAATTACTAATAAATATGATGATGACTATTGCTCGGAGACAGCTCACTCGTGTGCCCAACTGACTACAGGAAACCCGCCAAAAGACACCATGCCGTTGATCCGGTTCATTTCTGTATGATGAATGACACCTCCCTCTGCCCGTATGAAGACCCTTCGAGACATAGAAGAAAGATCACTTGACGACAAACCAGGCTGTTTTGTCGGATCCACGGGTGGTGTAGCAGTCGGGGCGGAAGAAATGTCGTAGATAACGTGAAAACTTCCGTCCGTCAAAGACAATACAAGGCTGTCGTCTTCAGGGGAATATACGAGACCAGATGGAGGGTAAAGTATTGAGGAACCACTCGATATGTCCTGTCTGTGAAGAGAAAAGGAACGGAGCCCTTTCCAGGTAGTTCCTTCGCATTCATCGGCCCACAGCTGGACGACGCCAGCTCGAAAAACGACAACGACAGGCTGAGTCCGTCTGAGTTTGGTGTTTGAGCACAAAGGTTCCATCCAAGCTTACTTTCATGTTCTGAGGTTCGATAAAGGATAGTCCCGTTACGATACGATCTTCAGCCTCGCAATTCGACCACAGTGCGTGGCTGACGTTCGTTGACAATACCAGCCCGGGTCCAAACTCGGAGCCTCTCGGCTCCACGCCATATGCTCTCGTGACTCTGACTAGCCCTAACGTGCCATCAGAAGTGCTATAAACAAGAATTGCAAAGCCTATTCCAAAATTCAAGCGATGAAGTGACAGAAATTTCCTACGCACAGCTGTAACTCACATTCTTTCTCCCCCGTGCGAGTCCACGGAAGCCACGCTAGATGGGTGATCCATTGTTGACTAACATCAATTGTTTGGACGTGTTCGAGATATTGATTGGGCCGGGACCCCGATGTATACCTAGTCAGCATGAGGAGTGTCCTGGGCGAGTGATTCCATTCGTACTTCTGCTTACTTCAGAAGGAGGATGGAGCCGGCTCTATTCCCAATAGCTAAGAGAGATCCATCGCAGATGCAAGCGGGGACACCACCAAGGTCTGGCTGCCTCGACCACGAAGAACCTATCAGGTAAGGTGGTGCAGGTGTTTTGGAAAGATAGGCCCAGATCGACGTACAGATAACTTGTGTTTGGAGGGTCTGCTGAAGACGCGAATCAGTTCGGATGGCTGCAAGCGACTGTAGAAATGATATGGCATCTTGTAGCTGAACATTTATCAACCACACATGAACCCTATCAGACACCCAAGTAGGATACCTTGATCCACTGCCCCGCAAGTTGATTCTTGACGGAACACCATAGTGATAGTTCCAAGTTTGTGCTGACAACCGCTAATACACAGCTTTCGCCCTAGACTAAGAGTCTTGCAAGAGGAAAGAGTAAGTATCCATACCCTGCGTCTGCAGATAAAAAGCTGGGAGATGCTACGACAGACTTGATGGACACATCTAGGGATCCCGTCACCAGACTATCCCAGTCTGAAGCGAGATTCATTACTGCGCGTCTTCGAATCAGCACTGTCTCTCACCTTGCGAATCGCTTGGCCAGTGATAAAATGAACGCTTATCAAGCTCTAGAACGGTCCTAAACCACCCGTGCGTATTTGCTCGTGAGGTACCATCTTTGAGTTTTGCGGACGTGACTGCGGAATCACTGCAATAGTTGACCCCAAGATCGGGAGTCTTCAATACAATCGTTATATTAGGATATCAGGGGAAAAAAATGATGACACCGGGGAGGAATGCTGACCAATATATATACCGCAGTCTTCGTCAAAAATAACAATTGGCCGTCCTCGGTCCATTGCAAAGTGTTGATACTGGGATGCGAAGCAGAGGCAGGGACGCTCGAGGCGGTGTAAATGGTTACGTCCATATCAACCATGATCGCAAAAAGCCAGTGTCAGGAGGGCTTGCCCCTTACGGGAGCCGAGAGTCAGTCTGAATCTCAACTGAGGGACCGCCTTGACGATGCTCTCTGAAAGTCTGAAATAAAGTAGGTCTGCCGAACGGACGTGAATTGGTCATCAACAGGTGTATTGGGATCATCGCACTTCTCCGACAACCGACAAGAGCGATGGCCGAGGTGGCCAGTAAAAAGCCCGGTCAAGGTGATTGCTGGTAAGGTACTGGTAGCGATATGATAACGTACGAGTACGATGGCATTGCCGGGGCGCTGGCCTGTTTTCCCACCCGTCACGCGTTGTGACACAGCGCGGCGGGAATGCCACGACTCGGATTGTGCACGTCCGAATCCACGCGTAGTAACAAGAGTGCCCAGTTCGTATATTTGCAGACAGATGCTCACGCGCATTGGAAATGACTGTGCGTATCCCGTCCTACGAGTTGTGCCCTCACCCCCTTGTTACTGAGTATGGCTCAAGGATCTCACTTTCTGCTACCTGCACATGACCGAGAATGACCTGAAGGTGTTGGATACAATCGGAACACCGGAGTACTTGAAGGGGAATCTTTCCGACAGTGGTTCGTCGTCGCTAGTAGTGGGAGGCATCTGTACTTAGGTGAGAGCCACTATAGAAATGGACATCCCAGCGCACATGGTGCCACCCAACCCTGACGATTCCGATAGTTTGTACACTCTTATTGTTTCACAGATTTGATCATTGAAGCATTGCCTCCAAGTACTCCCTTCCCATATTCATCCATCCTATCCCTACGGAAATCCGACAAACATCAAGCACCCGGCCGCTCGACCACGTGTACCTTATGATCCGACATCACGCGCCTTGTTCGAAGATATGGGATACGCCGGAGGGGGTATCAATGGAACATTGAGATGGAAAGACCTCGCGCTCGATATTTTATTACCCATCGACAAAGAGAAAGAAGAGGCCGAGAAAGCCGCCCACGCCCGGAAAATGGCTAGCGGTGCCACTGCAAACCAGTATCAGCCCCCTACACAACAGCCAGAAGCCGTAGGAGAAGAAGGAGACGCCGATGATGAGAATGAAAACGACGAAAATGACGATGAAGAAATACCCGAGGAACGAGAGGGCGAAACTAGTTTCGAGGACGACGATGAGTAGCTAAGAGCGTTCGTCCATGTATTGTAAACACTACCACCGTTCGGAAAGCTCTTCTCTAGTGGTAACCGCGGCAATCAGGGTGTCAGCCACATCCTCCAAAAGCAAATCTTGGATATCCGAATCTTGCTCGACGGCCCATTCGTAGGCCTCCAATACTATCGCGTCAGTTATCGGCACAGACCGAGACGCCAATACCCGTATGATATTGGACACGCGGGCGATGGCCGTTCTCGTTGCATCGTCGATATCCTATCAGGGATTAGATCGTTGACTAAGGAACACGGAGTTGCATAGAGACGCACGTCATTTTGGTTGGAGTATACAGCCTCTGCATCGAATCCTTCTTCGCCTTCCTTCTCGTTATCGCGGACATGCTTACATATCCAGATATACCCGTTCAAGCCTAGTATCAAGTCCACGCCAGAAGGTAACGAGCAAAAATGAGATTTCAGCCTGCGAATGAGAATCGGGGGAACTGAAACGAGTTGTCCGTTTCTGAGCTAAGGGTAGTGACAACAGGCGCTGTTTAGATGAATCTCGTTTCAGCTTTGAAACACACCTTGCCGTACTTGAGTGACCGCGTATGTAGAGACATGGCGCCGTCAGCAAAAAAACCTTGGACCTCCGCTACAAGCAGGTCACCCTCTTCGAAAAAGTTCCTCATTTGGAGTTCATCGCTCTCCAATTTACGACGCTGAAATTCGTGCGGATTTAATATGATCAGCTCACAAAGATGAGACTACATCTTGAGCATATCTACCTGGACACCGCCTGGGAGATTGACCGATGAGAGCATGAGAACGGCATCCTGCCGAGCATTGGCATCAACTTTCCACCTTCGGGGTTGTACCTTCCTCCTAACGTTATGTACTTTGCTGTGCACAAGCGGGCATGAAGTCCGCACCTCAGTAATTCGTCCGATCACAAGGTCTCCGACTTCCGGGTTGTATCTGCAAGGAAAGCTAGTTTGGAAGGTAATTCAATTCAAGGTTTCGCTCGGCGTACCTCGTCCGCAGCGCTCGCACAGTAACAAGCTTATTGACCCTCTCGATGACACCGGCAACGGACGCAACGACTTGATCGTCATTCACGTAAGTGCCATGTCCCCTAGGAACCCATAGGTAAAGAGAAAAGCGGACTGCGAAGGATCCTCACCGCATGAATGCGCGCGCGGAAGTGATAGATTCTCCTGGATGTGTTAATTTCGTATCTTCGGTCTCGAAGTCATCGTCGTCGTTCATATAGACGTCTTCGCTCTCGCATACGCCTAGGTGACCGATCGGGCCAAGAGCGCAAGGGGAGGAGAACGAGACGATCATGCTGTGCTAAAATGTCCTTTTTTGCGCCTGCTCGTGTAAGGGCAGCTTTGATCTTCGGGTCCGCGGGAAGTAACCGGGTTTGGTGTTTCTCCAAGAGTCAAATTGACAGATTTCTTCAGTACCTTTGAATGAATGGGCGACTACGAGGCTTGGAGGTACGATGCTTTGAATGAAGAAGAATGAAGCGAGCTAGTGCCAGTGCGCCACACTCTCAATATACTGTATGCAGCACATGGCTCTCTGCATTGATTACAAGGTACAGAAACTCAAAACATGTCCAAGAACTGCTGTGTCCTCAGTCATGTCAAGTCCCTCACAACCGACGATATACACAGGCACGAAAGGTACCATAATATTATATTACTGCTCCGCCTCCTACAGTAATGACCGATTGATGACCGCTCGCCCGCCATGCGATCAAATGAATACAGAAAGCAGCTGCCAATACAGTTGACAGCTGACTAGGTAGAATGTATCATCACTAGCAAGACCCATGAAGATTACGAATTAAGATTAAGTCTAGATAACCTAACCAGTAGTTTGAATAGCACAGCTACGAGTGGCGAGTGTGGATACCATTGATAGAATTAAAGCAGCAGGCCGCCGGCGACCGTCAGGAGCTGCAAATGAATAGGGTAGGGATTTCGTCCAATTCTGAAAGCTTGAGTACTGCGCGCTCCCGCAAATATGTTTACTTATAGGCAAGGAAATACGCCGAGAGTGCAGGCAAGTCATTGGACCCAGCATCGGAATAACCCTGCCTCCGCGATCCATTGTACTTGAGGACAATCACAGGACCACACCAGGGCTTGGGAGCTGCACCGGAAGTGATGCGGAAGATGGCCTGATTTACTGGAGCATTCGCGGTCAAGGCGCTGGGAGAATACCACAGATGCAGCGGGAATCGCAACGGCTCCCCATTCAGGCCTTGGGTCAAGACGACACTGTTGGCTTGTCCTCCAGGGAAATAGCCTTGAACGAGTGGAGTCGGGCAGGAACCCTGAGCAGGTGTGCGAGGAGGCTCGCAGGTTACGGTAATGATTCGAGGGCGATCTGGGTGCTCTGCTAAGTGTGCGTTTACTGCAGGATGGAGTGTCGGATATACCTTCCTGTGGGGCAAAAAGTATGGCGGATACCGTAACAAATTGAGGTTGAGCAGGCGGTGGCGTGGCAATCATATTAGAGTGCGTAGATGCGGTGGGGACGCACTCCCGGCGATGACGGGGCCAGTCCTGCAGTAGAATGAGTCCGAAAGATGGCATGGAGTGTACGGTAACGCACACTCTGAAGATGTTCTGGGGTACAATACCATGCATGTTGGCATCGGCTGCACCACATTGACGTAGCTTTGAAACACACAACACATGGGTGGTTGATCACGGAGAGAGCGGGGTCCATGATCAACGTCTATAGGAAATGAAAAATCTATTAAGTGAGAGTAGTAGGGGGTTTGGTGAAGAACAGAATGGACGATGGCGTACGCAGAGAGAAATAAACCAGCTTTAAGGGAGAGAGAGCAAGTAGGCATTGCGCAGCTAGCCAACAGGAGATTTCGATTTCATATCATGGGTGACACTCACTTAGCGACGCGGCATAGTATCAAATTGAATGGGTATAGAATGGACGGCGATATTGGGGAGGACATATCAGCAAAGGTCCGTGAAAAATAGTTGTGAAACAATACCTCTGATGACAACGAAAAAAGCCGAGATCAATGCCCAGGAGAGCTTGATACGACCGAACAGCCTCACGGGAGGCGCTATCCGGGAGTAGATTTGGTGCTCCTCAGGAACGACTAGGAGGACACGAGGCAAAGGAGCAATGCGTCGGGTGGACGACCGGAGAAACGTTTGAGGTTGGTACGAGAGTCGCAAAAACAAAGAGGTAAGGCATTCACGAAGATATTACAGAAAGAAAGACGTATGACGAAATTTGATTCAAGGCAGCCACTCGGTCAGGTGATTGCAAATGGAAGCGAGAGCCCATGGAGGCCATGTGGGTCTAGCCGGGAGCCGCGAACGTTTTCTCCCACGACCGGACAACCCGCTCTTACGGACGATCAACGCGCCAGTCTCCTTCATAGCCTCACTCAGCTTGTAAGTCGCCATGTCCGACGAGGAAATGAATATCGATGAGGGTACGGTCTCCACGGGTCTCCTCCTTATATTGGCCATCTTATTCTTCTGAAGAGGCCAACGCAGGTGCTCCCATCCGGAAGAGAGGCCGTGGTTTTCAGAGTTCTGCAGGTTTGTCTCCTTCTTTTGCGCGGTGCTCTGCGTCTGGGTTCTGATGCAGAGGTATGCCCCTCAGGTGGCAACGACGGTGGCGTTGGGCCTGAGCAGACTTACGACCGGGTGGAATCGGCACAAGCGCGAGACCAGGATACCCGAGCTGCACGATGTGAGCGTTGCCAGTTTTTATTTGTCATGCATGCCCCTCATTATGATGGGTCATCCTTCGCCTGTCAGCGGTCGAAGGCTGGATCGTTCTTGTTACCAATGTCCACGAGGAGGCGACGGAGGAGGATGTGACTGAAAAGTTTGCCGATTATGGCGAGATCAAAAATTTACACCTCAATCTCGATCGGAGGACGGGCTATGTTAAGGTGGGTTCTTATACATGCTTCGCTGCCTGTGAATGGCGTCTGACTTTCCATCGGTGGCAGGGCTATGCCCTGGTGGAATATGAGACAATGGCAGAAGCTCAGGCCGCGATTGACGGTGCATCGGGCACGACGCTATTAGAACAGACACTATCGTGTGACTATGCATTTGTGAGACCACCTCCGTCGGGTCCCAAGAAGGGTAGAGGTCGGGAAGGGCGTGGTCGTAGTGCTAGCCCTCGACGAAGGGACTGATTGGCTTTCTTGCTTGTACAAGCGTTAAATCGTTAAATTGTCACTGCGTTCTCTTTCTCCTATTCGCCCAACCGCCCGCATCACTGCCCAAACGCATAAAGTAATTCCCAATTCAGTTGTCCTGGCGTCACGGTGACAGTACGGTGACTCGTGAAGCGTGAGAATTTCGGCCAACTCGACTCGTGGGGAATCGATCATGTGACTTGCGGGGGTTCAATTGCGTGTTTCGCGTGTTGTTCAAACCCGCCGCACTAGCGAACCGTAACATTACTCCATTACCCTCAAAGTTTCTATGGCTCCCGCAGTTCATGGCAGTGATTCCGATGGCACAAATTCCGAATCATCTCCGAGAAAATCGAAGTCCCAAGTAGGGTCTCCAGAGCAACCTGGTCAGAGTGACCAACCCGGTCCCGCGGATAGTGATGGAGACAGTGAGGTTTATGAGATTGAGGCCATTCTGGATGCGAAAAGAGGTGCTACAGGCTCTGTGCGTTTCTATGTCTATGTACATTCATTGAAACAGCGCGACTTACTGTTCCCTTACCAAGACCAGAATCGGTTACCTCGTCAAGTGGAAAAACTATCCGGACGAGGAGAATAGCTGGGTTGATGAGCGAGATGCCGCGTAGGGAACTTAAGCTTTCATGGCCCAGACTTCTTCGCCCTCACGGTGCTTGTTTCAGAGGTGCAAAGGAACTCATCTCGGAGTACTGGTCGCGTCAAGGAAAGAAGAAGGGTGAAAAGGCAGGACGTAAATCTGAACCTAAACCGAAGGCTGCCACGCGTCGCCCAGTAGCTGCATCTGTTGAATCGACGCCCGAACCTGCTCAAGGCACGAAAAAACGTGGTAGGGATCGGCAAAAGGCCAAACCAAGTAGTGACGACGAAGGTGCCGAAGAAGAAGAGGATACCAGATCGAAGAAGAGGGGTAGGAGGAGCAATGGCATCACTCGAAGGGTGTCTCCTTCACCGACACCATCTTCAGAAATGGCAAGTCCAGTGGTGGAGCTCATTGAACCCAGCACAATCAAGAAGTGGGGGAATCTCCCAAGCTGGGAGCGACATATAGACGCAATAGACACCGTCGAGAGGACAGACGATGGGGACCTGGTTATCTATTTTAAGCTGTATGTTATTCGACTTTCTGCCTCGGTGCACGTGTCTAATAGGTTGGACATGTTTTTGTAGGAAGGGCGAGAAGACGGCATGCAAAGAAAACTCCAGGATTTGTGCAGAAAAGTTCCCACAAGAAGTGCGCTACTATGTGACCGTTCTACTCCCTCGATCTGACCGCAGCCCATATTTTAGCTCATAAAATTCTACGAGGCTCATCTCAAGTGGAAGCAAGCAGAGGCAGGGCACGAGTCGGACTGAGGCCTTTTGGGGGCTAAGTACCAATTTACGATTCTTACCCTCTCCCTCTTGTTTATCCTTCAGTCATTTCTTGTTCCTCGTCTGTAAATACATTCCCGAGTTCTTGTTTTCTGTATCATGTGCTCTTGGTTCGTGCTTCATATGCTTTCAAGGGTGTTCTTTACGAAAGTGTGTCTATGAAGTTTTTGCACATTGGAACTGCAGCTCCATCTAATCATCGACCGCATCCGAAACTTGCTGTACTTTATGTCGCAACACCGAGATCCCTTGCCAACGGCGAGCATCTCGCGTCTCCAGGGGTCCGTTCACCCCTCGGAGTTAAATGGGTATCCGTTTTACGCGCTGCGTGCTGAAACGTGATAATTTCGTCCAACTACGCTATCTAAATAGCTCAGTAAACGTAACTACAAGAGTAGAGAGAAGCAACGAGGACGCAAAAGGACCACGAAAAGGTAACCCAGACGACAAGAGACGGGTGCAGTCAGAGAGGGCTGGTGCAGCCGGAAGCTGCCAAGAGGAAAATACGAAGACGGATCGCAGCAATACAGTACTGCAAGGGTTTTGTGTGATGGAAGGTAGTTACCGACGTGACGTAAAGATAAAGTGTTGATCCTAGATCCTACAATCTGCTGGATGCATGTCACGAGACCGTCCGTAAAACCGAGAAAAAGTGAACCGGCACAGACTGCGTGAGAGATGCTACAATCCAATCAATGTACTTGTAAGTTACTAATTCAAGGCTAGGGCATGACGCCCATGGCGAGGCGAGAGTATCGCAAGTTGACTCACCAACCCATGAGCACATCAGCGCGGATCCTCGGGGCCCAAAGGGGTTCATGGAAGTTCCCCATTTATTATTTCTAAAAACACCTGGCGACGAGTACTCCGGTTCTCCGTGATTCGCGATGTCCGGGTCGTTGAACAAATACCTCATGCCTGCAAGCATGCCTGCCAGTGCTGCGCAGTATCTATAGAACTACGTAGGAAGTGACTTTCAGAACCGTGTGAGAGTCACAGGGCTTCGCCACCCTTTGATGGTAAAGTGTCCAACCCTCTTCCATGGAGTAACAATCACTGCGGAAACGAGTTTATTTTCCAATGTAAAAGCGCGTGAAAATATATTGTAATCACACCTTAATCAGACTTGGATTAGAAATGAGCAAAAAGCCCACCATAATCCAACCATTTTCTAATCACGGGAACTGCCGTCCCATTTCATGAATTTTCCAAGCTAAATCCCACCTCGGATCAATGACCGTGACGCTAATCCCACAGTAATCTACCCTCGGTTTCTTTTCTCCGTTCTCTTCTCTAATCCGACACAAAACCGACATGGATTCTGGGTCGGAGCCCGAAATTTTGAACGTGACCTTTTTTTTTCTCTAAGTCGCTAAGTCGACTTGCATATGGACGCTCACCGTGTCATCGCAGGCCAAAATGAAAAAAGTCACACAATTACTTCAAGATCACCATGGCTCCGAGGCCACCTCATTTTAGTGTGTTCCCTGTCTACTCTGGTCCAATTGTACGTCCTCTGTTCTTGTTCCTATTTTGTTCGGCGCCTATATGCTCTTTAGACCATAGAGGACCTCGATTACACAGGCCGCTTTCTCCAGACCTCGCCACCAGACTCACATGGGCCGCCCACACACGACGTCGTGCAGGACCTCAAGGCGGCTGCTGTGCACCTGCTAGGGCTCTTCACGCAGGATGCGGCGTGTCGGCGAGGAAGCGCGAGAGCTGGGCGCCCATCGCGGGGCTCGTTGAGGACACGGAGCCAGAGAAGACTGCTGCGCTTACGGACGCTATAGTGGCTGCCGTTGGCGCCGGTCATGCGGACAAACTCAGTGAGTCGACGAATTGATAATCTTCCTTTGGTTTGTCGCTGCATGTGCTGCCGCCGTCGAGTACGAGGACGAGCTTGACGCCCTCGCTCGGCAACTCTCCCCGCAGGCACCGAAGTGCATCGCGTCGCCTCAACCGAACCACGGCGCCTTACAGCGGATTCACTTAACCTTGGGGTGCGCCATTTTCAAGAAAAAAATCTCGGGTAATTTCGGCAACCTCCGTGACTCCAGTACCTAACCCTTACCCCGGTTTGGACGGACCCCCCACTCAGACAGTCGACCATATCTCACCCATGTTTTACTCAACCACTATGAAACTTCATACATGTCATCTTGTAGCTTGCATGAATAGAATCCAACCATTATTTTGATGGGAAACGCACACAGGAGCGAGAATGAAAAAAAGTTGGTTTGTCACACCTGCTGACCAAATGCCGTGTCGGAGTCCTACCATGTGTGACAAAAGTGGCAAGGTTGCGATTTTCTGGCATTTATCTTATCTTATCACTGCTTCGTGCATACATTACTGAGTCACGGAGTTTGCCGACATTACCCGAGATTTTTTTCTTGAAAATGGCGCACCCCAAGGTTAAGTGAATCCGCTGTAAACGAATGCCCCCCAAAGCGAGCGCGTGATGGACTACGTCATCACGCGCTCGTGGAACAGAGAGGCCTACGACGAGGCGAAGCGCCTCGCCAGCTTTGCGCGTACGAACGTCGCACTCGACGCACACAGTTACTCTAAGGACGGCGTCTCATTCGACACCCCGTGTCGCCGCATGGCGAATCCCCCGCCCCCGCGCTCATCTACTATTGTGAGAACGAGACAATCGACGGCGTGCCATTCTCGCTGGACCCCACCACGCAAAGGTCCTTCCCCTTCACGCGCCTCCCGCACAAGCGCGGCGGCCTTCTCCCGCTCGTCGGCGACCACTCGTCCTTGTTCATGTGTTCATGTCCCATCCGATCCCACATCTTGGCGAGCACACAAGACTACCCTTCCCATGCAACCTCGATCTCAACTTCGACACACCACTCATTCAGTCGCCCTCGTCTATAGGCTCCGGAGATCTCTGGTGCCCACAGTCTGCTCCTTTCTCTCTCTCTCTCTCTCTCTCTCACACACACACACACACACACACACACTCTCTCTCTCTCTCTCTCTCACGTTTGAACCTCCGCCAACCGTCGATGCGCCTGCGCGCAAGTTTGAGAAGGCGAAAAGTAACATTGGCCGAAGGAACAAAGGTAAGATACGGAAGGGCCCCAGCAGCAGGTCTGACGTTACGATTGGACATGGGGAGCTTGACCTTGGTCCCAAGGGTGAAGTTGAGCCTGTCGTACCGAGTACAAGCTCTTCCACTGACTCTGGCAGACTAAAACGGCCTTGAGGAGTAGCAGCGAAGATACTGGGAGCGATCTGTGGAAGGCAAGGTGAGTCACTGGTAAGTCTTGTCCCTAGGGCCTCGCTTCACCTTTAAATCTCGTAACAGGTGTGCTCGTCATGTCATCCCACGAAGGCGGCTATTCCACCACCAGCTCGATTCGTCCTGCATATACTTAGCATCAATTTTCTGTCGTTGGTACCACGACAGCTACACTTCCCAGAGCCAACCAGCCGCAGCTTGTTCTATTACGCGAGGCTGAAGCAGCCTGAGGCGCACATTCTCGAACTTGAGTACGAACTTTAAGTTCCCTTCCGCTCTCCCTCACTCAGCGTCGCCCTCACCTCTTACCCGAAACAAAACAGGTCCGGAACTGGACGCCTCGCGCTCGGGCTCAGGCCTCTGGCACGCAGGTACGTACACCCCGACGGACGTGCTCGCGCTCCTTCCCCTCCTCCGGAAAAACTGCTCTCCGTCCCCCCGACCATCGCCAGCACGAGCACCGTCGCGGCACTGGACTGGACCATCCCCGCGTTGCGCCAGGTCGATGTCGACGTCAGCACGGGCCCGCCAGACGTTCTGCTCATCGTGGACTGTATCTATCACCTGACGCTAGTGCGTCCGCTGCTCGCGACGATGACTACAATCGCGGCGCCGCGGCACACTGCCACCCAGTTCACTCGCTTACTCCACCTTCAAACACAGCACCTGTGCTGTGACACCTGAGAAGATGCCTCTTACACGCGCCATGTCCATCGTTCTCTCCGTCACGATACCTCCCTTCTTCGCTTTGCGACTGTCCAACTTCTTTTATTTTTTATTTTTTCGAGATCACGAAACCCGTGCCCTGCTTCCCCTCAGAAAACGCACACGCCCCGCACCCGCAGCTGTGGTTCGACTGCGGCGACGACGACACTGATTACGACGGCGACGACGACCAGGAAGAGCACGACCATTCTGAAAGTCCTAGCCCCTCGCGCTCGCACTCACGCTCACGCCCACACAGCCCCTGTGCCCCCTCCCCCACCACTCCGCAACAGCAGCCGCAGCCCACGCCGCCGCCGCCGCCGCCCGTGTGCCGCACAACTCGCGGGTACGCATCACCAGCGGCCTGTGGCACTCGCTCGCGAACGCGAACCACACGCTCAACGACTCTTCCAACTCTAATTCCCCCTCCATCCATCTCTGCGCCGTTGCGCTTCTGCTCCCGTGACATGGGCCCGCGCGTGCCGTTGACTAAATGCGTGTGTCCCCCCTCACCGCGCAGGCTCGGCAGAAGCACAAGGCGGCCACCTGGTGGACGACATTATTGGGATCCTTGCTGGGTGCACATGGGTATAAGGCAGGAGGCGAGGGGAGGACAGAAGGAGGGTACATATGTATATAGCTACCCGCATTTGTAATGATCATCTCTACTTGTTTTCTGACTGTAATGACATCATTTTCTTACATTAATCTCAAATCTAGTGATCGAGGAGCACATATGAATGACACCTAAATCTGAGTAGGATTAGGATCTAATCCCATAATCTGAGTTTGACCAGCAATGCTATTCGGGGTGTCTTTACGGTCTCATAACTGACTCTCTTCACATCGGACATGATGGATTATGTAGTATTTCCCACAGTCAGAAAACGTTGTCATTAAGCTATGTAATCACACCCTAATCTGATGGAAAAATAAACTCGTTTCCGCAGTGAATATAATGGCACGCAAGCGTTTCAGACTAGCCACACATGGCAAGGGAGAATCCCATTCAACGAGAGAACCGGAAATGCGGCCCGGGGAGAGCTTTTCAAGGCACGCGACTCGCCTTTTCCTGGCTCTTTACGCTTTACGCTTTACGCGAACTTTACGTTTCCATCCAGTGTTCCCTTCATGCCTAGCTGACGGGCATTCCCTTCATCCTAATAGAAAGAATCTCCGATGCCCAAACGAATTACACTAGAATGCATGGAGCTCCGTGTAAATAATATATCACATTTTTCTGCACCGCTTGCATTTATGAGACTGAGTCGGAGCTTCCCTAAACAGGCGTTGTGCAAGTTACCAACACAACTCGAGGATCAGCGCATGATGCATGATGGGGAATGAACGCTATGAACGTTAATGAACTTAGGCAACTTGAATCATTGACAAATACAGTGAAACGGAAGGGGGCGGACAATGCAATGTTTCATCATAACTCTGCGTGGAATGGACCCCCAGAGGGTGGTACAACTCTTGGCGTAACCAGACTAGGCCCAGCCTCATTGGGCCCATCCCTGGTACTATGCTCAACTCCTTGCGAATCCTCCCGACCCAGGACGGTCTCCGCGCGTGCGAGTGCTTCTTCCACCTCCGCTTTACCCCGTCCGACCACTTGAAACTCATTCCCAAGGACGGGAGTGGCAGGACTGGATTCGTCTCCAGGAATTGGGAGGATGGAGACATCGGGGAGTTCGGCCGTCGAGGGATCATTCCCAGAAACGGGAGTGCCAAGGTAAGACTCGCCTCCAGGTAGTGGGACGACCAAAACCTCAGGTGACTGGGGTGATTCGGTACCCTGCTCTGCTCCCTCTTCGTCTATTGTCTCCTCTGGAAGAGAATCGAGGGCTTTAAAGCCGTTGCGTTTGATGCGACGGAATCGCGTCTCGAAACCCGTAATCACATCGGATAGTTCGAGTTCGAGTTCGTGCATGGCATTTGGAACGGGGTCAATAGGGGGTGACGGGTGAGAACCATTCTGGATTGACTTTGCCAGATCTGTGAAGTTGTTTGACTCTGAGAGCAGGCACCCACATAAGCGGCACATATGCGTGAAAAGGCACAGAAGCACTCACTCCCAAGGAGGGCATGGTAACGTTGCCAGTCATCATAGGTCACATCAGCGAGCCAGATGTAATCGTATCCCACATCAGCTTGGGCATTATCGGCAATCTCCCTTACTTCTTCAGCTACCTGCGTAACCTTTGCGAACCGGGGTCAGGTGTGTATGTGAAGCCGAGAACCAACTTTCCTGAAACTCACCTCCTGAAGTTCCTTTTCTAAATGGCTAGAGTACCATCCATTTACCACAGCCTCAGTAAGACGCAGATGCTCGGTAAACTTCGTGTCTACTTTCGCAAGAACTTTGGTCCACAAGGCAACCTTCTCATCCGCTGTGCGTGTTTCAGTCTTCAAGTTATAAAAATATGCATCGGCGCCTTTCAAAAGCTTCTCTGCATTCACCGCAAGCTGTTCGATAGCGGAATGAATGTCGGTGTTTGTTTTGAGTTCCTGTACCGCAGCTTTTCGCAATGCAACAAGAGCCTTACGCAAGGCCTTCTTCTTCTCTGCGATCAGCTCATCCAACGTCTCCTCCCATTTTGTATGACGGCTCGTAATGTCGCGGCGCTTCTCAGCTGTTTTTGCAAGCTCTTTGAGGCGGAGTTCCTCCTGCTGCTCCTCGGTGAGTGCAGGGCTCTCAGTGTGAGCGTCTTCCAATACTTCGCCGGGTTCTTCATCGGCAAATCCGATGTCTGCGTAGAATGCATCCAGGTCAACATCTCCACCAACAGAAGATAGAATGGGTGGGTAGATGAGGGGTCGTTGGTGGCTGGGCGGTCTCCTGGGCGGGGGATGTATGAGCTTTTGTGGGACTGGGGCTGGGCTCCACAAGCGAACGAGTGGCCGAAGAAAATGCCTCAGTTGCTGCTCCTTCCGTAACACCAATACTTTGCAAAGGCTGAGATACGGGAGTTGAGGTGGGGAATGACTCTGAAGGAAGTGAAGATACAGAGGATGAAGTGACGGGCATCTCCACAGAAGGCGATGTAGATTCCACCCCGTCTAACGTTGATGAGGACCCTTGTACAACTGGAGAATCGACCGGTGTCTCGACTACGACCAAGGAAACGGAGCGCGCCAAGGATGACTGCACCGTGACAGTCTCATCGTCACCGCGGCTAAGCTCCTTAACTCGCTCCCAAATTTTTGCCACATGTGGGTCAACAAATTGGCGGCGTTGTGCGCGTAAGAAGATCAGGAGGTGTTTGAGAGTGCGCCTGATACGCTGCCATATCGGACGTAGGTAGGGTCTGGCAGTTTGGTAAGCAGAGTACGTCCTGTCCCCAGCCATTAGGATGTATGGGTGGACAGCGAGCTGAAACTTGTTCGCGGTGCTGACTATGACGCGAACGTGGGGCGCCAGAAGGGATTCGTATTGTTCCTCAATTACGGAAAAATAAGGATGGATGATGGCACTGGCACGCTCTAACTGGGGGGTGAGATACTTGTGATACTGGGGGACGATAACCTTGTTCCACTGGGGAGCGACACGGTGATTCCACTCGAGCTGCGTGCGCAATACGACAGGCTTTGCTATGAGGATGGCCCGATTAGCAAAAGGCGCCGCCCGTTCGACATATGGAAGGATGGAGGGGTGAGCGAGTGCCTTATTTACGGCGGGGAGAATGTACGGTTCCAGAATTAGTCGACGATATTCGGATAGGCCACGACAGAGAGGAGACTTGAGTTCTGCGTCATGGGGGCATACAGACAACGAATAAATAGTGAAAAATAGCAAGAGATAGCGCAGTAAAACTTCCGCAAGATTGACATTCTTGTCTTTCCGCTTCTGTTGGATTCATGGTGAGATACGACAAAACATGTTTCCATGCGACGCACCTTGCCCCCATTCTTCGTTTTTCGTCCACCTTTGCTCTTCTTCGTTCGAGGAGCTCCCTGTAGATGACGAGACCAGTAAGTTATGGACGCATTCTTGTCCGCAGGTATAGCTCACCGTATCACGCGAACCATTCTGGCGAAGCCCGTCATTGGAACCTTCTCTGGATTTTCCGTTGGCCAAAGGACTTGTTTGTTCAGGGAAATGGGAAGCATGATGCGAGGCCTTTGCCTTTGATGAGGAAGTTGCGGTCACTGAAGAATCCGAGTCCTGAGAATCAAACTGGGGAGGGGGAGCAGGAGTCCTGCGTATTGCAACCATATTCGAGAGAAAGTCAAAGCAAAGGTGTCAGTGAAAGCACGAATAAACCAGAAACCAGTGGTTAAGAGTACAGTAAGGGGTGTGCGTGTAGGAAAGGAACATCGCCCCCGTCGCCGACTACGGGCAGCCACTTGGAACCTGATTACGTAAACGGGATACATTTCCCACACGTCCGCACATCCGCATCCGCATCTTTTTTCTTTTTCTGACCACTCTCTGTCTCCTTCCTTCCTTTGGGAGGGAGATGTCAGATGCAGCTCGCTAGAAGGACTCCTATCACAACATACTCTCGCAAGAAAGGCAGATCTAGGGTCCGGTACACTTCCTCGTCGCTCATCGGGTCTACCGACCGCGAAGACTTGTCTCTGGCAGGAATGTCCCGACGAATGAAGAAACGCGCTCGGCAGTCTATCAACAGTTCTCGACTTGTTCATGAACAAGATCTCACAGACTCCCAGAAATCTCTGAAGAGGCCTAAGAATACTCATAGTGTGGCTCCTACACTTCCTTTTCACCCAGATAACACATACACATCCGTTTTCACACTGGATCCTCTCACTTCTCTCAACGACGGAACTAACAACCTTCAATATCAGACCCCTTTCAATTTATCACCTGCTGGCTCTCCAACTGCTCCTGATCCTATGTCACCTGTTCCTCCTTCTCGTCGCCATCTCTCTCGCACTGATTCTCGTAACCTCAAAGAAAATAAGGGCATCAGGCGTCTTGCTTCTCCTTTCCACAGTTGTTCAGCCTCCAAAGCTTGCTCTAGGTCTGATTCTAAAACAAACTCGCCGAAAAAAAAAATCGACAAGCCCCCGTTCTATATTAAAGCCCGTACCCGTTCGGAGGCGAACGCTCATCTAGGCGCAAATGTGTCCGATGAGGTACCATTCCCTGTCAGCGGATCTCTACCCACATTGGGGTCTATGAAGGCTGCTGTTCATGGTCCTCATCTGGCCGATAAATCAACTGACTATATGCTGCAAAATCTCTCAGGACAGGACTGGCTCAGACCCGCGAAGGCACTTTCTCGTAGCCCTTTTCCTGAAGATTACGTCCCGCCGGGAACGCCATTCCAAGAATGGGATCTCTCTTCTGACAGCTTTCTCGGAGGAGTTCCGCTACAAACCTCGACGCCCAATGTTGTCAAGGACTCCACGCGAGGGCACATGTTTACCGATACCACACGTAGTGCACCTATTGCTTTGGATCCTACCCACACTTCTGACGGGGCTAATAACAACGCCGTACACCCTCTCAACACGGTTACTCTCGAATCTCGCCAAAGTGCAAGGCAAGACTCCAATCATGACAGTATTTTCTCCTCTTCTCTTGACGAGCCTACCACGCTGTCCACCTCCATTTCTTTGACAAACGGCTCGAATGTGGAGAGCACTCTCCAGTCTCTGGGTGACTCTGATTTGTCACGTGCTTGTTTACCTGATGCGGGACAAGCGGTTGTCAATCTGAGTGGTATGCTCAACGGTCTTGACATTGACGGTATGTTCTATTCACCGCGTTTGTTGAAGCCTTCGGTCCCCCAACGTAGGGTCAGCCCTCATAGAGTGCATATAGTCACAGTCCTATTCTTCCTTGCCCTTTGACTATTCTTGTCGCCAGCGGCTCACGCTTTATATTTAGCAGGCTTGGAGCACAGTGCCCTGAGCCTCGTTCAACGGTCCCGCTCTCTTGACAGCGTGCAGCATGCTGCCATGCCGTGTCTTCCGTCTGGCGCACGTCAGACAGTTGGCAGACGAGATCGAGCAAGCACCATACGAGCGTCTGATTATGCAATTAAACCACCCATCTCAGTACCTGGCGGTAGCGAGACATCGATGGGTGTTGCGGCCTTAACGACACGTACGCGATCGGGTACGATCCGCCCAGCGCGACCCCCTGTGGCTTCTTCGGCTACCAGTTTTCCTGTAGCAATTTCTCAATCATGCGCTGGAGCTGGAGAAAGACGAACCCAGAGCGGTGCTTCATTTGACCATCTCCGTCTCGTGAGCTCCAACAAGAAGTCACTCGTATCCCCCAGTTCATCCCAGAGCAAACTTGTACAGATGACACGCTCCTCAGAGGTGGAGGCTACGGAATGCATGGCAATTGATGTGCACAATGAGAGTGATGATGAACTACTCCTTGATCGCAAGGGCTGGAATTGGGACGGGAGATGGGATTAACAAATTATTGTCCGAGCGGTTGTTGTGCGCCTCATGGACCTCCTGCCTATGTTTCTTGATCAGGACGTGGACCATTGCATTGCCATTATTACTTGTATTCGCACCCACTGTAGCTGAACTCCTTCCATTAAACACTGTCCTGTCCTTTAAGAACCACTCGGATGTTCCGTCCCGTGACCTGTGGCAAATAAACAGGCTGACCACGTGAATGATTCCGCACGTGTCCTGTCAGCCTCTATCTCCTTCCCGTCGACGTCTGAGTGCCTACAACTAGTACTAATGGATGACGAGCATACTCCTCAGGATTCCCAGCGACCATTTTCACTTAGGTATCCTTCGAACTTGTCTGAGAAACAGCGCCGGGCGATTTATGAGGGCCAAGTGCGCGCTTTTTTGGAGGCATCTGAAATTGTAGAAATAGAAGAAGACGTCCTTGACGACATCCTCGACGGCTTTCGTGACTTCGATCATGAAGCCAGTGACGGTGGAGATGGAGCGAGCGAGCAGAGCCTCAATCCTGTGCGAAAGTTTGACCAGGGCGCTGCAGGAAATATCGAACCGCCTCTACCCTATGGCTTCTACGTCTACTTTGGTCCACAGGGTATAGCCTTTCGTAGCGCTCTCAGATAAGCACTCACATCACCCTACGCTTGCGTGTCCCTCTCTCCCTGTGCTAGAACACATGGCACCTCGCTGGACAAGACAACAAATCAAGGCGATGCTTACCCATCTCAAACAACGAGGAATGCGCTCTTCTTACAACTCTGAGCTACACTAACAATGACTGTAATAGGACTACCGTCGTTCATGAAGGAATATATAATCGCTCGTGCAATCCCCATTCCTGAACTACTTTGTGCTTTTGACGTCTATCTGGTAGGTGCATGACAGCTGGCTGTATACGCACATTTATTGAATCGTATCTAGTGCGAAGAACTGCAAGGGAAGAAACCCACAACCTTGATATATTTCCTTCAAGTGGTCCTCTCGGGAGAGTGAGCGCAAGTCAGTATGTCACATCGACAAGCTGTAACGTCCCAGATCAGATTGCAATTGCGAGACCGATTGCCTCAGTACAGTACTGTCCAGGACGCCATCGACCTTATTAGGTCGTCGCGGCGCATACTCATATTGACTGGCGCTGGGATTAGTAAGTGTTGACGCACAAATCCGAGAGATCGTCGCTCACGGCATACTGGAATGAGGCGTATCGTGTGGAATCCCTGATTTTCGCTCGCGCAACGGTCTATACGCAACATTGAAAGAAAGGGGGGAATATGACCTAGATGACCCTCAACAGATGTTACGCCCTCTTCTGTACGCCTATTGACGCGCCGCATTTACTCGCATAAATTAGGTTCGACATTCAATACTTCAAGGAGAACCCATCCGGTATGTTGGCCGCTTTTATGACCTCGCACGATTTTCAATCTTGCTGAGTCTATGTAGTATTCTAGTGCGTGAAAAACTGACGCACACAATATCAAGTCTGACATAAACCGATCCCTGCCAAGTTCTTTTGCGAGACAGATATACCCATCGAACTTCAAACCATCCCCATGTCACCGTTTTATCAAGCTTGTTGAGGACAACGGGCAGGTGAGGATCTTAGATGGTCGCTTATTGGGACCATTATACTTAGTTGTCCACTCTTGTAGCTTCTCCGCGTGAGTATTTCTTTGTTGACAATGGTTGAATGCTATATGCTGTCCAAATTTGTTACAGAACTACACCCAGAATATCGACACTCTTGAGACCGTCGTCGGTGTACGAAACGTCCTGCAATGTCATGGATCTTTTGCAACAGCCTCCTGTTTAGAATGTCGCACTCGCGTGCCGGGTAATGTTATCGAACAAGAAATTATGCGAGGAGAGGTGCCCTTGTGCAAAAGCTGCAATGATTCTGGACATGTGTCGAGAAAGATAATCAACAGTGCACAAAAGCGCAAGAAGAAAATAGACAGTGATGAGGAGGATGAACCTCTGTTCCCAACTTGGATAATGAAGGTCATCACGTTCCTAATTCTATGTCCTTCGTTCTGAAATCGTACCCCAGCCCGACATCACGTTCTTTGGTGAAAAGCTGACCGACAATTTCGAGGAGTGTTTGGTAGAAGATAGGGAGCAAGCTGATCTCTTACTTATAATCGGCACGTCATTGAAAGTTGCGCCTGTGTCTGACATTATTGGTAGGCCCTACGATATACTAATGAAAGTGAGGTTGATGATTCCACGACCAGCGCACATGCCTCATTCCGTGCCGCAAGTACGTGTTCCTTCAGCCTTGCCCATGTTTCTTTGGTGACATTTCTCTATCTCAGATTTTAATCAACAAAACGCCGGTGACGCATATCAATCCTGATGTCCGTGTCCCACCCTCCTGAGCTGTCGACGTTCCTCACCGATATGATTAGATAATACTCCTGGGGGATGCGGACAGTATTATCGAGCATCTCTGTGAGACGCTCGGGTGGACGCTACCACCTGCGAAAGCCGGACAATATCTGAGCGGGGAGCTCTCTACATTGGTGAAGCGCCGATCACAGGAATCTATAAGTCCGAGTCCCAAACGAGTGGCAGATAGGTACGTAGGCCCTCAAGGTTAAGTGGGAGTAGGCCTGACGCGTCCATAGTCATGTTTGGGTATTTGAGGGTGCAGAGGGGGAAAGTGGTTGTCTGACTTTGAGGCGGCGCAGGCTCAAGCCAGTCAAACATCTGATCATCCCCCAAACGCGCCTTCAGTGCCGGTGACCGTAGTAGAGGCCCCGCGGGACGCGAAGAGGGCGCGTGTGCAATAATGCTATCCTTGGTGAATTGATGAGCTCAGCGACGGAGCCGTATGCGGAACGCATTTTTGGACATGCGCGACTGCGGGTCGAGGTAGTCTTCATAGAAGCTGACGATGAATTCTTCGGCCTTGAAACCAAAGCGATTGTAAGAAGCTTTCGGATCGTGATCAGGGACCTTGATCATTATGGGAGAGAGTAATCATACCATCGCCGGGTTATTCGTAGATACGTGGAGGGTGATGTCTTTGTTTGGATTGCGATTGATGAGGTGAAAAAGCATAGCGCTGAGACCACTTCGCATCAGTGAACCCGAGATGAAGAAAAGTGTGATACGCTACGTTGCGATTTGCGTATTCTCCCAGCCGGCGCGGACGGCGAGATAAGTAATGTAGGTTTCGACCGGCGAACTGAGGATGGCGCATCCCACGATAAGACGCTTATACATCGCAACGATTGTCGCTTGCTCGGGAACATGCTGCAAGGAGTCGCTAACTATGGCAAGGGGAATCCCGTCGGACATCATTCGTTTAATGATAGACACCAACCATCGATTCCGGACCAAAACAAGCGGTGCAATAGATCGTGAACTTGTGGCAGGTGTTCAGCCGTCAGCGTCACGTATGTGATAGGCGCGATGGACTCTGGAACCACGTCCCTGTTTGGGCTGCTGTACATGAGCGGTTGACTATCGAAAATAAAACAAAACATTACAATTTCAGCGTATAATGAGCACGAACGTCCTCCATGAGATCCATCCAAGGGGACCTCACTTCCCAGTCAGCAGCAACTACTGGCGAACGACGAACGGCAAAGCCATTCAGGCGAGACAGGAACGAGCTCCGATATGGCGTCGTCCTCGCGTCGTATAGAGCACGAATCACCTCAGGATCGGGCTTCGGCGTCCTAGAAGTAGGGGGCAGTGCGACGAGCGAAGCAGGGCTCATGGGGCGGAGGAGCGGGCGAGGCAAATCGTGGGATCGCAAATGCTGCAGAAAGACTTGATATCACGTCTTCTGAGAAAAAAAAGACCAAGACCGTGGGGATACATACTCGTTGGAGCTTCAGCTTTCGCAAGACGATGGCCTCGGCGACGGTCTGCGAGTCTTGCGACCTCTTCTCGAGTTTTTCTATGAGACTCGCTTCCTCGGACGAGGAAAGGAGCGAATAAGGTCTTCCCTGGAGTTGGGCAGGCGCATCAGTGTCAATATAACGGAGCTCCTGCATGTCGCGGGCAAAAAGGCAAAGGAAGACTGGCGCGCTCACAAGGTCGTCTCTCTCCTCCAGCTCTTCGCTGCGCTCCGCCCACTGTGCGAGCATCGATCCGACGAGGACATCAAAAGTCGTATCCTCACTGTCCACGGAGGCATATTGTGCAGCGAGGGAATCAAGAAGGGGCTGGAGGGAGACGGCCGGGACGGACGAACTTCCGGATGTCGCGCGTGATGTGTTCCCATTGTCACTTTTCTTTCTTTTTTTTCTAGGGGGGCGTCCTTTCCGCTACAAACCCTTTGTTAAAGATCACTATTAGGAGTACGGGGAGGTTGAGATCGCACCCTTGGCCCATCGACGTAAGCCGCATCATCGCCACTACCATCCGAGTCCCATCCCTCTAAAGACTCATTTTCTGGCTCTAAAAATGCCGGCGTGTTGGACATGAATGGGGTCCACAAGAGAAAAAGTTTGCGCCGCCTTCCAAAACCGGGACCACTTAAGAGCTACGCGCGGGCCGGAGGACCTGGCAGTGCAAGAAAAATTTGTCTGGATATCCAAATAACGCTACATCGTCGTAGGTATACAGAAGTAGATAAGCGCTACAATTACAGGGATAAGAGGTAAGAAAGCGAGACATGCTCTTGAGAAAGGCTCAATCGGGGAGACGGCCGTAGACGATGACGCCGGCGGGCAACGTCAAAGCGTTCCAACCATCCTCAATCAGGGCATCATAGACAACTGGCCGCAAGACAGCTTTACCGCCGATGGAATGGTTCCCACGTCCTGTGATGAATTCCAGAGGACAAGCTATTTCGCAAGCTCAGGCCAAGTTACGATTACGAGGTTTGCGGAGAACTACACTTACTATCAGAAGCGCCGTGATCTCTAAGACATTCTTTAGCAAGGATGACTGCCTGGGAAGTGGTGGTGTGATGTAGATCGACGGTCGTACCAGATGAGGTGGTTTTCCTGAAAGGCGTAATCGTTAATCAGGCATGAAATCAAGTGCGACCATCCGGCTTACTTTGTCGCGTTGACCCGCGCTCTTTGGTATTCCAATGCTGCATCCTTGTACTCTTCCCGTAATCGGCGTGCCTATAAGAAATAATTCGTCGGCAGAAGACATCGGTGTTCAGACCGCGCAGACAACACTATATATACGAAGGAAGGTGCACACCTCCTCGACATGGTACATGGCAACTTGCCCACCGAAATTCTTT
This sequence comes from Russula brevipes, assembly GCA_022496215.1. Classification (NCBI taxonomy): domain Eukaryota; kingdom Fungi; phylum Basidiomycota; class Agaricomycetes; order Russulales; family Russulaceae; genus Russula; species Russula brevipes. Next base: position 28,135 of record WTXF01000140.1, on the reverse strand, counting down.
GGGTTGCCCCCTCTCCAAGCCCTGGCTGCCGACATATAGGCCTGTCTAGCGCGGGTTTCTATGGCATCTACTCGCTCCTTCAGTCTCAATGGGTTCGTATCGGTCGCGATTCCGATCTGATTTGTGGATGTTCGGTGCGAGTCGCTGGAAGCGAGGATAGAAACACCACGATGAATTGATGTCGTTGGCCGCCTTCGGCTGGACACAACACTCCATTCATCTTGCCGCTGAGAGGGAAGACGGTCTAGTTGCAGCTCTACTTGGGCAGCAGAAGTAGGGAATGGCGTGTCTTCAGACGTTGCTAAGGAAAAATGGGTTTGACGTGGAACTGGTTCCTGATGATACGGGGCCATCTTCCACCCTGCCGCATCCGCCGTATCGAGGTCACGCAGGAGCTCAATAAGGTCAAGGGCGCTGTCTGCTCGAGACCCGACTGCGCGTAAGCACAAGTGCGCGTCCGAGAACAGGCATTTGCGCTGCTCTCCGCTTAGTTCATCGTATTCGGGGGTGCTCCGGAGGATGTCTTGCAAGTTAAGCAATACGGTCACGTCAAGTGGGAGAACTTCGCTATCCCGGGCAGTGGTGATGGTCGTGAGCGCGAGGCGAACCGCTGTCGCGGGTGTCTTGGACTCCGGGCCATGAAAGAACGACTTGAAGAATGATTCTGAATGAGGGGGAAGGAGCGCGGCAAGTTGCGCAGAAATGGAGGAGATTGAGGTCCAGATATCGAGATCAGAAAACCTTGAGGGAATAGTAGAACGTGAACCATGACGCGATCCGGAAGTATTTTCGTGGTTATCTCGCTGTCGTATGTCATTGATAGCGCTAGTTTTGGACTTATTTTTCCTCTTCTTCCCCTTTGCGTTGACAACCGGCGGTCTCGTTCCATGCGCAGGGGAAATTGTGTCGAGGGCACCCTGCATACCTCCGACCTCTCTCGAATCTCGTGGGTACTCCTCCGTCAACAGAAGTTGGACGGCGCGTTCGACATCGACATCATCAGCGAGTCCACCGACGCAGCCGGCGTCCTCAATGACACGCTCCAGTCGAGTGGATGGTACTCCGGGAAACGCAGCTTGTAAGAAGCCGAAAGGTGATGAAAAGGAAGCGATACTGGACGCAATTGATGGTGGAGAGGCTAGCGACGATGTTGCGTCCGTAACTATGGAAGGGGTGGAGGTCTCGTGGTCTCTGTCGAGGGCACTGCTGCTGAGCGAGCTGCCATCGATGTGAGTGCCCGAGAGGGCTTCATTGATGAGCTGCTCGTCGTGATCCGCCCCTGTTGCGAGCTTGGTAAGGATTCGGCGCAACGTACGGCGCTGCCGCCTGGTTAGTGATTCCGAGTCCCGTTCGGAAAGGAATGCTGCGATGAGTGAGCTGTCCAAAGAGGGAAACTCTAGCTGCGGGGCGGCAGCCCGGTGTGGAGATCAAGGTGGAGGTGGTGAACAAAGGATGTGCACTGGACGTGCCAGGAAGAACGAATGGCAGTCTCACCTGCAACTCCTCCAACAATGGCGGCCTTGTCAGTCCCACCATTTGACGTCTTCTTGTGTTATTTTAGCACACGGTAGATTTGGACAGAGAGAACAAGAACAGCCCGAAAACTCGAGTGCAATGCAGTGGCGGCATTGCGCGTGGGCAACAGGGCCACGTCGAATTAGGAAAGAAACGCAGTCATTCCCCTTGGGGCGATACCCGCAACGGCCTACACATCCAGCTGTTATCGAACATACATTTTCTGTCTTGTATTATCCACATCTAGGTCTGCGCATGTGGTGGCATGCACAAATTCCAGTACCTTTTACAACCGTGACAGTGCCTAGAGACGTCAGTTCGGCAAATGTGAAAAAAGGAATCATGGCCAGCCATGATTGATGCATGGTTTCGATCTCGTTCATTGTTTCCCCCTGCGCCTTTTTCTTTTTCTACATCCTCTGCCTACGATCCGTGAAGGATAAAACAACGGTAGGCACAGCCTTGTTGTTCCTAGTGAGGTTAGGGTTACACCTCACACGCCCACTCTGTGCGCAGTCGACAAACAACCTGTTGCTTTGATTCACAAAATGTTGTTCTACGTCTCTCTTCTTGCTTTCGCTTTTCTATTTGTATTGCGTACGTCATAATATGCTGCATCTACATCCCCTGGCAGTCTTCCTAACTTCCACCTCAGTGTTGTACCGTTATCGTGCCCATATCCCTGTTCCCGAGCGCCTCCGTGCAATCATGCCCGGTCCTTCAAGGGCAAACTATGCGCCACTCTCTACTTTTGAAGACCAAGCGGCTGCTGGTATGACGAGCTCGACGTTCGATATCGAGGCAGACAACATTTTCCAAGGAGATGCCAGGGCTGGACTGGACGAGCAGGGGACTCAGGAGGTAATGGAAATTATGAGAAGGGAGAACGTCAAGTGCGCATCCACGTCGTTTCTCGTCTTATTTCTGATTCTACATCTCGCCGAAGTTTTGACCAGGCGAGACTTATTCGTCATCATCGCCATTTGGCCGCGAACGGTGTTGACCCTTCAGGTGAGTCCCCTTCGAATGATGTACGCAACTATCATACAACTTTCTTGCAGGCATGCCTCTCGATGCAAAAGCGGTCACACGGTTGTAACGGCCTTCTTCTCCTAACCTATCTGTAACACTCCCTGTCCTATCATATTGCCCCACCATCTGTCTTTTGCACCGTGCTATTTAATGTATCACTTCCGCAGCCTTTCTTTCCGGTTATCAAAGGTACCGGGAACGTCCATCAGCGTCTTTTGTAGCAGACTGAATTAGCAGACGTTCGCGCGGTATGATTCCGCTCCTTTGTCAATTCTCCCGCTGGCGTATGAATTACGTAAACCAGCGCTTGACCACAGAGCAGACCTGTTTTAGAGTCATTGCTGCCGTGAAGAGAACGGCAGTCTCGGGATACTTTGGTCCTTGACGGGCATTTCTTCCCTTCACCTGGCATCCGTACATCCGTGGTAATACCTAATGTGTCCGGTACTCGGCGCGATCGCTTTCGATGGAAGTGTTATGCCCCATGAAGTTGGCGCCAGCTGTCCCGCGGACATGCGGTCCCCGCAATCTTTGTCCCTGCCTGACGGGCTCGTAATGCTGTTGCTTCTGGACAGTGCGTCTGGAGTCATCAGCGTGGACATGGTTTATGCCGTGATTTTCGGACAATTGCAAACCAATCGGTAGGATGCACACCGTCCAGCCCTTCCAGTGGGTCTCCAGACCTCCATCTTTGACAGTCGACTCGTATCAAAAAGGACCGCTGATCATCTTTCGATGTAACAGGGACATTACGGTTGTGCCGGTCTAGCCACTCAGGCATCCGCGATAACATTTTTCTCTGTCAGCACGCTGAGACAAATCTACACCCCTTTCTTCCGGTCAGTACGGCCTGACGAGGTCACATACAAATTTTCAAATTGTGGGTTGCCTCCAAAGTGCGTCTTTCGGCCTCGCTGCCCATCTTCATGAGGCCAAATACGCATGATAAGCCCGCTCAAATGTTTCGTGCTGTGGGAGCGAAGGGACCCTCTAACCCTCCTCGCTATATCCGGTTACGTCCGTCGTTGGCACCCTATCTGCGCGCCACCCTACATGTGTAGGGAATCAGCATTCGATCTTCCGAGTCAACTCAGGTACAGGTATATGCAGAAGTCGTTGCACACTCTGGCGCCCTGTTAGAAGCTTCCCAGGTGTGCCACAAACTTGCAAGGAAATGAATTCCACCTCTTTAGGTGGAGGCATGATAGGCGCCTCAGTTACACTCGTCCTATGATATTGCGTAATTGACACCGTGGCGTGAAGTCCGATTCCCGATTACTGTAAAGGTTTATGAAGCCGCCACCGCATTCCACAAGGGTACCTTTTCGAACCTCGTCGTTACCAGTGCCACTGCACCTGCCAGGCGTAGTTGGAATTTTGATGACCATATGAACCCGCAGCTGACGGCTCTAGGTGTGTTTCAATTTCTGGATCAGGATAAATTCACATATTCAACTGCTCACTTAAATACTGTCAGCATCGCAATCTGTGACTAGAACGTCGACCGTCGCAAGGTCCGCACCGTGTCCGACCCTTTACTAAGGTCGGTTAGGGAGTATCAGTTGTCCGGAATGCGCACTCCCGTGCCTTTATCCAGGTCAACCATGATCCTTCCGGTTTAGGCGCCGAGGACTCGCCGAGGCAGCAAGCCGTGCAATGAATGACCAACGGGTCGGACTGCACCGCACTGCCAAGTTTGGGAAACGTGCTACCAATTTTGGGATCGCGAATCCACCTTTCCCGTTTTGACACCTTCTCACGCCACGAGAATTTGATGAGACTGCTTACTCTCGGTTGTCCCGGCTGGGGGTGTGCTGTCGTGCTGTCTAATGTGCCATTTTGTGCTGCAACAGCACTGGGGCCAACCGCTTACTCTCGAAAACCGGAAACCACGGGTTGTGCTCCTTTCTGGTAATCACACCCTCGAATTCTACACACCGACGTGCAGTGCATCACGGCTCTCGCACGGTCCATCGCGTTTGCAATGCCGTCATGTACTCGCAGACCTGGGTTTCATCACAAACTCCTGCATGCCTGATCGAGATCCCGGGAAAGAGGGCAATATGTTGCGCGCCAGCTATGTTGAAAGGGTTGGTTATGTCTCGGTCCCGGACGGAACTTGGCAGTTCCTCATACGGAATTGCGCTGTTTTCTGATGGCCCAAGCAGCAGGGTGTCAGGGTGTCGTCAGGTCACTCTGTAACCGCTTTGTATTATAGAAGCGACCGGAGTATTGGCGGTATAAGTTCACCGTGAGCTAGCTCGGAATTCCTCACAGTTCTCTCCCTGGAAAGTCCACAGAGTTACCAGAACAACCTTCGCCTCATCTACTCATATTCGCATCTCACCAAACCGACATGGCCGTCATCGATTCCTTCAAGGCTAACACTACCAGTGTCGATGTACTTGCTTTGCCTCCCTCGTTCACAGACGTCCGCTGATAATCTGTGCTACAGTTCACCTGGCCTGCCGATCTGTCAGGTCTCGAACGCATTATGCTTTCAGCTCATGGCGATCTCCAACGCCTTCTTAGGTCGGTCTTTACTCTGTCTCGTGCTTGCGTTTGATTCTCAACTACCTCATGTAGCGCCTTCTTTGCACGCGCCATCAACATCAAAACCATCTACGCTCACACGTCGCCGCGTACGCACGTGGCTTCGCTTGAAGAGCCCATCACCCAGAGTCGCGAGGTCCACCTTTCATGCGGCGGGAAGACGGCCTGCATCGCCACGAGCAACGTCACCATCACCGCGCCGCACTGCGAGCGACTCTTCCTCGACGAGAAGTTCGCCATCGGACAGATGTTCCGCAAAATGCAGACGCCGCCCCAATTCGCACTCCTCGAGTGCGGTAGCCGGATCGAAGACGGCAAGCGCGTCCTGTGGCGTCGGTATACTCTGTCGACGGAGGGCTTCCACTGCGACATCACGGAGGTGTTCCCTGACCGCGACATGTTTGTTCTGGGCGAGCAGTGGTTCAGCCGAGAACTGGTCAATTCTCAGGAGAGTGGTGTTGAAGAGAGCAAGCGGCGATACGCTGCCAGCACCGTTCTAATCACCGTTTAATGACCAACCGTTAAGTTATGCGATGCGCGATGCGTGCATCGGGATGCACGTGACAATGCGTCTTCTCTTTGCTTAGTCACCACCCCCAAACTTCCATAGATTCGCTAGGCATCATATTTGTACTATTCAACCTCTTCATACTTTCCGTCTCTAATATCACATCCACAAGTTTTCGTTCATATTTCAGTCAATGGTGTTCCCTGTGAGGGAAACGGTCAGGCTTTTGGTTACAAATCGGGGCCAATGATCCTAACAGGAGGTTTCAGAAATTCCTCCCTGTTGAGATTGTGGAGATGATCGTGCGGGAGGTCCTGCGTTCTCAGTCTCGCACCTTTTCCTCCATCGCGGCCTTGTCGGTGGTGTCACGTCAACTCCGCCACATCGCTCTTCGGGCCTATTTCTGGAAACTATCAGTGCAAAAACTCACTAGAGCGAGTAGACTCAATGACATCCAGAACAGCTATTCGTGGGTTCGGTGAGGCAGGCGGTGTATATATGCGCGTCGATGAAACCAATGCATTCAGGCATCTCTCAACCACCATGCAGATACTCGAGAAGAAAGCCCTGCCGCTCTACCGAATGAAACTGGTATCCTTGGAATTGAATTGCGAATCCGTCCCCACGTCTTCCCTCGCTGCGAGTATACTCCTGGTCTTCCCCCACTTGCCAGACACAGTCGTTTCGCTCAGGCTCACGTCCTTGCCACGCATTACTCAATTGCTCCTGAAAGAAATTGCTAGGCGATGCACGAATCTGAGAGAGCTGGAGCTGAGCGTCGTCCAACGATTGAGCACTGATTGCTGCTGGGCTTGCCTTGAAGAGTTGAGTTCCTGTGTCGACCACTCCCCTGTCGGCCCAGGCGCTTCGTGCGACACCGCCGGAGATCTAGCAGTCGGTGACTGACCGCTCCTTGGCGCACGAAATATGCTCACTGCTGCGTCGTTAGGTGTTCTATGCTAGGTACCTTCAGCCTCTGGCCAATTTAAAATGCCTGTCCATCGGGGTCTTCCTCTCTTCTCCGACCGTCTTGAAGGAACACATCGACGACCACTCTCTGGAAAGAGAACATTGCAAGTTGATCGAGTGCACCTTGGATGATTCGTTCTCCGCCCCCCACACACCCGCAATCAATGGCCAGGTGGGACGTCCCCGAGTGTATTCGTATAAAAAGTGGACATTGGGGGATGTCGCTATCCCAGAGAAGGGCGCCGCAATAGGCTGCAGGCCCTACACACCGTCAAAATGTGCACCCTGTTGGGAGATTCATGGACTCCGCACTCGCGAGGACGAGCTGATAGCAACGATGAGGCTGGCACAGTATCTCAAGAGCCTGGACTTCATCCGATGGAGCTCGTGGTTCAACTTGGCGAAGACCACTCCATGCCGATTGGATCGGTCCCTGGTGAACAACATGGTAGAGAAAGACGAGAGCGGAGCAGCGGAACTGAGGGATGCACAGTGGGCCACATTCGAGATCCAGAGAGAGAGGCGAAGGATAAAGGTCTGGAGACGGACTTGAGTTATTTGTGTAGTTATTCCAGCTGGTCCAGGTGTACCAAGACCTGCGTATGTACCGTCCGTAAAGTACAGCAGACTGACATACACCACCAGACAGTACTAGTGGCAAAGACAATATACCAAGATAAAACAAGACAAGAGGGATTACAAGGACATCGCTTCCACACGCGATTGATACATGATTAGATGACAAATCGAGGTCCTGCGCGCCAATGTGTCCTTTTCAGCTGTGGCCTGAGGCCAAAGTGAGAACAATGCCCGGCCTGCCACACATCGCGACCACAGTGGGATGGAGGGGTATATTAGCGGGGCTTTTGTCTGGTCAACGCTGAGCAAGCACACTCCGGTGCAAGGGAGACAAGGCCCAACGTCTGCTACATTTCTACTATTCCCTACATATCATGGGCTCCCCACCTGCCGCTATCATCACAACTCGCACCAAGCCTTACGAAAACTCGACCGAGTTCGCCAGGCTATACTACTTCTTCGACAAGCTTACCCAACCGCGATCGCGTGGAAGGACCCAAGACCAAGAGTCGATGTCTCTCGAGACTGCAACCGACGGACCTGTCCCAGAGGATATCGCGCCCCTGCTGAAGAATTTGTCCGCCATCCTGACGAAGGATGAACCCGTAGATGGGTATGTGTCTGGAGCCAGCGAGGCCCAGGTGAGCATCCCGGAAACGCCAACGACGGCACTGGCATCGACCTTTGACATTCCTGCCCCGCACCCGGCCACTGATCACGCATCGACGCGCCCACGGCGCAACACCGTCGCGGTGTCAGCGCCCCAGAGCCAGCCAAGCACGCGAGCCGCCGCCGTCGCCATCGCCGACCGGGAGGGCCCCCCAGGCCAGACGCGCTTCCCCCTGCGGGAAAGGCGCTACCCGTTCACGTTCAAGCTGCTGCTGCACAAGCTGTACGACCTCGAGGACTGGGCGGCCAAAGTCCAGGAGGTCCTCGCGGCGAGCCAGGAGCAATTTCGCTCCCTCGGCTCCACACCAGCCAGCGGCGGTGGCGGTGGCGGAGGCGGCAACAATAACAACAACAGCCCCGGCGGTCCTCGCTCGCCCGGCTCTCCGGGGACCGCCACCTTTTCCGGCTCGCTCTTCGGCACGGCTCCGCTACCTGTCGAGTCGCCGCCCACGCGCAGGCGGCGCGCGCAGTCAACCAAGGCGACCGATGCCGCTACCGCCCGTCCTGGCCCCGCCTCGCCAAGGCCTCCACAAACCTCTCGCGCGGTGAAAAAACGCATCGTCAATCGTCGGCGGTCGACGAGCGGACTTGGGGAGGTCGGAAAGATGGGGGAGTGGACGTACGACGCCGCGGTGTCATCTGTCGATGCGGAAAACGCCGACGCTAAAGGGCATGACTCACTGAGGAGGCGGAAGCGGGTGCTTTCGTCAGTTGGGTTTGGGGAGGGGAGAAGATTTGTTGGTCACGATGTGACTAACACCAACATCGGCAGATATGAGGACATGTGGGTTATGAAGAGCCAACACAAAGTGACAGGACATGGAGGACCTTAGTTGGGCATAAGAGCAATTTTAAATGTATGTACAGAGTGTATAAGGACGGTGGCTCACGTTTCTGATATTTATATTATTCTACCAACAAGACATTTACATTTATTGTATATTACTGTAATCACACCCAATATCGATAAATAACCCCTCACTGATAAGATGGCACTTTACACCATGGTCACACGATAGTTGGGGCCTGAAGCCGATGATATAATAGCACCTAATGTACAATATACATGGAAACCAGCTAGGAATGACCGGGTTACGTGCGCTCCCCACGCAGCCGACGTGCGAGCGCGAGATCCTTTGGCTGAATCGTGACACGCTTCGCGTGAATTGCAGCAAGATTGGTATCCTCAAAGAGGGAAACAAGATAAGCCTCGGCAGCTTCCTGCAATGCCATCACGGCAGATGACTGAAAGCGGAGATCGGTCTTGAAGAAGAGTCAGCAATGACTCCCACAAGTAAGCGGCAAATATAAGACTCACTTTGAAGTCTTGAGCAATCTCCCGCACAAGACGCTGGAAGGGAAGCTTGCGGATGAGAAGTTCAGTTGATTTCTGATAGCGACGAATTTCGCGGAGAGCGACAGTTCCGGGACGGAAACGATGGGGCTTCTTCACGCCACCAGTGACCGCCTACAAAAAAGATGACTCAGTACCGCCCAAGTAGAGAGTGGCAGAACACCCACTGCTGCGGCAGTTTTACGCGCTGCAGACTTTGCAGCTAGCTGCTTACGGGGCGCCTTGCCTAGAATGCAGGTGAGGTACATTGAGAAGACAATTTTACAATTCAACCCACCACCAGTAGACTTGCGGGCAGTTTGCTTAGTGCGAGCCATGGGTAAAAGCTAGACAATGCGACAAGAAGCGAATAAATGCGGTGGTGAAAGAGAGAGGGATGAGGGGCATCTCAGCCAAAGAAGTGCGATGTTATATATTTATCGGACGCGTGGGTCACGTGCGTTCAACGACGCGGTGGAATGCATGATCAACAAAAGCACAGCCACACGCCCCTTCGAACCCTATATTAGCACTCGGCTCCCACCCTGGCAGTCATCTGACTCACTTCCATTCGCTTCGCCTCGTGTCCTTCGCCGTCAAGGTCTTCCTCACCTGAACACTTAGTCTCTTACTCCCATCAACTCCAAATACAATGTCTGGACGTGGCAAAGGTGGAAAGGTACGTCTTTTCCTGTGGCCTCAAACCATATCGTAATTGACTTGTTGTTCTCGCAGGGTCTTGGCAAGGGTGGTGCTAAACGCCATCGTAAGATCCTTCGGGATAACATTCAAGGTATGTGAACGATCGTTTCTCTTTTGCTAGGTTCGCTTACACCCGAAACAGGTATCACCAAGCCAGCTATTCGTCGTCTCGCACGTCGCGGTGGTGTGAAGCGTATCTCTGGCTTGATCTACGAGGAGACTCGTGGTGTTCTCAAAATTTTCCTCGAGAATGTGAGGATCTTACTTTCTGTGTTGTCATCTTCTAATCAATTTTCTTCAGGTCATTCGTGACTCTGTAACCTACACAGAACATGCTAAGCGGAAAACCGTCACAGCTCTGGACGTCGTTTATGCTCTCAAGCGGTCGGGCCGCACGTTGTACGGCTTCGGTGCATAGGTCGTTCTTCAGGATTGTTGTTTTGTATTTGTACCATTTTAATGAGACTTCCCCCACCGAAAGCACTGAGTCTGAGCCACTTGAGGAGTCATCGATCAACGTCTTGACTAGTTGACTCATAAGATGTTGCATGGCAGTTTTACAATAGCCCTTGGGGCTTGGTCATCGGAAGGCTATGGGCATAACATGCCATACCATACAAGGGCAGGGAGGATAATCGGGATTTATGAGAAATGAGAATACGCTTGATACGCAAGGTGCAAACCTAGAAACACACAAACGAAGTGAGAGATTCGGAGATCACGCGATGACGGGGCGAACAGCGAAACTGGTATGTAGCCCGCCCCTGTAGGGCGGATTACCATCAGCGAAAAGGACTATCCCCCCAGTGAACACGACCGTGTCTTCAACCATCAGCGGAATCGATCCTCACACTCATGACAACCGCTCCTCAGGAAACCTCACCTACTCCGACTGAATTAGGAACTCTTGCGATACTGGTCGCGTCCTGAGGCCTGAGGAATGGACGTCTTGCTTCGCCGTATGAACGTCTCATCCGCACCGTTTGGGGATATTTCCTGTGTGTGACCCAACAGTGACCATACGGAGAGAAGAGAAGAGAAGCAGTAGCATCTGTCCCCTGGCACGTCCTACAGCCACTTTGTAGCACAAGGACGACGATTGCCCAGTCAGGGGGGTTGCTCGTGTCGCCAGAACACTGGGAAACGCATGGGCCAGGTACGTGGCCATCAAAAATTTGAGCAAGAGGCGCCATACATTCTATATTGAGCGTGAGTCGAGAACCTACAGGAACACCAGCTAAGGAACACAACGATTCCTCTTGGCCGAATTCGACATCAACCTCAGTGCCTAGCTCATATACCGTTTCCACGAGGTGAAGCCGGTGAAGGGCTGAGTACTGTATTATATTGTAAGAGTTAAACGAAGCATCGTTTCACATGATTCCGAGTCTCACCGGTCCACCCCCGGTCCCGTGTCAGCGCGTAAAGCCTGTGGGACTCCGAGTCGGACTGCTGTATTCACCACATTCCTCGTATCCTAGAAACACCCCGCCAACCCTGCACTACCACGTGCCCCAAGGTTCCTGCTTTGATCCGTTCTGAGAGCGGCCTGGCCCGGCGAAAACCTCCGTTTTTCAACAATCTCGCGTGAGTGTGTACCTCACGGTACCTCACATTATGATATCATGCCAGTGAGTGTCGACACCCATCACCCGAGCTAGGTGTTATGTACTCGTTGTCACTGCCATGTCGTGTTGACGACACGTTCGGATTATTGCTATGGCGCATGGCGTTTTGTATCTACCCACATCTTGCCCATCTCGTAGGAATCGGCATCCAGATGTTGACCTCAGGCTTGTCCTGTCCGATTTCCGTAGTCCGTAGAGTAGCTGAACACGAGGCGTTCATCTCGTACACGAGATACGCTACAATATCATGATACATCACATTGAAACGAGCCAACACGGGGGGATCTCCCTCGTCTGCCATGCACACCAGAGCGCTGTCCTCCTCCTCCCTGCTACGCATATACAACCCGCAGAACTTCTGCGTGGCAGGCATCAAACGCCTGACGATCCGCGTTCCTGCACGCAGGCAGATGTTTTTTTTTTTTTTTTTTTTTTTTTTTTTTGAATCTGATTTATATACCGCTAGTCCTGGCGGACAGTCGCGGTCTCAGCGCAATGGGCCGAGTAAGTGGCTACCTACTAGGCGTATATACACCGAAGTGGGGGTGACTACGTGGTAAGAAAGAGCCATTTCAGGCTGGGATGACAGTATGGTAAACAAATGGGGTTTAACAGCTTCTCACATAACGTGAGGGGTTTGGATGATCTATCCAGGGTCGAAGGGCTGCTCATTCGGAGAGAAGCAGGCCTTGGTGACCTCTAGGAATTTGATTAAAGCGCTGCCTCCCTCTCTTGTGCCGAACAGGGTCGACAAAGAAAGGTCGGGGGCGACGGGGGTTAAGTAAATGGCCCGAGCACGGGCGTAACTAGGGCAATGCTGGATGACGTGGCTGACCGTTTGGGGGGTCACGCCGCACTCCGGGCAGTGTGTAGGCTTGCGAGGGTGGAACCTAGCAGTGTAGGACCCAACGAACGCGTGGCCAGTGATGAGTCGAACGAGGGTGGCCGAGGCCTTGCGGGAACCACCAGCCGCGCCAATGATAGCGGGTGGGAGGTCTCCGGTGGGAGGGGTGGGGAGGGCGAGATACGCCTGGGTGCGTTTGTCGGCGTTGTGCCATCTAGCTTGCCACGCCGAAATGGCGAGCTGCTTGGATGTTGCCTGTTGGTGGGCTATCGTGTTCGGCTCCCGGTGATTTGGAGGGAGGGCCGTGGTGGCAGCGGTGCGGGCGAGGTCGATGCAGCGTCGGATGCCCGCGATCGAGACCTCGGATGGGCACCATTCTAGCATCACCCGGGTGTTCCTGAAGACAGAGAGGATTTGAGTCAGCGTGGTGCAGAATTCACGAGAGTGGGATTGTCCCGGGTGGGGACGGAGGTTGGTGATGGCTTGGATGGCTGCCGGATTGGTGGAGAAGATTGTTAAGTTGGGTACTTGACGTTGGTTGAGGTGGATGATGTTGGTTGAGGTGGAGCAGGCAGATGTTTGTTGATCATTTGTCACGGGGTGAGTTCGCATCGGTCCGGCGCGCCGGCGCGAGCCTTAGACTTCTGGAATGAATTCATCATGCCACGCCTTTCTTTTACTCAACTAACTTGCACCCGTCATGGTTGGAGGGGACGAGAAAGTGGATAACCAAACAGCTACCGTACTCGTGCATTCCCTGCGCCCTCAGAAGTCCAAATGGAGGGTCCTTGGACTTGTCGCACTGCTTGCGAGCGTCTTTGCAGTGGCGGCGCGGTATGCGGACCCCTCCGCTAGGTCGTTCTTCTCGACAACGCTATTTGGTCACCGTGGAGGTGCAAAGCTCTGTCCTCAATCAGATGTCCTCTATCCGGAGCACCACGCCCAATTATGGAGGAACCTCGGGCTTGAATTCGCTGAGGATGCCTTCACGAAGAGAGCCGTGGCTTGGCTCGGCGGCGCAGTGCGCATTCTGTATGTTTTGGCTTTTGTCCTCTGTGCGTGCGGCGCCTCTTTCTGACACCTATGCTAAACGGAGCACCGAGTCGTACGACAATATGGGCCCCGTCGGCGTGGACCGGCGATGGGAGGCTTTCGGGCCGTTCCACGACTACCTTGTTCAGTCATTTCCTCTTACGTATGTGACAATCCACCTTTGGAATGACAACAGCAACGAGCGGAACCTGCTCTTTACGATAGTCACCAACGTCTTTCGCTGACAAAAGTCAATACATACGGACTGCTCTACGAATGGAAAGGCTCGGACGGCAATCTCAAACCGCTCCTCTTAGCCGCCCATCAGGGTTTGTCCGCTCGTCACGCCCGTGTTGCGCCCCATGATACATTAACTGCCACCACTTGATGCACAGACGTGGTCCCTGTTGAACCGGAGACCGTTGACCAATGGGAATACCCTCCCTATTCTGGGTACTATGACGGTATTATGGAGGGTTGTTGCGACCTTGCGTTTCAGGTAACTTACTACTACCTTTAGGAAAATCCATCTGGGGTAGGGGAAGCTCAGATGACAAGAGTGGACTGATTGGGATCCTGTACGTTTCCATATTTTCTCCCCTGGCCGTGGTGCGAAGGCTGACTCCGAAACAGCTCATCCATTGAAACGTTACTCGAGAAACAATTCGAGCCCGCTCGCACTATTGTTCTCGCTTTCGGCTTTGATGAAGAAGCCAGCGGCGTGCAGGTCAGCGATACAATGTTTCTACAACAGGTGTATGAATCCAGCTCTTTTTCCAATAGGGTGCCCGACACCTCGCTAGTGCAATGCTGAAGAAATATGGCGAAGACTCGTTCGCCTTGCTTGTGGACGAGGGCAGTGAGTACTGGCATACTGATACGAATGATTTGTCCTTCACCGTCTTCGTAGGCATGTACGGCGACATAGGAGGCTCCATCATAGCCATTCCCGGTATTGCTGAGAAAGGATACGTGGATGTTAGAATGACAGTTTCGACCGCAGGTGGCCATTCAAGCGTTCCGCCTCCCCATACAGTCAGCTATGGCATTTCGGATGGATTATATCTAATGTCTTCCACAGAGTATCGGTATCATGTCACGTCTCCTCGTCGAGTATGAGGCAAACCCAATCGACCCTCAATTTGAGCGCGACACTCCCATTTACAACACTGTCCAATGCGTGGCACAACATGCCAAGGATTTTCCAGCACACCTGCGCGCTCTTGTGAAGGCCTCGGTCCACTCAGACAGGGCACTGCGCAAACTAGAGGCGGTGTTGATAGGAGATCCAATTTACAGGGCGTTGATCGGCACTACACAGGCCATCGATCTTGTGCAAGGCGGAGTAAAGGCAAACGCGCTGCCTGAGGAAGCTTGGGCTGTTGTCAATCATCGGATCGCCACGCAGAGGTCCGCATCCCGCATTTTTTGCTGGTGTCCGCGTTGTTCATTCATGCCACCGGTGTGGGGCTTGCGACTAGCTCCGTCGCCGCAGTGCAACAACGCGATACGCACATCCTGAAGCACTTGGCCAAGGAATTTAATCTCACTTACACTGCTTTCGGCTCGGCAATCTCCACGGATGTTGGCTCGACAGCTGGCACGCTTACGCTGACCGACGCCTGGGGCACTGCTTTGGAGCCAGCCCCCGTCACACCCACTGGCGAAGACTCTGCTCCGTGGCAGCTGCTGAGCGGAACGATCAAGGCAACTTTTAACGGTCACAGGAATCTAGATGGTGTGGACAACATATTCGTGAGTCCCGGGATCATGAGTGGAAACACGGGTGTGTACTTGTCCTGTCTGTTGTCAATCCAAGGTCGATGACGTGCATGGTGCGCGTTCCACAGATACGAAACACTATTGGAATCTCACGCGCTACATTGTGCGGTACAATCACCAAGACGGAGGACGCGGCCGCGCTCTTCCGAATAACATTCACACCGTCAACGAACGTATGTTTGTGCCCATCATCATAGTTAGGATCGCAGGCCTGATGCACTTGGCAGACATCGGAGTAGATAACTTTATAGAGATGATCAGATTCTTCTCTACGCTGATCCTCAACGCGGACGAAAGTAGGAAGATATAGGCATGCAGAGTGGGTCTGGAGTTTGATACTCAGGAAGGAATCACCGACGAGATCATTTACATTACTCCTGGTTGACGTTACACTCTACGCCCCGTCTCTTCCTTTCTTATCTCAAATTGGCTATGCCTCCTTTCGATGTGTTGTCGGCCCCAGTTTTGATGATATGGCAAAAGTCGGCAACCGCTTGTACCGGCGCGATAATCACAAACAAGCTACCATATACGACATTGCGGCGATGGATTTCAGTTCCGTTCACTATCATCCATAATAGTGGCTCTGGGGTCTAGGTTAAGAAACCGTGTGGACCGGCCTGGCGGTGTTGTCGGCCAACTCGCTGGTCGTAGTGGCTTATTGAGCGTTGTTCTTGCAGTGTCGAACGTGTGACATTCTTCATCACGACCCCAAATAGCCTGGCGACAAGAACAAACTGTTTCTCGTACGGAGTTTACATCCCCTTTTGTTGTTATACGACGAGGCTGTCCTGCGAGATTTGATGCCACGGATGAGCACCAACTTCGAGCGTTGTTGCAGGTAGGAGCTAGCTAGTGAGGTAACCGATGTTTCAAGACCTCAAGCGTCAAGCGTCAAGTAGAGGCATACAGTACGTAGTGTCGCGAAGTAGATGTATGGTATGCGGACTCGGAGCAAGAAAACAAGGTGCATGCAACCGAACCACGTGACTTGCGTGGGAAACAAACAATTCGTCCGCCACGAAAATGAATAGGACAGCACGTGTCAGGTGGATTCCCGAAATCGGGGGGCGAGATCGTGGATGATAGACGCCGAAGGGCCAAAGGCCAATAGAAAATGAGCGACTCATATGCTCACGCTCACGCTCATATTCATGTGAGATTGGACAATGCGGCCTGTCGGTGCCATCGGCTAAGGGTGAGATGTACCTCTGGGTTTCCAGCGAAGCCAGAGACTGGCAAGGTGACCGGTAAACAAACCAAGTTTGGGACGTACCAGAAAAATGATGCCCGCTAAGATGAGCGACTCGGACCGTGACCATAGATGGAACCCCTGCAAGATACCTCGGGTAGTTGGGAACGACCAGTGCTGTCTTATCCAAACATTATATTGAAATTGCGTGAAACGTTGGAAGGTTGATACGCGACTGTGGTGTTCCAGTGATACAATGCCGCTCTCTGCGTCCTTCCCACCCTCATCCCCTCGTGAGCAACATGCGGGGCGTGGGCCACGTGGCTGCCGTAGGGATAGATACCCAGGGATACTCTGACACTGGCAGGTGATCTGTGATCGGATTGCACATAACTAATCGGGTTCAGACATCAAGGGTGATGCAAAGGTGATATGTTGCTATGTTCGACGTATGCGCACCAGCACTTTCTACATCCTGTGAAGTACACACCCCGATACCTGGGAACCGGATACCCCTAGAGGGGAATCATGCTACCTTACACCGCACAAATCTGCGCCCGCATGGTCTTTCGCTGGTCCTTGTGCCACATATTGGTTATTTAATTGGGAACTTCTGATGGAATGTCACTTGAAGGTACTACTACTACCATTTCTACGTAGGTTGTTGTTAGAGTTGTGCCTAAGTAGGGGAGCGGTGTTTACGTTGATAAGGCTCTTCCCGCATTTTTGGCAAAGATCTCAATATATTCCTTTTTTTACAATAGGAAATTTGCACGGCGTATAACAGAATGGAAGCAAGCTATCTGTGCACTCAGATTTATACAAATGTGATGTTGTGATTCTTGAGCACCAGAAGATTTCGGCGACCTAAGGACTGGATGAAAGATGTTGCGTAAAATCTTGCGTAGACCTCGTGTTTCGCCACCGGGTTCTTCCTGTAAATGTGTGGGATGATCCCATCACTAAGAATGTAGACCGAAGACCGAGCATCAATCGAGTTGACAACTTGGGGGCATTGGGAAATACTTGGACAAGATGGAGGCAAGACGGTGAACATAGTGTCGGACGTGGCTATGTAAATTTAATTGATTGCTTCGGTGATCGGGCTCGTGACCATTTCCAGAGGGCCCATCAATGAGGAGGTACTGTAGTGCTGTATGGTGATCATGAGGTGGTCGCCTTGATCCGTAGGATTGGCGCGGGTTGATACACCGCCACTCCACCGCTTCATCGATTGTGACCAGCTGATTTTGAGCTTTTGACAACCGCGCAAGCCTGTCGCCACCCCCAAAGTTTATCTCGCCTGACGACGTTCAGGGCTGTACTGTATACATACTGTGGCGTCAGTCTGGGCTGAGAGCGAATTAATACGTAGGGGTCATCTTAATAGGCCGAATTCATAGATATCAGTTTTCCCG
Organism: Russula brevipes; assembly: GCA_022496215.1. Classification (NCBI taxonomy): domain Eukaryota; kingdom Fungi; phylum Basidiomycota; class Agaricomycetes; order Russulales; family Russulaceae; genus Russula; species Russula brevipes. The sequence continues at coordinate 10,379 of WTXF01000140.1, read as the reverse complement.
CATGAGGCATGAGTCAACTATGGATCAACTGGACAGGATGCACAGTATATGGACATGTCCCACTCACCCAGTTCAAGTTCCTGAATGTAGTAAATGGGGGCGATGTACATCGCGTTCCGCACGAGTCGCCGCGGATCAACTGAGGACTGCTTGGTGTCCAACCAAGTTATTGAACAGGTGGCGAAAATCCCGGGGCAAATAAAATATCGGCGAATTTTGTTAGCGAATATCCAGTCGGCTTCGTCCTTCAAGTTCGGCTGACTGAGGGTGCATTACTCTTGGGTTCGAGTAGCACAGGCCCAGATCTCAACGGGACCACCCTGTATTGGTGCAGTGATATGGCTACTGGATTTCAACGGGGGCGATGAGATGTGAATTTCCGCTTGTTTGTTTCCAAGGGCTGACCATGATCAAGGGCTCGAACTGAAAGGGGAGATGCCATTTATGGACCACGCGTCTGTCACGCGTGACAAGCCGTGTCGCGCGTTGTTTGCCAGTGAGTGGGGGAATCTGCGTTGCAACTTCTGCGCCCTTCTAATGACTGCAATTCGCCTTTATCCCCCTCTGTTCGAAGAAGGAAAGGATGACGAGTTTTTGGGCTCTGGCCGCACGCTGTCTGTTAGCCAATCTCCCAGAGACAACTCTGTCGCCGTGTTTGCTACGAACGCAGCTGTAGGCTGGACATCAATACCCGTTTTCGTGTACCACCTAACCACACTGCAAGGTCGATTCGAAAGCCCTCAAACTACTCAAGGAGAAACACCCCTCCGAATCACAAGACATATATACTGCAAGTATAGATAAGATACCCTCCTCTGAACGACGGCTGGTACGTGGGATATATGCTTGGCACGAGGACAGGACTTAGTCTGTGTCGAGTTCGTAACAGAGACATCCGTCGTTTTTGCCTCATTCCAAGATTTTAAAAGCAACCAAAGGGAGCAAGATCCCCGATTGTTCGTAGTATTCTCCCTATGGTCCGCCAAACTCTCTAACGCTGTTTCAGAGGGCGTAGCGAACAGGTTCCCAGGTATTGATTAAGCATGCCTTGGATTATGTCAAGCTCGTCATGGACAGCTGGGCGCAAGCATCCGTGAGTGTCCACTCTGACCACTTGTGAACCTGCTTACACTCTTGCAAGAAACCGGTGTACAGAACGCAACCCCTCCATTATGATGCCAACCATTACCGGACGTTGTATACCTGTCTTTCTCTCTTTGTTGTCCTTTATCTCCCCGAGGTCGGTTTCGATGATGCCCCGGTGGGGGAAGAGCTGATGGAGTGGCTCAACACTCATTTTATCGAACCTTCATCTGAAGAGGGCGATCATCTCAGTTCACAAGATAGTCCATGGCAGGACGAATCGTTCTGGCCTTTTCTAACAAGGTATTTTCATCATCTTGGAAGCATTATAAAGCTTGATCTGCAAGCCATATAGATCTGTCCTACGGGGATTTTCAAAAGCACCTGTTTTTCTGCTAGAAACCCTACCTCGCCATCCATCTGAGCACCTCCAGAGTGTAGCGCAACATCTGGTACCTTTGCTCAGCTCACACCCTCGTATCGTTCAGTTTTCCAGCGAGCGTGACTTTGTGATCGCCCTTCGGCGCTGGAAGGAAAAGGTCAAAACCCTCCGCCTCGAACTCGACCGCGTCCCGGAGGATGCACGGGATGACGACTTTGAAAACTGGTGGAAGCCATTCAGTAATATTGTGGGTGTATTGGAAGGCCGTCCTGAGATCATCCAGAGTATCTGCATTGATCTCAATGCCGACTGGAAGGAGGTTTGTGCCGCTTGGAGTATTTTCGTGAACCATCGTCTACGGAGGCAAGACCTTCCGTGCGTAATATACCTTACATGCCCTTGGAGCGTTCTTCTCATCTTACCCTCAGAGAGGTGGTGAATCAAATTCTAGAGAGCATGCCTCCTGATCCAACCGACCTGGAAGATATGATTCACGTAGCCCTATTCCGCGGGGAGACAATGGAGGCATTGTCATTCGCGGCCAGACTGGACGTTTGGCTGGCGGCCCATTGGGTCGACCTTATGGAAGCGGTCGATCTCCTGCACGCGCGCGTTAGCGACGAGTAAGAAGTCCCACTTCTTGTGTGTCTCTGCTGAATTTGCGCGTAGCTCAGATATCTCTATTCGTGACCAGTATATCTTATCGTATGCGGACTACTTGCACTCTGACCCAGCACTATGGCGTATCACCGTGGCCTATATGTGCTCCTGTGGTTCTATAGGGAGGGAACGGGCAGATCAAGTGTTACTTCGCGTACCCATCAACTTCAAGCCCAGCAGGGGTGACTCTGGCAATGCAGACGCCGCAACCCATTCTGGTGAAGTCCCAGTCACATTGAGAGCCGTCATCGAAACCTGTCATGAGTACAGGAGAGAGCCAGTGCGGCGCATGGTTTGCACGGTATCTGTTCTTCCTGCAACATATCTTCTGCGTGTTTGTCTCAGGCCAAGTCCCACAGATCGCAGCACGAAATTTCCTGCAACGCAGAGAATATGGGCTGGCCATTTCCTATGCAACATCGGCAGAAAACTGGACGTGGCTAGGTCGAATAATTGACGCAGTCTTGGCCGAATATATCAAGCACGGTTCGTACATGTTCCCCGCACCGCTCTCCGTACTCACGAAATTCTAGGACCGGATGTCTTTGCTCGATCAGTTGCTGCAGTTGCCCCCTCACTTCATGAGCTCCGTTCGCATCCAGGTGCCGATGGTGTATTCACTCACCGACTCATGTTTGCGGTCCGCTACGCTGAGTTTCATCAACGAAAATTAAGCGGTGATCTGCAGGAGCAGCCCTGGATCTCCTGACCATGTTTAACGAGGGCCTTGCACCGAAAGCATGGTGGGGGGTTCTTTTGTGTGACGCAGTCGAACTCATCCGGAACGGTGAGTGACATTTCGTTCTATCGCTATATGTGGCTAATTCTGTTCTCTTCAATTATAGACGATCTGATGTTATACTCTTCATCTGGAGCTGTTGAACTACTCAAACGACTCGAAGAAGTGCATCTCAGAGCCTCACAAGGTTCTGGAGATGCCTACTTGTCCGTCCTCATGGTCACGATGGGAGGATCGAACGAGGCTGAGGCTCTTCAGCGACTAAAATCTGCCCGCCTGTCCCTGGCCAAGTACTATGCCAAATGCACCATGGTAGCTGGTGGGCGTGACATTAAGGGTTCGCGTGTGGGGATTATCGTTGTATAGTTGACCGTGATGTATCCCTCCGGGTGTGTGTTAAGCCCAAACCCACCTGTCTCCCTTCCCCGGTGCAAGGCTCAGTGGGGAAATATGGCAGGGACGGCGGCGGATTGACGTCGCCGGGGACCGGGGCTTCAGCCCCCGAGAAAGTTGAGAACGTGTTACCATATTGGTCAGCGCATATCGTTCGACGTCCAGAATCGAATCGAATCTGCGCAGTGCAGACACGAGTACAGTAGTGCCTGTAAGGCCCAAAGACCCACATTGGACTGGCGTCTTGCGTCTCTTGCCAATGCGAGCTCCGCTCGGAGAGTGCGGAGTTGATTTCTCCGTTATGTAATCATACTACTGCTGTAAACTCTGCCACTGACCACGAGGGTCAGGATCAGTCCGTATCCTCAGGCTGCGGTCAGCTCCAGCTCCAGTTCATCTTTGTGGCGTGTCGAGAAGGCGGCGGAATCATTTCAGAGTACCGAGGCTCCGGTGTGTCAGGTGGCGAGGGTCAAAATTCTGCTGCCAACACCGATCAGGGACGGGGATAGGTGAGAGTACAGTACCATGACTATAGGCCTAGGAACCGCCTTCCAGCGCTGGAGATGTCTCGCACATCATCAATGGCGTTCCCGGGGGCGCCCCTTGTTTGGCTTGCAACTGGTCGACGCTGCTACGTATCCATTCCTTGTGGGTCGATTATATGTTTCAAATGGTAGCGAACTGGTGTACGTCTCCGCCGACGTCTCGACAACCGGCCTCTCCGCACACACGGAGCTGCCCGCCACTCTGGTCCTCTTTCGCCGCTAACCTGGGTGAGAACTGGAGGGTTTATGCCTTTTTCGCTTAATATTCCCCGGTCATCGGCAGTGGCTGTGCTCCGTTCTGCGGCGCAAATACATACACCTGGGACCTTTTCGCCACTCCGACTCATGGCTGACGAAAGCACGAACCCACTCGAGCCGTCGAAATTTGCTTTGCGGAAACTGCTTCAGTGTTGTACCCCAAATCTGCATAGTCGGTGAAGCTTTGCCGCCGGGGCCGTTGACACGGAGCGTCTCTATCACACCCAAAAATGAAGGAATTGAGTATGGAGTTCTTACTATCGCCGGACTTTGGGTGCTCACCCATTCCTCCTCGGTCCCCTTGTTTTTTTTTGGCCTTCTATGCGCTGCGCTGGAGTTAACTGAACAGTCGCGTAGCCTTTTTAAAACGCCGCACCCTCTTCCTGTTTTGGACTTTCCGGAGCAGGCATGTATGCCCTCTCGTACTCGTACTTCTCTGACGCTGTGATGGACGCATACGTCGAGCGTGTGTGATGAAAGCTTAATCACCGCGCCGCGGATGTCTGTTCTATAAATCTGCAGTGGGATCGTGCTGCTTTCACTACTCCTCGATTTTTCGACCTTGCAAAACTTCGGTATGTGCACCACGGTGACGACTTACACTGAGCATCCGTGTGGTGCTGTTATTTTCTCTGGAAGGTCCCATGTGGGTGCCCTGAAGCTGCTACCGTTTCTCCGCTTAACTCGATCGTGACTCTGTTGCAGACGGACTGCGGCCAAAGCAGTTGCGCGGGCAGCCACCGACACACGGGACAACACCCTGGTCAGCCATGCACGACGGCGTGCCAGCAATCGTAAGCAATCGGCCTGTCTGTCCGCCACGATGCTCGGAGCTCACGCGATGGAGCAGAATAAAGCAGATATCCAACAATGTGAAAACAAGCAAGCCCTGTCCGCGCGGGTGTTGATTGGGGCTGGCCGATGTTCGCCTTTTCGTTCGTTTTGCTAGAGCATACCCAAAGCGTAGACATGCGGTATTTTTGGGACTGTACGATAAGGACATGCAGTGCATGATTCACGAACCGCTCTCGCAACGATGATATCCCCATTCTCATTTCCACGCTGAGCCAGAGTATAGAATACACTGTGCGGGCCTGTAATCGTAACCACTGGAGGAAGTATAGATTTTTCTGTTTGTGGCCGAGAAGAGAAGTGCTGTGCGGCGACGAGTGGCAAGCTGTGGCAAGCCGCAAACGGGCGGGCCGGACACGACGACGCGACGGCAGACGGCAACTGACACCGCACGCGCAAGCAACGCAACGCAACGACTCACGCTGACCGTGCCGTGACACTGACCCCCCTTCCTCCTCCTCCCCCGCCCCTTTCCCTTTCATCTACCCTGCACGCCAATTCACACGCGTGCCCCTTTCACAGCAACACAATGAGTCTCAGAGTGGCAGACGACGCACCCTCCGGTTCGACCGACGGTCACGCCAGCGTTGCCTCGCCCACCGCCACCCACTCACCCCACACCCTCCAGTCTCACCCCGCGCAGCCCGCTATTTCCCCCTCGTCTAGCAATTCCACGAACGTCCTCATCACCTCCAGGCCCTCTCTCTCCTCCAAATCCTCCTCCTCCCCCCCTCGGTCGAGCACCGAAGCTGACCTCACGGGAAAACCGTCCCCGTCGACGACGGCCCGATGGCGCAACAGTCTTCCCCCAGGCGCGCAGCGCTCAGATGCCTCGTCCGCGGCCCATAGTGACCCGATCACCGTCGTAGAGCCCAGCTTCGATGAGAACGTCCTCCGGGCTCTTTGCGATCTCGATGTGAGTCTCGTCCCCACCAAATCCGAGTGAAAACCCCCCGCTCAGCCGCTTTCCCCCTTCTCAGTGTGGCGTGCCTTTGTTACTAGACAGGATCAAACAGAGCATGATATCGTGCAGGGTAAGTTTCACCGGTGGCATACACCCTTTCATCACTGCTCAGTGTCCTCTCCCCCCCTCCCCCCCATTCCCGCAGGAGGTCTCCGTGTTCTTCAAGAAGCGTGCCGTGCTCGAGGAGGAGTTTGGCAGGGGCATGCAGAAACTGGCTAGGAACACTGCTGATATGTACGCTATGAACGATGGCAAAGCCGGGTGCGTCTCTTTTTTTTCTCTCCTCTCTCTCAAGCCCACCAGTCCCAACTCGGCCATCTCCGCAGCTCTTTCGTCAGCGCGTGGCAGACAACAATGAAAATACATGATATCATTGCCGAGAATCGGCTGCGCTTCGCATCGCGGTTAAATGAGATGAGCGAGGAACTGGCAAATTTGGCCAAAGAAGTGGACAAAAACAGAAAAGCGGTATATCACCTCTTATGTGCAAGTCCTTCTCGAGCTTGACAAGGACGTCTCTCTCCAGACCAAGGAACTTGCCAGCAGGTACGAACGGAACCTGCAGGATTCGGAAATAACGACGGAGAAGAGCAAGGCTCGCTTGGACACGACCATGGAAGAACTTGATCGTATCCTACTCCAGAAGGAGGGTGAATCCGCCAAGGACTCTGTCATTCAACCCCGTGCGCAAGCCGGCGGGAAGCGCGCTATTGGCAAAGCTGTAGCCAAAGGTGGCCTGTTATTGAAGGGAAAGAACCCTGGGAACGTCAGCCACCCTTTCCTTCTCTCCATGGTTTGGCCATCGTGACATCTTCGCAGATCCAACGACAGGAGGATGATATCCGCGCTCGTGTACAAGTATCTTCCCAAGCCTACCACAAGTCGGTGCAAGAAACGCAGGGCTTGAGGCAGGAATACTTCAATCTTCGACTTCCTCAGATACTCCGCGTCCGTCCTTCCAAGCCCCAGGTTTCCCCTCTCGATTTCTCATTTTCCCTTTTGTTTTCAGGCTTTGAAGGAGTGCGCGGATGAAATAGATCTTGGGACACAATACCACCTCACACGTTATGCTTTCTTGTTCGAAAGCATCGTCTTGAGCGATGGGTCGACCTTGGCGCCAACTGGTATTGAAGATGGTACGTGTCCCGAATGAAAAAGTCACACAGGAATTGTCTCCTAAAGCAGGACGGTAGGGCCTGGGATCAAACCCACCATCGAGTCTATAGACAACCGATCGGACTTTAAAGTATACATGCAAAATTATGCGTACGCCCATGGCGGTGTACAGCGGGGACCTCGACGCACCGGTCCCGAGCATGAGGGCTTCGTGAGTCGTGGGCATACCGTGAACGCGTAGTATGGTCGTCTGATTTGAACGCGCTCAAGCTGCCTCCCTTACCGCAACATATCGACCGCACGATCCTGACGCCGCACAGCGCCAACACCCCTAGCAGTAGCCATTCACAACTGCCCGATAGGATTAGGCCCACATTTGGCATCGACCTCGCGGAGCAGATGACCCGCGATGGCGTGGAGGTGCCACCCATCATGATTAAATGTTGCGAGGCGATTGAGAAGCACGGCATTACGACGATGGGCGTCTACCGGATCGGCGGGACGATGAGCAAAGTCACGCGACTGAAAGAAAAACTCGATAAAGGTGCGCGAAGGGTCCTCGGATACTTGCGGGGGCGAAAAACATCGCTAACGTACGTATACATGCAGATTTAGAATCTACGAACCTCGACGCGGACGAGTGGTCGAGCGACATCAGCAACGTGACGAGTGTTCTGAAACTCTGGCTTAGAGAGCTGCCAGAGCCACTTTTCACGATGCAGCTGCACCAGGGTTTCCTAGACGCAGCCAGTAAGCACGACCTTCCTTAGCGTGTGTGACCGATAGATGTAATGGATCTGGATGCAACAGAGATCGACAATGATCGCCTGAGGCACATCCGGCTTCACGAACGGGTCAACGACTTGCCGGATGCCAACTACGCGACATTAAAATATTTCATGGGCCATTTACACAGGTATGGTCCCCAATCACCAGATCACCGATCACGCTCGTGCTGATCGGCTTTGCAGGATCGTCCAACACGAACCGCAAAACTCAATGTCCATAGGTAATCTGGCTATTGTCTTTGGGCCTACGCTGTTCCCCGCCACTGCACCTCATGGTGTCAATGGGCAGGATGGTCTCGTTGGTGCTACGATTCAGAACAAGGTATGTCAAAATCTCTTGACCCGGAAGAGACCCTTTTTTTCTCAAGATTGGTGGTACTCTCACAGGCAATTGAGACCATTCTCGAACACTACACCGATATATTTGTCGACGAGTCTGAAGGCTCATGAGCTTCGCTTTCTTCGTCGTTATTTATGAGGGACTAGTTACCTACATCACTATTTGGTTCCATATAACTTCTGTATACCCTCCCCACTGTATCGTCGTGCAGCCGCAGGCGCTGGAATAGCCGTATCATGTAATTTCTCACTAGCAAGCATTGATCTGCCATGGTCTTCGGGATGTACTCGATATATTCTGTAGCGTGACAGTTATTGATGCGCACATAATGCGCCATTCGAAGAACGTTGATAATGATGAGAGCGACGGATGCATCGACGGGCGCAAATGAGCATAAAGGACGTCAGATGAATCTTAGATAATGTGTGCGCACCTGATCAGCGAGATCGGGCGACCGTGGCTAGAGAAAGCGCCGTGGGTTCCGAGCTGACAACGCGAGGCGGTGTGTGCCAGCAGCGAGCGACGCACGCACCGAGATAGCAACGAGAGCACCCGAAGACCCAGACGTCCAGACGCCAGCTTCGGATAGCGACCACTCCGTCCGCGACGGAAATACGACGTGTCGGAGCGACGGGCACGCCGCCACCCATGCCACGCACAGGCGCTGTTCTTCTGCAGCGTTCTGTCCATGTCCATCCAACGCGAACGAGTGCACGGCGTTGGTCGGCGAAAGATCTAGGCCGCGCAAATTATAGAACGCCGAGAGGACCGTCGTAAGCGCCGTCAAGAGCCGCTGAAAAACAAAAAAGCGCCGGGTAAATCGTGTGGTTCTAGTTCTAGATGGTTACGCGCTCGTCAATGGGGAAGGGGGGGGGGTGGGGAATACACCCATACAGTGACACCACCGCATCGTCAAAGGGAGCAAGAGACCAGACAGAAAGGCAAAAAGATAAAAAGGGGGGACGCGCGACACGTACTATGCCAGAAAGCGCGTAGTGCAGCGTGTGCCGGAGCGCGAGGCGCACCTTGAGCCACTCGACATGCGACAAGTGCCGCGAGACCGAACGAAGGAGCGCAGGCGTGACGCTCATAGCGGCGAGGTCGAGCGAGCGCACGGGCGCCCCGCCCGCCGCGATGCGCGCGAGCACCTCCTCCGTCGCGGCCTCGCACGCGCCGACGAGCCCGAGCACGTGCACGCGGCGCCCCGGGAGGAGCGACGCCGCCGTCGCGGGGTGCCCGCGGAAGGAGCGCAGGTGCGGCACGTCGGCTGGCGCGAGGCAGAGGCGCCCGCGGTAGTCGCCTAGGCGGAGGTGCTGCAGCGCGGGGTGGCTGCGCAGTACGCGCTCGAGGTCGGGCGCGGGGAGCTCGCCGAGGCCGTGCAGCGCGAGGGTGCGCAGCGTGGGGATGCGGAAGGGTGTGAGGAGGTGGTGGTGCGCGTACGCGTTCGCGTTCGCATGTGGGTGCTGGTGCTGGTGTGGTGCTGGGGTGTGCGGGCGCCGCGGTGCACATGGCCGGGGTGCGGTATGGCGGCGGGGCGGGTCCCAGGGAGGCGCGGCGAGGAGCGTGGAGAGGCCAAAGGAGAGCTCGAGCGAGTCGAGGTGGACGAGGGTCGGGACGAGCGCCCTGGCGATGTCGTGCGCGATGCGGAGCAGCAGTAGCGGGTTCTCGACCTCCTCCGTGTCCCAGCGGACGCAGAAGCGCCGGACGTACGCCGCGAGGTGCGGGCGCGCCGAGAGCGTCTCGCAGCAGCGCAGCGTGGTGATGGGCACGGCGGGTATCATCTGCGCCTGCGCCTGCACTTGCACCTGTGACATCTGTGGTATATGATCCTCGCGCCGCCAACACCCGCGATCGTGCCCCACTGGCCACCCTGGTCCTGCCACCACCGCAGCGGCGGGCGGCGGCGACGGCGCCGACAGGTGAGGCATCAACACTTCGTGTATGACGACGGCAGAGTAGAGCAGGCGCTCGGCGTTGGCGCGCCACCTGCGGGAGACGAGCGAGACGCGGGTGAGGGCGTCGCGGGAGAGGTGGTCAAAAATAGCACCGAGTATCTCGTTCGGGAGGCCCCTTCCGAGATCGGCATCGCTGGTGCTCGGCGGCAATGGAAGCGTCGTGCTCGTCGGAGGCTCGGAGAGGGCACAGACGGGGTCACGAGAGCAACGGCGCATCGGCAATGGACCTGGCAAGGAGAGAGACATGGGGGGTGGAGGTGTGGGGACGGTGGTGGTTACGGGGCGGGATTTGAGGGAACCCTTG